>JAHMML010000063.1:667426-875309 GCA_020341155.1 Eciton burchellii
CGTCGTTGAAGTTTCTGTCGTTGGAGTCTGCGTCGTCGTTGGAGTTTCTGTCGTTGGAGCCTCTGTCGTCGTTGGAGTCTGCGTCGTCGTTGGAGCCTCTGTCGTCATCAGAGTCTCCGTCGTCGTTGGAGCCTCTGTCGTCATCAGAGTCTCCGTCGTCGTTGGAGCCTCTGTCGTCATCAGAGTCTCCGTCGTCGTTGAAGTTTCTATCGGCGTCGTTGGAGTTGGAGTTGGAGTTTCCATCGGCGTCGTTGGAGTTGGAGTTGGAGTTTCTATCGGCGTCGTTGGAGTTGGAGTTGGAGTTTCTATCGGCGTCGTTGTAGTTGGAGTTGGAGTAATTACCATATCTTCATGACACTGTACTACTTCGAATTCCGATACTTTTCCGTTATCATGACAGTCTTTATTGTCTGATGAACTACATTTGTAACATAATAATGCCGCTCCTTGGATATAAATAGATAAAACAATATCATAATTAATAATGTTCGGTGATTAAGAACATGCAAATTTTATATGAAAGACACTACATTTCTAATTAAATATTAGATTTCATATCATACAAATTCTTATATATAAACGTGATCAATGAATTTGATGAAAATTCGCATACCTGAATGGAAAACAGTGAGCGCAACTATCAAGATGGCGAGCCCAAAGAAACAATTTCGCTTTTCCATCCTTGATGCGTCTTATCTGACGTCGAACCAATGACTGTGGAAATACTTTGGGAGATCTGGATATACTTCTTAACCTTATCGTTGATTTTCATCATATAGCTCATATAGTAAGATAAATGCCAGATTATCACAAGTATAGCTTCCATGAATGTTATCACCTTTGCAATATGATTAAATTGCGAAAAATGGATTATCATGGATTCATTGTTCTCAATACTTTATCACAATGTTGTCATTATGTAGAAGAAAAATTGCATACAAACATTTTGTCGACAGAAATTAGGCTTCGATGTATAATATAAATATAAATGAAATACAAGTGAAAGAAGAAATTAAATATCTAGAATAGAATATGTAAATGGGAATATATTATATTATTATAAGTATTAGAATAAAAAGAATATGTTTATTTGTTGGTTTAATCGATAATTTACTTTGAGAATAATTACGGAATTTATAATACATGTTATTTATATTTTAAATTTACAATGTTTAATTAAATTAAACTTGAGATTCTTAGTACTCTAGTCTTCATGAATAATCAAGTGTAATGTCACTATTTAACTGATGTGCGAGAAATAATTTTAAATTCTTAAAATTCCTGTATATATATATAAAACGAATTGTAGTACATATCATTTTAAGGAGTATACTTGTAAGATCTACCTTTTTTCATTCATTCAAATATGAAAAAATAAGACTTAGTTCATAATAGCATAATTTAATATTATATCATGCACGTTTTGGCAAAGTAATGCAAAAGTTGAGTATTCCAATCAGCCAACAATTACAATTATTATGTACATTATTAATTGTTTCATGCGAAATCCATCATAATTACTATACGTGATTACTTATAAAAATTTTCAAAATTATTCTTAATTTTAGACAATTGCGAATAATATTACATTATTGTCGAGGTAATGTCCAGCTAAAATAGATCAAACAGCAATGCTTTCTTGTCCATTCATTTAAATTTTCATGTATTTTTATGCATATACATATTTGTACAAATACTAACAATGCATTTTCGAGCGACGGTATTATTCGATCGTAGATATTTAACGCGATGATTCGACTAGAATGACAGCAGGAAAGAGACGGCACATCGATTTTTAAAAGAGAGACGATAATTTCCGTTCACATATAGATTACACGAACCGTTCGAAAGCAGAGCTTACGCAAAAATCGTATGGCGATAAGGTATCATCTCACCTTAGCGACAACAAGCGCGTATTTTATAAAAAGTTAATTTACTTCTTTATCGTTCATGGCAATTTCGTATCGCAATACCGTGGAATCGTCTCGCGTTCGGAACTTTTCGCTTTCGTTCAAACATTGAATCATTTGCAGCGTTCGACTTTTTCTGACTGAAATATGCCGGGGCTCGTCTTGTCGGCATTCGCACAGTCGGCGGAACGTCAAATACGATATTGATTAATTAAATGAAACGTAAATAAATTTTTCTTTTAATTTAAATCTGGGATGATTTTAGAGATTCGGCGATTCGGATTCCAATTGGAAATCAACCAAATCACCAAATCACCATGTGAACCCGTCGGTATGTTAATTATCTATAAGCACTCACAGCGACGATCGATCTGCTTTCGCGGTATCTTCCTTCCGAATAAAAGCGTAAAAATCTATTCTGCAATAAAGGACTCTTACAAGAAAGCAACTGAATTTTTCGTGAAATATTGCATATTCATAAATCAGACATTTATAAATAAAATATTGTCTCTTCGTATTCTTCGACCGAGATTAATACCGCGTGAAATCCCATTACAGTATTCCGAAATCTCTGAAATTCCATGGAATGAGCATAAAAAGTACACAGTAGAAGAAGACAGCAGTCGCATCGAAAGTATTCGAAAGATACGCGCTCCTACGATGCGCCGTAAAACCAGCGAGCGATTATGTCGTGAAAGGGGTGTCCGCCAGAGCATGAAGGTATTCGTTTCCCACGTTTTAAGTTGTGGAATAACAATGGATGCTTGCGCATCCCTCGCTGCTCAACGCATTTCGCGCTCAATGTTTCTTCAAACTTTGCCCTGCCGCGTGCTAAATCGGCTTCTGTTTGATGAGGCACTAGAACGCGAAACCCTAATTCCTCTATCGTTTCTTTCGCCTCGTCTTCCTTTTTCTCGATTTCACATCATCAACTTGAAACGTACGAATATGCATTGTTGCATATTTTACACGTTGATTTTACATCTTCGATCAAGGTCGACCACTTAAAAAGAGGTCTTAGAACATTATGCATATCGTTTTACGTGTAAAAATACATAAACATCATATATATACGAGATATAAATAAAATTTATGTATACAAAAGACACAACACATACAAAGACACAACATTATAAATATTGAAAGGAAGTTTAGATTTAATCTGAATTTATGTTGTATAAACGTAACTTTTTACACGATCAACAGTAAAGCGTTAATTATCGGGTAGCAAGGCACGCAATGTAATATAAAAAAAAATTCCCTCCCTCTTTTAATACATACACGACAATTAATGTCGACCGTGACTTGCGTCAGCGTGCAGGGCGCGAAAAAAGACGAAGCGATGAGATAAGAATATCTCATCAGTATCAGCGAATAGATTTATATAGTCTCGAGGTGTCTCGCGTCCGTTGCAGCGATGCATGTGTCCGATACGCTGTGCAAATTTACGGCGGCAATCGATACATAACGCTATCAAGAGATACGCTGTACGCGCGTACGAGGAACCGCGATGTTTCCGCGTTCCCGTTAATTATACTTTCTTCGATAGATCAAAGTCGCTCGGATTTATCGCGGCGAAAGCGGTCTTTAATGTATCGGAGTTCGCTGACACCGAGAAGTCGTTTCTTTCGAAAAAAATGCGAGGATTTTTCCTTTCGAAAAAACCGCATTGACAATTTCGTCTTGCATCCAGTTCTTCTTTCATCCAGTTCCTTTACGATCGTTCGGAATGATACACCAGAGAGACGAGGACGAGCAATTCCCTTATCGATTCGTCGTTGAATATATTCGGAGATGCGCATTGCAGTCTTCTAGCGATAATCGCTAGAATGAAAGTTTCGTCTTTGAAATGATGGCGAAATCCTGACGAATTCGTCGTTCTTGCGCTATGCGTGCAAAAAAACGCAGGGATCGCATAAAAATAGAGGCCAGTTGCAAGCGAGTCTCCATGAAATGCCAAATTGCTGTTCTGACGAGATGTCAGAAGTCGACATCTTGATGTTATGATCTGAACGTGTCCTTTGAACTTGAGTAGTGATAAAAGTACATTACATATTAATCGAGCTTCTGACAAGGTCGTTTTGATCATCATGATGTTTACGGTAATGCCATCTTGATTCGGACAGCCAAGGTAATATCTTACGCATTTAATATACTGATGACTTAAATAACAATGACAGCGTCATGAAAATCAAATTAATCGAAGCTCTATGTGATGACAAACTCACAAATTGGCTGGAAATTTCTCCAGCCCAACGGAATTCCTCGATCGCGTTTTACGTCGCGTTGCGAGCAAGAAGTTCACTTCGTTTTAAGAGCAATTTCATTGAAAGGGAGCCTCATTTTTCCTTTACTCCGTTAATCCACATAGCCGCGGATTGAAGTAGATAAAGCGGCCAATATCCTAAACCCATTATGAATGGATGAAAAAAGCAGTATGATCCTCTTGCGAATTCCTTGCGCGCAATGCGTTTCGTCTAAATAAATATCAATCATTTACACAGCATCGTTGTTTTACTTGAACATTTCTATGTAATGTTTCCCAAAAACCCGATCTTATCCACTCGCTGCTTGATAAATTTTTCGTTCATTCTTTTTATCTGTATCTGTATCTTTATCTGTCTCTGTATCTCCAACAAATAACATTACATAAATGCACAAAGAAGAACTAGAGGAAGGAGATAATAAATATACAAATCGCGTTTACAAATATACGCAAAATGTGCGAGATTATTCGAAACATTAAAAGAACGATGCTTTGGTATCGATAATAAATATCTGATAAGCGTCAAATCTGTTAAGATCTGAATATGTGCAGCTTTCGCTGACGATTGCAGAGATAATTTATTTTCCGATCTTTATTGATCCTGACGAAATATTCCGACAAAATTTCTCGAGAAAGGATTAAGAACAGAAAAGTTATCTTTTGCTTGCAGTAACAAAAATCGATGAATAACGCACAGCAACATGAAAATAATGAAAAGCGTATGTGTATTATCAGATTTTATGAACCAATGCGACTTATTATATAAATTACATCAAGAGCGAACTATGAAACGTGCTTGAATTTATTTTGCTTATTGTACTGCAATCTAAAAAATGCGAATATCTTTCTAGGATGTTTATCCGATGCAATATTACAGATAAGATTTGCAGTTTGATTAAGTTTGATAAAACCCTAGATTTTATATATTATTTTTCAATAGACAAACTGATACATTTCTGCAAAAAACAAAGTTTATTATCTAAAACGAATGAGAATGATAATTAATGATAAAACTCCGTTGTAACGTGTCGATGATGTGGTTACCATTTTCCATTATTTCTTAATTTGCAGAAACTTTCTTATCGGAATTATTGAACAAAAACGAGGGCATTTTAATCGCGCGTACGTCAAAAAAATCAATGCGGGACGTATCTTGAAAAGGGAGATTAAGCTTAAAAACAGGATTCGCATAGGATTTCGAAAAATGTAAATTTAATCAAAAACTCATGATAAAGGAAAATCAATGCGCGAGAGCTCAAAATTCAATAATAATGCGATAAATACGCAAATAAATACTGCACATGCAATATGTAGACCGTCGTATGTCATATATAATTTCGAAGTTCCAAATAATCAGTAATATCTTCGATATCAGCATGTTTCTTCAACGTTTAGAGCGTTGTCACAGATAAGTCAGGTCATAAACGCACGATTGCAACAACGAGAGCCGCTAAGATCATTTACGACCAGCACACATGGGGCCGCGAAGGTCTAATATCGCAGAACATCATTACAACTGTAATTATCATTTATCTATGAATACATAAAAATAATACCCATCGCAATGTATGCCTTGGCGACGATGACGCAGATGTGACTTCACGACGCACATTGGCACTTCCTTTTCGTCGAGACGCGGGATAAGAGCCAGGATTCGAAACGAACGATGCGACAAGAGACGTCGTTCAAAGATTGCGATGTGACGATCGAGCTGATAGTGATCATTCAGGGTCAGCACAAGGTCGTAAGTTTCTCTGCGAGAAAATAAAACGATAAGACGCACGTTTGGAAAAATGCGAAGCATGAATTGTGCAGGATACAAATGACCCTTCTTTGATGGAAAACGCATGAACAAAAGTTACAACATTATGACATCACGATAGAGATTCATGGGGGAGGACGATCGTTCTTCCTGTTGGATCTTATCTGGGATCGAACAAGCATTGCTAATTGCGAGCAGCTTCTTCCCGCAATCCCATGCATATTAAAGTCTACTTAAGGCGGCGTAATCACATCCGAATCATAAAGGCGAAAGATCTTATGATATCCCTACGGATAAGCGCGCGGAATTGCGAAGGTATGCACTAATTGCGGACATTAAAACGAGATTTCGCTTGCGCCGACTTCTTGCAACTCGTCGTAAACTTTTCGTGGCGGAATGCCGCGGCTTTCGCGTTGCTTCCTTCCATCTCAGTCATCCCAGATTTGTACTAATTAATGGCTAACTAACGGATAAGCTCGGTCTCGTGGCCTTCGCATCAGAAACACTATCAGTTTATGATATGAGCACGACTCTCGTAAGAAATTGTCCCGAGACCGTGCCAAGTGCAACCGATAGGACTGCATAAATTGATAAATTAAAATATGAAGGATCAAGAACGGTAATCAGTGTGATGCGATTACCAGCTGACATAATTAATGATGCATTGTACTTCCCTTCTTACGGCTCGTGACTTCTCAGATTTCGGTATGACTGAAAAATATGGGCATGAGCAGAGCCTTAATTAGCTTCAGTTCTGATAATTGACATAATCTGATATTCGGGAAGGGGATACTGTATTTATACGCTATATTTTAAATATGGCAACGTGGGAACTTTGATATGAACGTATTGGAAATAGATTATCTAGAGTGTGCGAAGTATGATGTGATTCATAGAACAAACGCTTTTACGTGAATCAGGAAATAGAAAATGGTGACTTCACTCGTCTAATCTCAATCTTGCAATTACTAACAACGCATCGGCATAACTGACGGATAAGATTAACTCTCCGTGTGTAAGGATATTTATATTTATAATGCAATCATGAATTTGACAAATAACTTACAAAAGTTTTTTGCGATGGGAACGAACTGTAACCGTAGCTCTTACGCTTATTAAGATAAGGCAACAACTTCAACGAAGCTTAACAATAAATTGAAATTAAACACCGAACTTTATAATATCGATACTTTCGTGCCAATCGATGCTGTAGTGCGAAATTAAATGACAAGTTCTACTTACTACGAATTCTTGGCAAATAACGAATATAAGAAATGCGCAAAGCAAGAAAACAATATCCTGCACGAATTACACATAACATTCCTGCCATATATGTCATGCGTCGTGCATCACGGTGAAATTAAAAGCCTTGATAACCTTTATGGCTATTTATTGATATATAAACTATCTCAAATTTCCATCTCGTATTGGAAAACGTGAGAACTATTAATTCCATTATCGCAAAATGCGCTCACATAGACAGTTAACGACGTAACATTTAACCTTGGTAGATTTTTTCATTTTTGAAAGAGTATTCAAACGGAAAACGAGATGAAAAACGAGACCTTATCTCAGTGCTACCTTCTCCTTACATTATCTATCACACAAACGAGAGGGAAATCACAAATGACATAGAATACTTATCGTCATACTCAGCATAAAAGTGATCCCGAGATTAAACCTGCGTATTGAAATGCACCGATTCCTTATCTCAAGAATCATCCAGCTATATTCTAAGTCATGCCTTCTCTGTAAAAATAAACTTGATTATCAAAGTGGTGCATAAAAATAACTTTATATCACTGAATGCAAGCTATTTTATACTTTCGATATCTTTTATTATAATACTGATCATATTTCCGAATATTTTGCCCACAATAAAATACAGGTTGCCTATATATAGCAAGACAGATAAAAGAAAAGTAATAGTTTATCAAATATAGTCCACGTAGTCCAAGAAGTCGACAGAAGCAACGCCAACATGAGACCTATATTTCTATTAGCTGGACTTGTGCTCATCGTCGCAATCGTCATCCCGACTATTACCGCAGTACCTTTAGCTGATGCGGATGCAGATGCAGAAGCAGATATTGCCGGTAGGATAGACGATATAATTCAAGAGATTAAACATGATTGGGTATGTATAATAAAATAGTTCCCCGAACGTTTTAGATAAAATGATTTTTGGACAATATATATTTCTGATATATAAGATCTTCTACATTGCTTCAAAAATTATACATTATTAATAAGAGTGAACATTTATTATAAAATGTATATGTTCATGTTTCAGAAAGAAGCAACGAGAATCCTACACGAATGGGCTGACAAAGGAATGAAATGGCTGAAAGAAAAATTGCATGAACATTTACATGAGCATGAAAATGAAGTGTAAAGATTTTCAAAATACTAGGAGCATACAGTTATGATGTAATTGATATTGTGTATCTGAAAAAAGCTAAAAGCTTCCAAATTTTAAATATGTTTTTAGCAAGAGCAAACTAAACTCTTCTCTTCGTTAAATTATTTAACAGTATCCCTTCCTTCATGCACATTCCTAAATGACAAAAGAATAATATTAAACATAAAAATCTTTAGAATCTTTAAAAGAACGTAGAAAGTTGGAAAATATGAATAATAAACAAACAATGAATAATAAATTTTTCCGTAAAATATTTGAATTACGATAGAAAATATTTGTGCAATTTATAATCTACTAACTTGTTACAGAATGTTACGAAGTGAAAATATATATGATTACATGCAAATATTTCATATGTAGAATCCGAATACGGAAATGAAAATTATGATGGAAATGATGAGTTTTCGACGCCTCGGATTAAAAACAAAACAAGAAAGAAAACCTTATTCTTCTCTACTAGGATACAGTGACTTCCGCAAGACTAGCTCTCTGATCTTAACTAACTAACTAATAAATAAACTAACTAATCTCGCTGACTCGCAACTCACAGTTCTCCACTCGTGGTCTTCACAGTTCGCTTGTTCGATGCAACCTACACGTCCTTCGATCCTTCTAAAGCAACTCTCCCGCGCATGACGTGCTTAACTTTAAAACATAATTGCACGGAAACAATCCCCGGAACACTCGTGACGGTCAATCGTTACATATTTCTATCTTAATACAAATTAATTATGTAAGTCCTTGAGCATTAATGACTTTTCCCCGCGATTGTCCTTTTTTTCTCGACGCCATGCGTTTACACACATACGCACATACACGCAACGCTTAGTCAACTTATAGCCTTTTGATGCGCATCGATATTAACAATGTCAAGATCTTTTTCCCTTTATCCTGTACATGTATATGTACAAATGCATGAAAATTTATAAAATAATCTATCGTAAGAAAATACATATAAATACATATAAATATATATATATACATATATACATATATACATATAAATATATACATATAAATACATACATATAAATATATAAATATATACATATATAATAAAATATACAAATCTAATATCAATATCTCTCTTTCGGCAGCATTGTGATAATCTTATTAAACATTATTATGAAATATATGTTAAAAAACGATTTCTAAAAAGACTAAACAAATAAATTTAGATGAAGGACAGATAAATAGAAAATCAGCATATTATTTGTATCTGTTATATCGCTAATTGATTCTTGACTAAAAGCAAGTTTAATATTTGGAGAATTTTCTAAAGCTTTACACAATTTACACAAACACATATAATAAAGTCTCGCGAATTTGCTTCTTTCCACGATTAATTTAAACGATCTTCTTCTCCTGAAAGGAACAAGAAATTAATTTATATGATATTAGCAAACGAATTAATTTTTTCAAACAAAAATGACTTCATAAAAGTGATTTCACAGATGATGATATGAATATGACATAGAATGCTTATCGTTATATTCAGCATAAAAATGATGGCCGGATTAAACTGCACTGACTCTTTATCTAAAGAATTTTACAACTACATTATAAATTATGACATTTCCATGAAAATAAATTTATTTACGCTGTACAGCAACTTTAAATCCTTAAATGTATGCATTAAATACCATTTTATGTTTCTGATATGTTTTATTATAGTTTTTATTAGATTGGTTAATATTTTATTGTGCCGATAATGAGATACAGATTTCCTTATATATTGCTTGACAGAGGAGAAAAAAGCAATTCAGTTCATCAAGTACATAGTCTAAGACTCGGTATTTCAGAAGTGAAAATCAACATGAGACCCATAATTCTGTTAGCTGGACTTGCCCTCATCGTCGCAATTGTCATCCCGACTATTACCGCAAAATCGTTCGCTGATGCATTCTCCGATGCTACTGCAGAAGCTGACGCTACTGCATTCTCCGACGCTACTGCAGAAGCCGACGCTACTGCAGAAGCCGACGCTACTGCAGAAGCCGACGCAGAAGCATTTGCCAAAATATTCAAGGATATATTTAACGCATTAAGAAATACTATGGTATATAAGATATAATATTTTTTTGAATATTTTACATAAAATAGTGTTTTGCATATATTTTCGATACGTAGCGATTTTTATATTGTTACAAAAGCTATAAATAGTTATTAATAACCGTGAACATTTATTATAAACTGTATATATTCATGTTTCAGAGAGATGCAGGAAGAACTGTCAGTAACAGTCTAAGAAGAGTGGCGGATCTTATAAGTAAACAATCGAGAAGGCACCATAGAGCGTAAAGATTTCCAAAATATCAAGAATTTACATTTATGATGTAATTGATATCATGTATCTATAAAACTTATAAGTTTTTTAACTTTAAATATATTCAGCAAATTAAGTTATTCGTAAATTATTTAACAATATCCCTTCCTTGAATATTTCTAAATGACATAAGAATAATGTTAGAAGTTAAAAATCTTCAGCGTAGAATATTAAAAAATATAAATGATAAAAGTTTCTCTTTGATTTACACTGGAAAATATTTATTCATCACTTCTAACTTATTAAAGCATGTTACAGGATGAGAATACGTATAATCACGTATAAATATTATATGCATATAAATGCACATAAAAATTTATAAAATAATGTATCATATGTACATATGTATTTACATACATGTACATGTATATAAAATACATGTACATATGTACATATGTACATATATATAAAATAAATAAATCTAATAGCGATATCTGTCTTTTGACAGCATTGTGAGAAGCTTATTAAATATTGTTAAAATATGTGTTAAAAGACGATTTCAATGAAGAAGAAGAAAATAAATTTTGATAGAAAATGGATAAGTAAAGAATCTGTTGTATAGAAATTGTTTATGTACATGACGTATGAATTTATATTTATTAAAGTGGTGCAAAAATAATTACGGTCTTCATGCATAGAGTTTAAAAACGGATAAAAGATAAAAATTATATTCCTTAATCAAAATAAAAATGTGGCATTTTTTTCTAACAAAAACTAAGTTTGTTTATTCGTGCTAGATAGAATTTTGGAATTCTGGAAATAAAGAATTTAACGAAAGCTATTGCTTTGACTTATTACTCAGTCTTAGAAAACTTTCTCTGCAAGTAAGAAAATACTAAATATTACTATCATATTCTTATTAAATGTTTTAAAAAAGTGATAATTTGTCGCGAGAGATCTGGAAAATAATTAAATAACGCTTTATTATTCATTAGTTTATTTAATTCTTCAAAATTCTGTCTGAGGCAAAAGTCTGAATGAGGCGTGTGGAGCCATATTGTCATGAAAAAGAATTGGTTCTCTTCGATTGTTCTCTTCGACAATATTAACCAATGCAGTTTTTCATGCGTTTCATCAATTTCCTGATGATAACTTTGCTGTTATTATTTCACAAGGATTTCACAAGATAGAAATTATACTAAATGATGCCAAACGGTAATCGAAATCTTTTTTTCATGAAGCTTCGTTCTAAGAAACTGTTTCAGTGCTCCTCCATCAAGCTATTGTGATGAACGTTTTCGATTGTCGAACAGAATTAAACAGATCTCTTCATCACATGTGAGAATGCGATCATGAGGAGAATCATTTTTGTCAAAAAGTGCAGAATAATCATCAAATTACTTGATGTTAATTCAGCTCACATGCGGCATATATTTTGCTTTTCTAATTAGGATTAAATGTTGAACAAATGTTGAATGATAAATACTGAATTCTTCTGTCACCTTCTGAGGTATTTTACATGGGTCTGTTTCAATGATAGTCCATTTCAATAATACTCTTTAAATAATTATTGTCATCTTGTCATCCTTGTCATCTTTAAGACTTCCGTTTCTATCTATAATTTTTGGAATCAATGTTATTGTCTATTCGCTATTTCACTAGTATTGTTTTTGGTTAAAAGCAAATTTGATGTTCCAAGAATTTTCTGTTATTTTATAATTTAAACTCATATAATGTGATCCGGCGAATTTACTTTTCTCCATCATTTAATTTAAACAGTACTCTCTCTCTTGAAAGAATCAAGAAATTAATTTATATAACATTTATATAATATTTATATAAATTAACTCTTCTTCAAACAACAAAAGCAATCTAACAGGCAGATATATGTGATACAGAACGCTTATCCTCATATTCAGCATGAATAAATGTGATTTTCGGATTAAATCTGCACATTAAAATCCAACAGTTTTTTATTTAAAGAATTAATCAACTGTATTATAAATTATGATATTTCCATGAAAATTAATTCGTTTATGCTGCACGGGAAACAGCTTTGTATCATGAAATGCAAGCCATTTTATGTTTCTAATAGGTTCTATTACAGTTTTTATTACAATGACTAATATTTTATTGTATCGATAAAGAAGTACAGGTTTCCTTATATATTGTTCGACAGAAGAGAAAAAAACAGTTCAATTCATCAAGTACATAATCCAAGACGTGATATTTCAGAGACGAAAGTCAATATGAGACCCATAATTTTGTTAACTGGACTTGCACTCATCATTGCAATTGTTACCTCGACTATTAATGCAAAAGCTTTAGCTAATGCAGATGCGGATGCAGATGCAGAAGCCGATGCTACTGCGGAAGCATTTGCCGGCATACTCGATGATGCCTTTGACACACTTGGAACTGTGGTATATAAAATATAATACTTTTTTGAATATTTTACATAAAATAGTGTTCTACATATATATATATATATTTCCAATATGTAGCATCTTCTATATTGTTTCAAAAGATATACGTAATTAATAAGCGTAAATATTTATTATAACCTGCATATATTTATGTTTCAGGAAAACACGATTCACGGAACTCTGAAAAAGGCTGGAAAAAAAGCGGGTTTGATAAAAGATCATAGGAATCAAGATGACTCGCAAGATTCGAGAGAATAAAATGTAAAGATTTCCAAAATATCAAAAATCTGCATTTGTGATGTTATTAATATTATGTATTTATAAAAATCTAGAAGTTTTTCTTAATTTTAAATATACTTCCAGCAACGGCAAATTAAATACTTCAAATTATTTAACAATATCCTTTCCTTGAATATTTCTAAATAACAAAAGAATAATATTAGAAATTAAAATCTTTGTAGAATGATGAAAAATATGAATAATAAGCTATTTTATCAAACTTGAGTTACACTGAAAGATATTTGTTCAATTCTCTTAACTTGTTAAAGAATGTTATGAAGTGTGAATATGTAGAAATAGGTATAAATATTATGTGCATATAAATGCGCATAAAAATTTATAAAATAATGTATCATAAATAAATACGTATATATATGCATAAAATATATAAATTTAATAATCTCTCCTTCGACAGCCTTGCGATAGCCTTTTTAAACATTCTAATGAGATATACGTTAAAAAATTATTTTGATGAGGAAGAAAGAAATTTCTATGAAAAATAAATAAATCAGTTATATATAAATTATTTGTATACATGCTATATAAATTTATATATATTAGATTGATATAAAAATAATTGCAGATTTTATATATCGAAGTTAAAAATATCTATATGAGATAAAAATTATATTTATTAATCAAGATAGAAACTGATGCTTTCATGCAATTTTCCAAAAAAAAGTTTCTTCATTCCTGCACAATAGAACTGGATTGTAATAGTTTTCCCCCAGAACTACTGGGAATAACAAATTCATCGAAAGCATTTTGAATTGCTATATTGAAAAATCCTTTCCTGGTATGAAATTAATTAGATATTTTAAAAAATGATAGCTGTCCGGGCAAGGTGGCTGATGTAACGTTTCGTAATACAATTCATTCAAATTTTTTCAAGCTTTTAAAACTTGAAGTTTATGATCAAGCATTGTCATGAAGAAGGATTGAACTATGTTGTAAACGATATTATTTTTCATTGTTTCAATGTTCTAACAATATTCTTCTGCTGTTATTGTTTTATTAACGTTTAAGAAATTGTAGCGAATGATGTTACTTGCCAACCATCAAACAGTCGCAATCTGTTTTTCATAAAGCTTCGAATTAAGAAGTCGTTTTAATGATTTGATCGAGCCACTATGATGAACGTTTCCGATTGTTGAACAGAACTCTTCATCACTTGTGGGAATACAGCCATGAAGAAGATAATTTTTATTACGCCAAAAAGCGCAGAATAATTATCAAATTTGATATTAATTTAGTTAATGCGGCATATATTGAGCTTCCTTACTTTTCCAATTAGAATGAAATGTTGTTTTACGTGGGTCGATTTCAATAATAGTTCTTACATCATTGTTGTCATCATTAGCTGAAAGACATTCACGATCCTCATTATTTTCAAGGCTTTCGTTTCCATTCCATGAAATTTTTGGCATCAATATTGAATTCTATTCGCTAATTAATTCTTGGCTAAAAGCCAACTTGATATTTTGAGGATTTTCTGTTGCTTGACACACAATTTAAACTCATATAATAAAATCCTGCGAATTTGCTTTTTTTCCATAATTAATTCGAACTTCTCCAGAAAGGAAAAAGAAATTAATTTATATAATATATATAAATTAATTTTTTTTAATTAGAAAAACAAACTAACAGATGATGTATATTAATTGCTACCCTCAAATGCAGTATAAAAATAATTAAGGATGAAACCTACACATTTAAATGCATCAAAAATACAATAATTTATAAAGTATTATTCAATTATATATAAGTCATGATTTCTCCATGAAAATACTTATCAAAACATTATATGGAGATAACTTTTTATCACTGAAAGTAAGCTATTTTATATTTTTGATATTTTTTATTACAATTTATATTATATTTACGAATATTCGTGAGATACACTATGTGAGTAGTGAGTTTCCCTATATATAGGATAAACGAAGAAAAAAAAATTCAGTTTATCAAGTACGTAGTGATATTTCAAAGTCAATATGAGATCCATAATTCTGTTAGCTGGACTTGCGCTCATTGTCGCAATCCTCATCCCGACTATTACCACAGAATCATTAGCTGATGCAGATGCAGATGCGGAAGCCGATGCTGCTGCAGACGCAATTGCCGACGCATTTGCCAAAATTAAAATTGATTGGGTATATATAATAAAATACTTTTCTAGGCATTTAAGATAAAATAATATTTCGCACATATATATTTACAATATATAGAGTCTTCTATATTTTTCCAGAAATTATGCATTATTAATAAATTTAGTTATTTATTACAAAAAATATATCTTCATGTTTCAGGGAAAAGTAAAAGATCAATTGCGTAATTGGACTATTGATATAACGGACGAGATAAAAAAACATTTAGAAGAACATTAATGTTAAGAACATCAATATAAAGATTTTAAAAACGGAGAAAGTGTATATTGACAATATTGTTGACATTATGTATGTCAAAATGAAATATTTGTAATTTAAATATATTCCTAACAGCAAATTGAACTATTTGTAAATTATTTGACAATATCCCTCTTTTGAGCATTCCTAAATGACAAAAGAATAAAATTTCTCGACATAGAAAAATGAGGAATAAATAATAAGTTTTTTATAAAACATCTGAGTTTCAATCTTGTTTTGTATAAAATATTCATCTAATCCATAATTCTGATTTGTTAGAGAATGTTATCAAGTGAAAATATATATGATCACGTGCAGATATTTTCATATGCATATAAATATATATGAACATTTCTAAAATAATGTATTATAAAAAAACATGTACATATAAATATAAATAAAATGTACGATATTAGAATCTTTTTTTCGCATTGCAACGAAACATTGTTACGAGATACGTGATCAAATGACGATTTTCATAGAAAAATGATAAATAAAAGTATACAAATTCGTATATAAATTATATGTATACATAAAATATAAATTCGTATATAAATATATATTTTAACTATTAGAAAATGATAAAATATACAATTCATGTAGTTCAGAAAATCATAAATATGCGATGAAGCATGCGAAAAGTATCGAATATAATTATTTCATGTTCTCAACCGATTTTCAAACAGATAAAAATAGATTGTTCTTGAACCAAATGAAACAAACAAAAGTTCGATATTCGTTTTAAATATCCGAAACAGATTCATGATTAATAAAGTAATTTAGTAATAACGTAATTGTATGTAAATTAATAACAAAATGCATACTTATATAATAAACTTGCGTAAATTTCAATCAATTATCGTTATGAATCATATCCATAAATCAGAAACCACATTTCGTTTGATGTACGTTAGTCACAAAACCAATAAATTTTCTGCTGTGAAAATCTCGGTGTTTTTTCCGCAAAGTCATAAGCCTAATCCGTTTATGTTTCTTTTATATTTGTAAAAGTTTTATTATACTCCTTATCTCATAAGGAACCAAATTATTTGTACTAGTTACCTGCATGCTAAAGCCTTGAAAAATATATATATTACGCTGCATACGCATAATCCGAATATGTGAGCTATTAAAAAACAATGGAATTTCACATTTTTATCAACGAACAGTATCGAGCAAAACAATAATAATATGTGGTAATAATTTTTTTACAATGTTTCGATTCGTACTTTTATAGGCGTGCACATTTATTATATCACGATTCTAAAATTAAAGAAATAAAAACGTGACATTTCTTCTTCTCTCTATTCTTTCTATCTTCTTCTTTCTATCTCTTTCTCTCATTTACGCGTTTTTTAATCGCAAGTTCTTTATAAAGCAGACATCTAGTGCGAAGCGCTTCAGTCGTACGTGGCATATCAGAATTCGCAGACAAACATGAAGGCTGTAACTTTGTTAGTCGTACTTGCGCTCGCTCTAGCGATCTTCATCCCAAGCGCTAAGGCAGAACCTGTGGCCTTTGCTCTAGCTGATGCTTTCGCCGATGCAGACCCTGATGCTTTTGCCAGTGCTTTCGCGGAAAGTGCCGCTGACGCTTTTGCCGAAGCTTTGGCTGAACCTGGTAGATTAAAGGTATGAGATATCTTTTTAATGGACTTTAAGAGAATGCTTTAGGTAGGTTATATACTTTAATGAAGGAATGCAAGATGCGCGAAATAGATATAATGGAAAAATACATTTGAAAGACATGATATGTTCCATCAGTGAAGAAATATAATAATACAAAATACATATTAAATCTGTGTTTTAGGACAATATCATAGACATACTCCGCGAGATGACCCGGAAAGCACTAAAATGGGGCCAAAAGAAGTTGGAAGAACAGAAAGAACCACAAACCTAAACGAAAAATTTTAAAATGACTAAAGCGATCTAATCTTGAATTGTAATTTGTCCTTGTGTCTGTAAGCAATCGAGCAGCGCAATTATAAATGTATTCGATGCGGCAATTAAATTACAGATTTTTAATTATTTGATAATATCCATTCTTTAAAAATTACTAATATAGCGAACTCAGTATCCGAAGAGGCTGTTTATATTTAGCAAGATATGTGTAAATGTCTCAGATTTCCATTGCAGCATGTATGGCGATGAATTTCTGTTTACCTAAATATTAAATATGTTTCTCTCTCTTGTAAATTTTGCTTTAATATTATTTTTATTCTTTTAAGCATACAGACATTATAACACGACCGCGCAATAAGACGATGATATATCAGCAATTTCACTCAAATTTAATGCGTTCAAGATTATAATAAAGTGGAAACATTTGATAATGTAGGATATCTAAACGGTATTAATGAAAAATAAGAGAGTATATGTGTGTATGTTGTGTGAACGAGTCGCGTTCAAAATAAAGGACAGTCGCGGAAAAAAACCGTTGATATTCGAGAACTCGCAAGGCGACGTGATTCGTCTAGATTGGATGGTAATATGTAGCAATTGGCCAACAATTCTGAAATGCAACAACAATTTCAGGTATATAATAGATGAAAGGACATGAGAGAAGAGCAGAGCTAAAAGTTGTCAATAAGAAAGATTAATGAGCGGAGCTGTTGGAGTTAAGTGAGCGAGCGTTTAACTGTGCGAGAACCGAAAAGGGTAAAGATCGAAGCGCGTTTAATTGATCTAAATTCCTATTACATCTTCTATTTCAATAAATACGTATGACATATACAAATACATATATGTCCTTCATAAATTTTGGAGATTCAGCTAGAATAAGGTCAATTCAGTGCGAGGTGTAATAAACTTTGTGAGTAACAAATGATATCGTTACGAGACTAGTGAATTTTAAAACAGGCAATATGATCCAGATGTAATCTAACGTGATAAAATTGAAAGAGGAATTGAGAAAGTTGGATCTGTCCTATACGGATTGCAAAAATGAATTAGTAATGCGTTTAAATGAGTCAACTATCTCCGATGTGTGGATCGATCAAGAACCAGAAGTTCAAACGATTGAAGATACAGAACGGGTTGCTGATAAAGGAAGCATCCATGGGACTGAAATACAATCAAAGTCTCAGCCTCAAGACGTATATGGAATCGAGATGGAATTATAGAGATATTAAAACGAAAAATTGAGATGAAATATTGAAAATTCATTCGCAGACAACTAATTGTGCACAAATGCACGTGTGAAGTTGTATCAGATTGATACAACCTAAGATTAACATAAGTGCTATAGCTGAGCTTCTCGCATTCAATGGTATGACAGATGATTTTGATGCATGGTAGAATCAATTAAAGCTTCTGAAGCGAATTTATGATTAGACGATGAACACGCGAGAATACTGATCGGCATGCGTGGAAAAGCTTTGGTGTGGCTACGTTCTAAAGCCGAACTTATAGAATTATCTGTGAAGGATTTATTCGATAAACTTAAGATTATGTTGGATCATTGCCCAATAAGATAATGTTATATAAGAAATTTGGGGAATGTGCATAAAAAAAAAGTGAATCATTCAGTGAGTATCCGCATCAGAAATTATTCTGGGAAATCGCGTGCCGATTGAAGAAGAGGAGCTTATTGAATACATCATTGACGGTACGAATCGCATGCTGAGAAATCAAGCATGAGTTAACTGTCTTAGGACAAGGGCATTGCTGATAACATCATTTGATAGTTCCGTCGTGGGACAAGAGACACACAGGAACGAAGAACGATGAGGAAAAATCTCAATTCTGGCCGAAATGGACAGAAGTAACTAAGGCGGGAAGAACGAGCAAAAGAAGAAAAACTGCTTCAACTCTGATCTGTCCGATCATTTCAGTAAAGACTGCCCAACGAAAGAAAATAACCCAAAATGTTTCAAGTGCGATGAACGTGGCCACATTGCATTAAAACGCTCATATCGATATGTCGACATATTCGATCGATGCGTGATGGAATACGCGATACGTCAGATTAATGTCAGAAGAAATTTGCAGATAACCGAGGGCGCTTTAGTATAGCCGTACGCTCATGTGTCGACACATCGGATAGATTCCTGAAGAAACTTGTAAATATCCAGGAACACCGTAGTACAGCCGTTCACTCGAATCGATATGTCGACACATCGGATCGATGCCTGAAGACATTTGCAAATAGTCGGGAGCGCCATATCACAACCGTGCGCTCATATCGAAATGTGGACAATTCATATCGATGCATGATGGAATACGCGATACGTCAGATTAATGCCTGTAGAAATTTGCAAATAGCCAAGGACGCTGTAGCACTGTCGTGCGCTTATATTGATTATCAGAAATGTTAGATCTATGTCTAAAGAAACTTGCTAATAGCGAAGGATGCTGTAGTACAGCCGTGTGCTTATATTAATTTGTTGACATGTCGAATCGATGCGTGATGGAATACGCGATTCGACAGATTAATGTCAGAAGAAATTTGCAGATAGCCGAGGGCTCCATAATACAGCCATGCGCTCATATCGATATGTCGACAATTTGTATCAATGCCTGATGGAATACGCGATACTTCAGATTAATGTCAGAAGAAATTTGCAGATTGCCGAGGGCGACATAGTACAACTCATATCGATATGCCGAAAAACGCATGGACGTAAATTTCACGATATAGATGACTCGTATAAAATACAATAAGAAGGTTGTGGTAAACGGTCGTAGTATTATCGCGTTAATATCGGGAGTTATGTCTTATGCGTGCAGATCAATATTCCGACATAGGATCGTATCTATTAGAGCGAAAAGAAGCATAATTATAATGAAAAAAAAATTAGCGCTGAGGAAATTCTCTGCGGAATTAACAGTTAACGGACATTCTTATACGAATTGTCGTGGAAAATGTAATGAGTCATAAATTTCTTCTCGGCACTGATTTTCTTCAAATGCAATTGAGTTCCGCGCAAAAAACAGTACAAATGCGGACAAAATATGTAAATCGAGTTTTAATTTTTTTATTAACGAAGCTTTCAGATCCCAAACGCGAAGAATAGTTCAAACATTTTGATTTTTTAGCCCAGTTGTATTTGAACTGTGTGTTACACAAGGATATAACTACTTTCCGGGAACTCGTGCGCACGTGCGAGAAAATTCGCAGATTATAGAGATGTTGATTTCCAAAATAAGATAAGATCGAAACAAGATAAGCGAGAGCGAGTTCTCTCTCGCGAATAAGCGAGAGAGAATATCGCAAAGATTCAGCATGAAAATAGAATGATTTCCGTAAAAAGGTGAAAGGCAGCAAAAAAACATAATGAAAGCGATTTCGGTACATAATGAAAGCGATATAAGGTACGCAATTAGGTCCTGGCTTGAAACTAGCAAACAAATATCTTGGCCCATTCAGTGTAATAAAAGTATCGCGAAATGAATTATATACAAAAATAGGTGAACGACCATCAAGGATGTCTACATCCGCCGATTATATGAAACCATGGATAGACTCGTTGAGCGATTCAGAAGATGAGTGCGAAAACGACGACATTCAAGGACGAATCTTCTTGCAGAATGTAGGATATCTAAGGGGTATTAATGAAAAAATGAGGGAATGGTGTGTGTTGTGTGGATGCGTCGCGTCCAATACAGCACAGCTGCGGAAAGAAATTGTTGATTCTCGAGAGTTCTCGATGTGATTCGTTTAGATAGTAATACATAGCGATAATTCTGAAATTTAGCAACATTTTCGGATATATAATAGATGAAGAGGTAGCTGAAAGCAGAGCAGAGCTGAGAATTATTGAGAGGAGAGCTTAGCGAGCGGAGTTATTAGAGTCTAACGAGCGAGCGATTGTGCGAAAGTTCGAAAAGAGTAAAGAGCAAACCGTCTCTAATCGATCTTAGTTTGTATTATATCTTTTATTTCATACAATAAATACATACATTATATATTTCTACTAATATTTATATATCCTTCATATATAATAAACCTGTGTAAATATTATCATCAATTATTGTTATGAATCATATTCGAAAATAAGAAACCATATTTCGTTTGATGTACGTTACTCGCAATACCAATAAATTTTTCGCTATGAAAATCTCGTTTTTTTCGAAAAGTCATAAAATTAATTCGTTTATGTTTCCGTAAAAGGTTGATTATACCCCTTATCTCGTAGGTGTTCAACTTATTCGTAGTAGTTACATGCGTGCTAAAGCCTTAAAAAATATATATATTACGCTGCATACACATAATCCGAATATTCGAATATCCGAATATTCGAATAGGCAAGCTATTAAAAGATAATGGGATTTCACATTTTTATCGACGAGCAATATCAAGCAAAACAATAATAATATGATAATAATTGATAATAATTCTTGATAATAAAACAATGTTTCGATTTGTACTTTTATAGATATATAGCACATTTATTATTTCACGATTCTGAAATTAAAGAAATAAAAGCATGATATTTCCTCTTTCCTCTGTCTCTATTTCTCTTTTTTTTCGTTTTATGCATTTCTTACTCATAAGTTCTCCTATAAAGCGAATATCTAACACGGAGCGATTCAGTGACATATCGCAGACAAACATGAAGGCTGTAACTTTGTTAGTCGTACTTGCGCTCGCTGTAGCGATCTTCATCCCGAGTGCTAAGGCAGAACCTGTGGCCTTTGCTCTAGCCGATGCTTTCGCCGATGCAGAACCTGATGCTTTTGCCAATGCTTTCGCCGAAAGTGCCGCTGACGCTTTGGCCGAAGCTGCGGCTGAACCTGGTAAAATAAAGGTATGCCCAGATATTTTTTTTATTTTTTAATGGACTTCAAGTAGAGAATGCAGGTAAATATAATAAAGCGTAGGAATACAGGATGCGTGAAATAGATACAATGAAACGATACATTCGAAAAATATGATATGTTCCATCAATGAAGAAATATAATAATACAAAATACATATTGAATCTATGTTTTAGGACAATATCATAGACATACTCCGCGAGGTGACCATTAAGGCACTAAAATGGGGCCAAAAGAAGTTGGAAGAACAGAAAAAAGCAAAAGCAAAAGCAAAAGCCTAAACGAAAAATTTTTAAATGACTAAAGCGATTTAATCTTGAAGAATTGTCCTCGTGTCTGTAAGCAATGGAGCAGCGCAATTATAAATATATTTGATGTGGCAATTAAATCGCAGTTTTTTAATTATTTGATAATATCCATTCCTTAGAAATTACAAATAATCAAATAATCAATCAGCGAATCAATAATAATCAAAGTCATTACCCAAAGAGGCTGTTTATATTTAGCAAGATATGTGTAAATATTTCAGTTTGCAGCATGCATTACAATGAATTTCTGTTTACCTAAATACTAAATATGTTTCTCTCTTTTATAAATTTTGCTTTAATATTATTTTCATTCATTTCTCAGCATCTCTTTTTTAAGCATACGAAAAACATTATAACGATATTATAACACGATCGTGCCATAAGACGATGACATATCAGCAATTTCATTAAAATTTAATGCGTTCAAGATTATAAAGAATATAATAAAGAAGAAACATATAATATTATATCTAAGCGATATCTAAACGATATTAATGAAAAAATGAGGGAGAGAGAGAGAGAGGGGAGAGAGAGAGAGAAAGAGTATACGTGTGTGTAATGTGGACGCGTCAAAATAAAGGACAGCCGCTAAAAAAAACCGACGTTGACGTTCGAGAGCTCGCAAGGCATGTAATTTGTTTAGATTAGATGATAATATGTAGCGATTGGTCAATAATTCTGAATTGCAGTAACAATTTCGGGTACATAATAAACGAAAAACACTGGAGAGCACTTGAGAGCTGAAGGTTGTTAAAAAGAAAAATTAACGATCGGAGCTGTTAGAGTTTAGCGAGCAAACGATTGTGCGAAAGTTCGAAAAGAGTAAAAAGCGAATCGCGTCTAATTGATCTTAGCTCGTATTACATCTTTTATTTCATACAATAAATACATACATTATATGTTTCTACTAATATTTATGTATCCTTCATATATAATAAAGATAAATAATAAAATGTGTAAATATTATCATCAATTATCGTTATAAATCATATCCGAAAATCAGAAATCACATTTCATTTGATGTATGTTAGTCACAATACCATTTTATAGTATATAATAAATTTCCACTGTGAAAATCTCGGCGTCGTTTCTTCCGAAAAGTCATAAGGTTAATCCGTTTATGTTTCTTTTATATTTATAAAAGATTGATTATACTCCTTATCTCATAACGGACCAAATTATTTGTATTAGTTACCTGCGTGCTAAAACCTTAAAAGATATATATATATATACATATATATATATTACGCTGCATACGCATAATCCGAATATTCGAATAGGCGTGCTATTAAAAGTTAATGGGATTTCACATTTTTATCGATGAACAGTATCGAGCAAAACAATAATAATATGTGATAATAATTCTTTTACAATGTTCCGTACTTTTATAGCTGTACACATTTATTATTTCACGATTCTGAAATTAAAGAAATAAAAGCGTGATGTTTCCTTTTCTCTCTGTCTCTATTTCTCTTTTTCTGTTTTACGCATTTCTTACTCATAAGTTCTCCTATAAAGCGGATATCTAACGCGGAGCGATTCAGTTGTACGTGACATATCAGAATTCGTAGGCAAACATGAAGGCTGTAACGTTGTTAGTCGTACTCGCGCTCGCTTTAGCGATCTTCATCCCAAGCGCTAAGGCAGAACCTATGGCCTTTGCTCTAGCCGATGCTTTCGCCGATGCAGATCCCGATGCTTTTGCCAGTGCTTTGGCCGAAGGTACCGCTAACGCTTTGGCCGAAGCTGCGGCTAAACCTGGTAGAATAAAGGTATGCCGAGATATCTTTTTGATTTTTTAATGGACTTTAAGTAAAGAATGTTAGGTAAAGTATATAATGAAGCGTAGAAATGCAGAATGCGCGAAATAGATATAACGGAACGATATATTCGAAAAACATAATATAACAGTAAAGATACTTAGAACGATATTTAGAAATATATACTGAATCTATATTTTAGGACAATCTCATAGACATATTCCGCGAACTGGTCATTAAACTATTAAAATGGGCCCAAAGAAAATTGGAAAAACAAAGAAGACCAAAAACCTAAAGAAAAATTTTAAGAATGTCTAAAGTGATCTAATCTTGAAGATTGCAATTTTTCCTTGTGCCTGTAAGCAATCGAGTAACACAATTATAAATGTATTCGATGCGGTAATTAAATCGCAGTTTTTTAATTATTTGACAGTATCCATTCCTTAAAAATTATTCATGCAGCGAAATAATAGTCAAACTCAATACCCAAAGTGGTTCATATTTAATGTGTGTAAATATCTCAGATTTCTACAGCGTATATTACGACGAAGTTTTGTTTATCTAAATATTAAATATGTTTCTCTCTTTTGCAAATTTTGCTTTAATATTATTTTTATTCTTTTCTCAATCTTTTAAACGAAAGACATTATAACATCAACGCGATCATGCAATAAGACGATGACATATCAGCAATTTTACTAAAATTTAATTCGTTCAAGATTATAATAAAGAGGAAATATTTGATACTTTCATCGTACTTTACATAAATGTTTCCTGTCCAGAACATCCGCCTCGAGTAGACCGAATGGTATAATTTATCCCGGAAATATTATCCCGGAAAAAAAAGAAAGAAAGGAAGAAAAAAGAAGAAAAAGAATGTCTGTTTATGATTTGCTGTTTACTCGGTAACAGAGATTATACTAAGGAAAGCGGTCGTTACAGAGCAACAATGGGAACAACGATAAACATTGTTCCTGCAATCTGTATCGCAGACGAGAGATGATTGGATGGTTTTCTTTGCAAACGGTTACTAGCATAACCGTTAATTCACAATGTGGACAAGAACGAGAGCAAGATGAATTACCTTCAAGAAACTCGAAAGTTCTCAATGGGCCAGTATTAGTCGAACTTTCATGCAGATAAAGACCGTAATTAACGTGCCATAAATAAATCCCATAATGTATCATACGGTTAATATCCATACAATGAACATACGCGCGTTATCGCGTCGAATCATAAATATCCGTCGGATATCCGATATCGGATATCCAATTGTTCCCCGTGACGATAGCTTATCTGACCAGGTGAGAACGGAACACGCGCAGTTTCGGTAATTGCGATTGTGAGATAGCGATGCAAGCGCATAAAACACGCATCACTCATTCGCGATAGAAATCGCAGATACGCGAGAAACGCGGGTTTCGGCCACGGGATTCAATGCCCGCAGCATCCCGCGGCTAATCTGCGAGCTCGGCGAGCTCGCCCGTTAATCGTCGCGGTAAATATTCAGTAAATAAAAACAATTCCGAGTGCATTACCGAGTTGTATGCAGTGCAGCTTACTATGCGGCACGTGTGTCGAGCGACGCGTCTCCGCGCGATGTTTCTCCATTTATTTATGAGCTCGGCCTGCTTTGAATAATTTATTCGCTCGGATGTTCGATGTTCCAGCACGATCCCCGGCCTTCCGTTATCTTCCCGAACTCAATTCCAATGTAACGAGGAAACTTGCAGAAAAAAGATAAATAATGCATGCCGAATCGAAGATCATTATGGCCTCTTTTGCTCGATCTTCTCGCGCGTTTCGCTCGCGCGCGTAATACTATTATGTATTTATATATATTTATGTGATATAACATTCATCAGAGATTGTAATTGATGAGCGTAATGAAGCAATGTAAATAATCCATTGGCGATAAAAACTCTGTCCATTAATCGCGAACTGTGATAAGAGAATTTGCAGTTATGACAACAATAAGACATGCTGTAGGATATCTTAAGACAAGCATAAAAATTTATTATAAAGTACATTATTATAAAGTATGATTACGGTATCGAAATCACACGACTTTTTCCAAACAAGTAACGTTCGAAGAAAGTCTAAATCGATAATATAATATCAACATGAATTCCAATGTTAATAATATAGAATGATATGAGTCTAATATTACACGATACACACACACACACACACACACACACACATTCGCACGCACGCACGCATCAGATGATTAGCGTTAGAATGCGCTTGCCTAGTCTTCGATTTGATCTCTCGCAGGAAACAGGACTCGCAGGAATGGAATCGGGCTTTCCTTGAGCCGAACTGGAAACGCATCAGCAACGTCGTGCTGATCTCTCGACAACGTGCTTGGCAAAAGTGCCCGCAAGAAATCAGAGCGTGACGCGCCTACATCGCGAGATTATGGAGTGGCAAAGTGACGACCAAGTTCAGGACCGACGAGAACCGATCTGCCATTAAGTTTACAAAACGAGATTCCCTGCGCGTGTTGCCTCCTTGCTGTACGTCTCGCTGCTTTCGCTCGAGCGTATAGATTGCGCGGAAGCTGTTTACCTGAGATCGCAGATCGCAGACGTTCATCGTGCGACGAGAGAGGAGAGGAGGGGAGGAGCAACGTCGATTGTTGGGTATCGACAATCGTGAGGAAAAGTGTTAGTATTATTGTTATGTCGTTACAGTTTATTCAAACATTCAAGCAGAATGATAGACTGTTATAAATCAAAGAAAAGATCGGTATCGATATGTTTATGTATCGCGATGTACTTTATTGATATAAAAGACTGTATTGTATAATTTTTATGAAATTTCTATGGATCTGTTTCTTATAAAATGCCTTCTCAAGATATCGAATAATACCGGCTGCTTCGATCCTTGTATTAATTGAATCTGATAATGTACATCATATGCGACAAATATTATTAATTAATCTGTTCCAGATTTCTTCCTTTTATAGAGAGCTTTTCATTATAGCTATTTTGTCAAATATATTTCGCTGAAAATTGAAATGATGAGATAAATGGCGATAGATAATTGGCGATCGAACATGCGCATATAAAAATAAAAAATATGCCAAATGCGTTTCTAGTAGATGAAGTTTTTATATCTTAATATCTTCAGATTCTTCGTGACGAAGAGCCTCTTCAATCGCAACAGTAGCACTCAACAAGAATACAACATGATTTCTGCAGTAAAAACAGCGATTTATAGAACGAAAAATCATAAAAATTGAGACATGAACTTTGAAAGCTACTGCTTTTTGCAATCATTCTACATTTAAGTCATTTTACCGTTAATAGCTTTGAAACATAACAACATTATTTCATGTGAAATTTCACACGTATCTTCGCAGCTCAAGACAACGCAGTAATTATTGTTAAAAATAAAATAACGTAACAGAAAGAAACTTTTTCAATTTATAGAAACAATTTATGTATCGGCGGCTGCACAAAAACTACTCGCATGTCAGTGATAGGATACAATCGTTATCACATTATAGTCATAGCGTAAATCGTGCGTGCTTTATCGAAGCCGCTGTATTGTATCCGATTCTCAGAAAGTTCTCCGTTGGTACCGGCGAGCGAGCGGGGGGATCATAAGACAACGCGAAGGAAAGGAGGGCGAGGAGGAGCGGGTTCGCGTGAGCGGGTAGTCGTGAAGGACTATAAAACAAGACCAAAAGAATAGCGGCCGGATTGGACCGTAGTAAAATAAAACATGATGAAGCAAAGGGTGGCCGGTCAAGCCTGTGGGAAGATGGTGGGATGGACCGAGGTTTCAGAGAGGAGGCCGCTGCGAGGTCTCGCGCGCGAAGGGAGGCAAGCGGTACAGGAACTTGTTATCCCTGAACTTGGCCATGAGAGTGCTCGCGAGAGTGCTCCGTGGCAGCCTCGAGAGTGCGGCTCATGGTCCTGCGCTTCTTCGTTGGTAGTTGCGGCAAAGTTAATCCGCACTTGCTTCTGCCGGATTAGAAGGGGCAAGGAGTTAGATTAAGCTTGTCGTGACGTCGCAGTTGTCAAGAGGAGATCGTCTCAGCTGCGAATGACTCGATTGCGATGCTTCGGAATGGAGCGAGCGGTAACAGTCATCCCCGATCGTGGAAATCGAGAAATGATTATAGCTGCGCGATTCCTTCGCGCGGCTGATCATGCTGCTAATGCGATCATGCGATCGCAAGATCGAGTTTCAAGAAGCGAGGTCCGTTTTGCGGATAATTCCAACAGCAGAGTTCGCCGAGTTGGCAAACCGATTCTGGGACATGGCATGTCCGGATTCTGGATACCGGAAAACGCAGGATGACATGCATTTCCCAACGAATAAAAAGCCCGTTTTTACTCGTTCACGTGCACCTGCGCATTTCCCGGTAGACGCTTGTACCGCTCGCTTGGTTACCGCTCGCTATTTTTAGCGCACCGTGGAATCTCGAAAACGGTGCCGCCAATCTGTCTCGCGCGACCAGTCGAGATCGTGACGCGATCACTTTGAGCAGATGTCGATTCACCGCCGATTTACGGTTCCTTTCTCCCTCTTTTTCTCTTTTTCTCTGTCTTTTTCTCTCGCGTTAAATGCGCGTGGAAACGAGAGGAAACGGTTTTCAATTTGAGAGACACGTCAGCTGATCGCGCTGAACGCCCGCTCTCAGAAATGTTTAGAAAACGGGCCGTGAATAGCTAATAGGTCAATAAAATCTCGTGCGAGGCCCGCAGCAGGAAACCGCAGTTGAGTTTACGATGTTTTAGCAGCGAAAGGTTCACGGCCGCGTTGACGAGAAAGCGTACGGCATGCAAATGCATGTGAGCACCAGCGCGTCGAAATCGACGTCGCGAGAGAGAGAGAGAGAGAGAGAGAGAGAGAGAGAGAGAGAGAGAGAGAATGGAATTCTGTAATAGCTGTTGCAACCGCTGGAGAAGCGGCCAAGTGCCTCGATCGTCAAGATTTTCCGACTTCTTCGAAGACATCTTGGAAATTATTCGCGTTCATTTGACGTTCCCGATGATGATGAATCGCTCAAGCAGTATAGCTGAAAGTAAAAAGAAAGAAAAAAAGAAAAAGAGAAGGTACTCATCTTACGTTTGATACCGAGAGCGCATCAATCAGGATCAAATCTCTCACGATTCTTCGATTACGCGAGATGAAACGGAGATCAGATGGATCATGTCACAAAAATAGCATTAAATGATAATATATCGGATTCCCCGACACTCCATCCATTCTCGAATTTCTTCAGAGATTGCGATTCCGAGAATAAATAAACATCATATTAATCGCGATTAATCGCGCTGTCCTAAATCTAAACTTGTCGCAAACTTGTTGTGTTACTTTTATATTCATCGCCATTGTGTCACCAGTTGAAATTTGCCGAGACTCGAGCATGCAAGCCCATTTTCTTTCCGTTATGGTTCACCGCTGCATTCGTTAGTTCGACGGATGCAAAAAGAGCGGTAACGCATGCTTGCCATGAAAGGGTGTAATGACGGCAGCGCGATTTCATCCGTTCGGATTGAGCGATTAAAAGGCCACGGCGAATGTCGACCGATTAATCTCAACGTTGAGACCTTCCGCGGAAATAACCGTGATCGAGCGAGATTCAGGCTCGAAATACTGGTCTGCCAGGTTCGCGTAATGGATTAATCGGCTCATCAATTCCGTAACGACTCCTCGTCGCGGCCAACATGGCCTGAGATTGTATATCGACGGCACATTGCCGATTATGCAAGAACAATTGAGCTTGCCAAAGCTGGCGGGAAAGCGCGCGGCGACACGTGCGTTTCTCTTCGGCGCGTTGACCTGGATAGTGTTTCATGAAGCCGGACATCTCGCAATTTTGAGCGTCTAATTTTTTTTTTACTTGCGTTGTCGCAGGGCGCAATTCTGCAAATTCATCTGCCAGTGAGTCATTGTATGCGTGTATCTCTCGCGCTGGAAAAAATACGACAAGTCGATCACTGTGCGGGTTTCTCAGAGTAGCGGAAATTATGGTAATTATGGATTCGGCGACGAGATTGATTAATCGATGGATCAGTGGCTTGCGAGTCTCGCGTCTTGCACAATCGTTCAGAACGATTTCTCATTGTGATGCTTTCCAGCGTAACCTTCATAGGGAGACGATTTTGCACTTGACTTGACTTGATTATCGCACTTGACTCGGTGCTTCTTCTTGCGGCTGATTGTTCATGTGCCAATCGTTACTGGCATCATTGTGTGTATTATTTAAAGCGAGACTTCCTGCGAGGCCCACTTCGCGTCGTGAAAGGGGATTATTATTTGCGCTTCTTCAGGGCTACGCCATGTCTCTAGATCCCACATTGACCCAGATTACGTGAGCTGGATGCGTTTGAGCTGTGATGTACACGATGCTCATCAGGATCATTCGTGTGCTGATACATGTTAATTTTGCTAGACTAATCGCGAGACTTTCCTGTAAGCGACATATCGCGCTGCTGGCGAAGAAACGAACTCAAACTGATCCCGAAACAGATAACAGATTCGACAGATTCATAAAGATGGACAAACAATCGCTTAAATAAGAGATTGGTTACTCGTAAAATTACGAGAAGGGCCACTGAACCGACCATTGATGCTCCTCAGAAACCAATCGCATTCGTCAATGAGATTCATTGCGATCCTGAAAACATTGCTTCTTGAGAAACTTTGTGAGATCGAAGCAGCATCTCGCTTGAGCACGGAAAAGAAGAGAATTTGAATCCAGAAGGCATTTACATACGATCAAGATGTATCTTGATTTTTTTCTGGCAATTTATTCTCGCATTCCTTGACTTTTGATTCGTCGTTTCTGGCGGATCGCACGCTGCGGTCGGAATTGTTGCATAAATGTCCGCGAAGATATCGTAGCACGTCCATGAAACGTACCGCGTTAACGTAAATCATTGTCAAGGCACGAGCTATAAAAGTTAAAATTGCACGTTGTCTTCCTGTGAAAGATGACTAATACGAAATTCTTAGAAAAAGAATCCCTCAAGAGAATCAAAATCAATATCACAGTCAAACTCAGAGAAATTCCGCATATTTCCTTCTTATAGCGCCATAATGTAACGTGTAGGCATTCACGCGTTCATCATACAATCGTGCCCTCTTCTACACATCTGAATAATATGGCAGTGTCTGGGATGTTGCACCAGTTTCTAATGTTGCAAAGCTATGAATGTTACTTGCGACCCGATCCTTTTTTTTTCGATCCTTCTGATGAGTTTCTGCTGATTTTTCAACACCTGCTCGGAGATGGAGATTATCTTTTGGATTGTTCTGTTTCCATAATAAAGTTTTATGAACATATAATTGTCCCGGAAAATACGGGTTTCTTCTTGCAGTTATCATAGATTCCCGTTACTTTCGATGACGCTGATAGATGCCATTTCCTTCATGTCTTTCATGTCTTTCCGATCGTCGCGCAATTATTCTCGTCTCTTGGCTATGCGCTCCTATTCCGCGTATAAAGTATCATAATTATCTTTCGATAAAAGAGAGTCATTTCTCTCCCATGTACGATATCGAACACAAAGTATCATGATCATCAGATATTCGAAACAATGGAGAATTTCTTGAACGGCCAAGGTATCGCGAGCCTTCGAGATTGAAATCGCTTGCAGACGCAGATCGGCCAGGGGCGAAATTGATGTTGACGTAACCTTGTTCTCGGTTAATTGCGCAATGGGAAAGTTCAGCGGGTGATCGCGATAACGTGGGTTTGCCATTGTTCGGACATTGGTCGCTGCTGGATCATTGATCGACGAAGGTGTACCGTTACCGTCCACTTGCCCGTCACTTTCGGGCGTTCATTGACGAGCGGACGACGACGAGCATGGAAATTGGAACCGTGTCGCCGGAAGTGGGGCTTCCAGTAACGGCAAGCACATAACGAGGAGGCGCGATTCTCTATCGCTTGCGTGAACCCTATCGTTCGATTCAATTCGGTAGATATTATTATGAAGTCACTTAATAGCGCGCTTTAAAATGCAAGTACTTGGGCGAGTTGCGAATTGAACCGGATGCTGTTCGTTGATCGATGGGAGATCATTTGATATCGGAGCCCGCGTTACGTGAGTCGCGAACTGGTAGTTCGAATAATAATATCTAAATGCGAGACGCTCGTCGAACCATGAACCGTTTCGCACGATTCGTGAGAGCGGCGCCTGCATGTCCTTCGCATTGTTTCCAGATTGATTAGAAAAGAGCTCATTGCGCCGAACGAGATAGATAACATCGAGATCAAGGGTCGGCAAACAGGAGCGAACCAAAGTAGTTATCGTTACTTGGCCGCTTTAAGGCTGCTACAAGAACGCCTGAACGTAAAATAATTACGAGAATTAATGGATTTAAAGAGAGAGTCTCTGTATTATTTTAATTTCTTCAAAGTACGCCGAGAGACAGCTCGAATGGTCGAATTAAAACGATGCGATGCACAAATTAAATTATATAAAGTTAGATTTAATTAAATTGACATTAAATTACATTAAATTAAATTAAATTAAATTACGGCTTTTCGCCATGTCAGTCAAAAGATAACCGCCAGCGTTATCATGTAACTAGACGCGTAATAAAAAATTCCATGTTTGTAGATTTCATAGAGAACTTTATAAACATTTAGATCTTTGTTGAACACGCATAGATTATCGATATATATATAATCGATATATATATATATTATATATATATATATATATATATATATATATCGATAATCATGCTGAATCAAAATTGTAAAATTCTTTGGTTGAACTTATCTTAAGATTAAGATTATCTGAAACAAAATACATTTCCGCGAACGGATGCATTTTTTTGTGAAACAAATATAGTGAAGATAAAACACATAGCGACAGGATGGAACTCAGCAAAATATTATTCAGTCTTTCTTTTCGTATTTTCTGACTTCTTTCCAGCTGCGGTTTCTTGTTATTTCATACGGCATCGTTTGCATATAGTTTATACATTTCATTATTATTTTTTAATACAATAATATGCTCTTGGCGTGTATTAATGACAAGTTTTCGCTTGCTTCATGAAATGATCATCGAGTGATTTTTTTTCGACAATGCATGTACGATGCAATAATTATTTATTCGCGTACAAATCGAGGTCTGTGCAGCATAAATCGATCTACGTGTTCGATTTACGTGAATTTTCTTGAACATTATCCGATATTTTCCATTCTGATATTTCCGTTCCATTTGAAACGCTCCATTGCACTTCTACACGATCGGTCAGGTATGTTTTCGAACATACTATAAATAATAATTAATGAAAAGTTAGTTTTACATGAACGATTTCGTTACCGTTTCAATTGTCTAGAGGCATCTCTAAACGAAATGGCGTTTTTTAATGCATAATTTCAGCGGAATCAGCATCTTGCTTCGATCTTGCAACTTGTTGCTCGTTGTCGCTTGATTTGCGCGAAACAACGATGCGTGAAATCGAATGGGATAATTCTTCTCGCTTCGCGAAAGTCGCTCGTTTACGGAATAAACATAACGCTTTGCTTGCGAGACGGTTGCGATACGACGTTCAGCAGCTACGCGAGATCGAAGGCTGCAGCTCTCGAATTCGGTAGACAGTCATTCGCATCCAGGTACGGGCTTAAAACTTGAACTTTGACCGGTGTCACGGAAGAAGGCTGCTCCTCATCGGTCTCTTGTAATCCTCCTCAATGTCGTGGAGGTCCGGCGGGTCCGCGAAGCCGCTGTCCTCGTAACGAGTGCAGCGTGATCCGGGCGATCTCGGCGGATGCACCGGATGGATGCTGCAAACGACGCGATAAACAAATATAAACCAGCACAGGAATAACCCTGCGGCACTTTCAGAATTGTGGGGGAACATAGACGTGATGCGATAGCGAGTGCGTGTCTTTTTCGGCGATTCGTATCTGTCGCGAGCCGCGAGAAAGACCGTGCGTTGCATGCGTAACACCGATAAGATTGATGCTCGGGTATATCTTAAATGTAAATTCGTAAATTCACAGGGAGATCCTAAGAAAAGCCGAGACAATCACGTGACCACGTGATCGCCGACGTTAGCCGATTTTAGTGGATAGTCAAATCGCAAGAAATACGAGACGACACTCGCGCGCTCCGCTCCACTCGCGCTCGGTCGTTACCTGGTACATCTTGAAGGACTCGTTTCCAAGGGCTCGTCGTATCTACGGGAGAGCATCGTAAAGTCGCGATGAGCCGCGACCATTTTCTGCAGCCGCGAAATGATCTCGTAATCGGCCGTGCAAATTGGCTCCGACAATAACTTCACCACCGAGACGCGGAAGCTCTGCAGCTGGAACAGGAAACGAGCGATTTGCGAATTGAATCATCGCCGCAGCTTATTCGCAGCTCGCTCACGCCGCTTGCGTCGCTTTATTCCGAATGCGCGTTGCACATTTCGCTAGATCTCGAACGGCGCGTAAGCATTATTCTCGGTAAATACATCTTTCGCGTATACGAAAATCCTCACGCGACCTATTCTCTCCAACCATGCTCGTTACGCGTGAGATCCGAGAGATTCGCGCGGACTTGGTGACATAAAAAAAATTGAAATTAAAATCAATTGTCGAATCGAAGTCACGTTTTACCGAATATTCCGCTGTTCTGATTTTTGCCGCACTTTTGTCGAATTCAGGAATCAAGACCAAAAACGGGAACTCGGCAGGAACCATCGCGATGTTACAAGATGTTACTGTGAGATTCGAGGAAGGGGGGAGATTACGATCATAGTCAAATTAATGATATTAACATCGTGATAACAACAAACAACGATAAACGCTACCTGCTTGTTTTTCGGCCTTCAGCAACCGTTGCGAACGAGAATCTTAATTGTTGCTAATTGTCAGTTCAAATTAGGAACTAGAAAAAGACGGACGTTCAATCTTACTGTTCTATATCGCAGATCTCGAGTACAGCGGACTGATGTCCAGCGAACAGGCACTCTTTTATAGATAGTGTAAATATTGTATATATTAAACCGAACGAAGCTCAACTTAAGAGTATTCTTTATCTCTTCTTTATTAAATTTATATCTTTGTATCAAAGTATCCATCTGTATATCTGAAAGGTTTGCTGACTACGACCGGCGAAGATCAATCGACGATTGGTCCAAGATTCATGAGCGCGAGGAAATTCACTTCCGATCAAACAATTCCTCCTCGTATCCGTTTCGTCGTGATTAACACTAGCCTGTTTGAACTGAATCCGTTTTCCGCGTTTCGCGGAAAGTCGAGATGAAGCATCGCCATCCATAAGATTTGCAGCCCTTTGACGGAGCCTATGCGGTTTCGAATCGAAGGGACTATCTGCTTTATATCGCGCAAACGTGTCTCAAATTGCTGCGACGCGAAGTCATTCGGAATCATTGCGAACGAGAACGATGCGCGCTCGACGAGAGAGAAATCGCTCAATTGGCGAATGGCTATTATCGAGACTCATCGAGATCGTTGCATCGAATCAACGAGCCCCCGGGCTTCTATTACCTTTGCGAAGAATATTAGAAATAAGCCCTTGTGCAAGCGTGTCTACCAAAAGCGCTTCGAAGATTGGAAATCCTACAAGTCGACGAGAAAACGGCGAAAGGAAAACTCAATGCGAATCCCGTCAAATCCATTCAACTCACACGGCCGCGGAGGGGAATTAAATTAGAATAGCGTACTCTCACCATCACGCTCTCGTGTGGAAAAAAATCAGCTGTCTTAGCACGAGGGAAACTCGAATGCGAGAGGCTTGGAAAGCGCATTGTGCGACGCATCGAGGCCTCGCTACGCTCGCGACTTTCCGCGATTCGGTCGCATCAGCGAGCCTTCGCGTCCGCTCGCGCACACGAATGACCGTAAATCAGAATTACGCGGGAACGCGCGCGCCGAATACGCGATTCGGCGTTGAGACATGTGCGTTTCACCTACATTTTTTCTCTTCTTTCCCTTCTTTTCTTTTGGCGTGAACATACGCGACCAGAACGCAGTTCACCGTTTATTAATGGCCAGCTTATGATGGCGAGAGCAGCGAACGGCTCGTTTTATTTGCTTTGCCGATGAAACATCAAAGGGGAAACATCGCGAGATAGATTCACAGATAAAAAGCGCGCCGGGTTAAACGGCGCGGCGTGACGCTCCTCCTCACCTGAGATTCCCTTCTCGTGACCTCGGAGAGACTCTGTTTGACCTGTGCGAGCTCATCGCGCAGGAGCTGCAAGGAATGATCGTTTATCGATCTTTCCTGATCGGCCGTTTCCACAGCCGTCCTCATTTGCTCCTTCGCCATCGTTAGCTTCCTGTTGTAGCGCGTTCGCAGCATCTCGCTCTCCACCAAGCGTTTCTGAAGCTCCTCGATCTTCCGGCTGCGTTCCAGCGCGGCTATCTGCGAATGAGAAATACCGTAAAGCGGGATACCGCCTCGGATCGATATCCGCAAATTATCATCGACTTTCCCAATCTGATCAGCGCGCAATTTTGTTTTCCCGGCCTCGCGTACATCGTCGCGATACGTGAGCGCGAAATCGAGTTTCAACCGGAATCCTTCTCTCCGAAGAAGAAAATTACGATCGTCGAGGTAACAGGGATATCTAGAGGAGAGTTTAATTACTGACTAAGTCTTCTACTATCTCGTTAACGGATATCGTTAACGGACTCGATAACGAGAGAAAGCGCTGCATGCGTGTCGCGAAGGTAATCGCAATATCGCATCGTCATTATCGTCGATCATGAAAAATGGGCGTTCCACGGAAAGTGACCGGCTTTATCTAGCGATTGCGAGAAAGATCTCTCGAGATCACGCACCTTGTAATCCGCGGCTTCCGTCAATTGCGCGCTCAATTCGCGATTCTGCGATTTCTCGTCGGTCAATTGGACCTGCAGCCGTTCGAGCTGCTTCGCCAGCTTCTTTGCGCTGAAAGAAAACAGAGAAAGCCATTCGCATATTTTTACTGAATTTCTTTCTTTCTCACTTGGCCACCGAGACGAAGTGTTTCTCGATTGTCTTTTATTCGGAGACGCATTCAGAACACACCGCGAACTCGCGATTTACAGGTAACCGTAAAGGTGTACGAAGGAATCACGCCGCATCCCGAGCGAGAGCGCGGAGCCACGTATGGCCGCTCAAATTTTCCGATAAACCGCAGCAGTACATTCCTCCGGACAGTTAGTCGATAGACGCTGTGTTTCCTGCTGACGTTGCACGCGTACGGTAAATATCGAGGTAAATATTGCAATTGATCGGTTATCGCGATACTGCTGGCGGTTTCATGTCCCTTTGCGAGACTGTGGATTTGTTTAGTCCATGGTGGTCCATGGTGGATTCAACGGGCATTATTTGAACGGATTCCGGAACCTCAATTCGCATCCATGCTCGTACACGAGAGAGACAGAGAGAGATAATGCGCGATTATTCTGATCGCGTGCGCGAATTATTCTGATTCTGTTTGCTTGAGTTCAAAGGCGAAAGTCGAGATGGTTGCTGTCGTGATGCACGAATGCGACCGATAAGCCGGTCCTGGATTTCGCAAAACAAACCGGATGTTCGCCTCGTCCCGCTCGCTCTGCAACAGCGACTTCATCCTCACGCTGTCCTCCTGCAGGGACAGCTTCCTGCGTAAGAGATCCAGATGCAGATCCCTGCGCTGCAGTTGCTCCCGCAGGGTGCGTACTCGGCGTTGCAGCTGATAAACCACTGAAGTCTGCGCGGTAAATGGAACGAATTTATGTAAAGCGTCCACTCATCGATGAGAGGATCATTCTCGGGATGAGTACGACCGTGTGTGCGCGTGTGTGTGCGCGAATGCTACGCTGTAAATTAAAGTGCTGTGATGTATCCTGCCTATGTAATTTTAGATCGATACCTTTATTTGCGTAATTTCGACACACACGCGCACGCACAAGTATAATTTAATAATAATGTAAAAAATACGTAAATGCATGCATGCATGTGTTTAGGAGTGTTACTCATGGCTTTGCAGTGTATATTATCGCTGCGAGACTTAAACCTTGTCGATTAATTATGCTCATTGATTGTCATATATAGATAATATAATGCGAGTCTGAATGAGGTTTATAAGAATGACGCGCGAAATAAGATAACAATGATGCTTTGCACGTGATGTTTTATCACTTTGTTATACAATTTAATCACTGTCGATACGCTCAATGTTTATGATACGAATCTACTTGGCGTAAAACGTGAGAAATCTCAACCAAGAGAGAGGTTCTATTGGTCGCGTTACCGAGGATTGTTTAATTAAGATAAAATTAATAACGCGACGAGCGCTTCGGTTCTTACATCGGAAAAAACGATGGCAATGTGCCGCCATTGAATGAGGCTTCGTTACGCGATACTTCCGACAATTCTGTCGATTTGAAGCGATGACGTTACATCGCGAAACTCGACCAACTATTCCAACCGCGAAGTATCGAGAGAGCTGCGAAACAAAGCAATGGAAAGCGCCTCTCTCTTTCTCTATCGCTATTTTCTGTCTACATTAAAGGAAGAGCAAAATGAACATCTACGGAGAGAATGGCTGGGAACGTCGCGAGGACTTGTCTCTAAGGCGCTTTTCTAGCGCCGGGGGCTTACTTCTTTGAGATAAGGAAGCTCGTGGAACGATCGCTCGCGCCGAATCCTCGGCAGGGTCGTGTAGCTGGAGCACAAATACTGCGGTGTGCGGTAAGCACATGATTTGCACGACAAAGGGACACAGAACAAAGGAGAAGACGTTAGCAATGTGAAAACGTCATGGAAAAGATGTAATATCGACCGTGTCCTTCACCTTATCCACCAATTTGTCGGTCTCAAGTCTGGCCAACTGCTCGGCTCGCACCAACAGCGATTCAGTTTGAAGATCGATCCCGATCTCCTGGGAGATCTCGTCCATCTGCATCGCCTTGCTCAGCCGATCCAAAAAAGTTAGAAACTGAAAAGACACGATCTCAGTATCGCGATTGAGAAGCGCTAATGATGAGATAAGCAGATCACATTCCTCGCATACGGACTAGATGAAATTTAGGTAAGCGAGAGGTATTATTCTTTATAATCGAAAGTTGAGGAAAGCGATTCAGCGTCTTACTCGATTTGCGTGGAAAAGAAGAATAGCGAGATAGTTCGCTATTTAAATCAATGTTGTCCTGCTTTTATTTTAATGTGTCTTTAATTCAGGAGAAAAATGTTTGTGATTACCGATTGCTTGTCTCTGCGCAGAGATTCTCGGGAGAGTTCGCAGCTCGTAAGTTCGGAATCCAACTTGTGTGTCTTAGCTTCCAGAACGGCGCGCTCCTCCTCCAAACTGCGTACCTTCATCATCGTGGACTCGACCAGTTCGCTCTGCCGATTCGTCGACTCCGCCGCCGTGTTCACCTTTTCGCGTAGGCTCTGTATTTTCTGTGGAAAGGGAACGTGTCTCCATGACGTAACAGATTTCAGTATCGCGTTGCGACTAGAGCCGTCTTCTCGTATGCCGGAAGCACACGAGTGCGCGATTCCTTCTTTCCGGTTTCCTCGCGGATCTCTTGACGCGCAAGGAGACAGCCTTAAATCCGGAATTTATAGTGATTCAGGGGTCTGCATGAAATTATGCGCGCGTGTGATTCCAGCTTAGGGATGACGACATCGTGTGCACGTTAAGCTACTAGCGACTGATCCTTGTTGTCCGCCACGATCTCCCGAATGCGATCCTTGATCGCATTCTCGTGCGACTCGACGAATCGATTGGGCGCGCTGACAAGGATCGCCAAGGACTCCAGGAGGTGGCGTAATTCGTTTTGCATTCGTTGCGTCTTCTCCTCGCGGATCTTTAAGTCATCTGCAAGAGCGGCGCGGATTAAAAACAGCACTAATCAAATCAATCAGCGTGACTTACCTCGTAATTGACAGATCAGCGTCTCTTGATTGGCCATGTTCCCCGTTGCGCTGGTTAAGCTCCTATTTGCATTCACCAGTTTGTCCCTCAGATCGTTCATGTCTTTCTCCGCAACCCTATATTGCATCTCCAGGCATTCCTTTTCCTGATGGAACAATAAAGTAACGAACATGTCAATAAAAGTTGTCTTAAAGCAGTTCAGAGGCTTTTTTCATTAATGTATATTTCATTTAGTAATAACTAGCGAATTCGCCAACACCTCGCATTGCTTCTCTCTCAGATTCTTAAGTGATGCCGATCAATGTACCTGACGCAGGCGATCCATGTCGACCAGTTGAACGGACAACTGCCTCTGCAACTGTTCCTTCTCCGTGCTGGTGCGCTCCAGGACGTCCCTGCAGCTTCGGAAATCTACTTCGATGCCCGTCAGCTGCGTCTCGACGTTCGTGCTCTTTGTCCGCAATCGATTTACCTCTTGCATGAGTTCATCGGCCTTGTGGATCACCACTTCGGGACTATGATGCGCCGTCTCGCAGTACTCGACGTTCAACGCGCGCGCCAATCTCTGCACGAAGTCCTGTCGAAATATGCGCTGGATATCTAGGATTCGTCGGGTAAAGACCAAGGAGAGAAAAAACGGATGGGATTTTGTGATCTAGAATAAGAACGCATGTCGGACAATCCGCCGATAATTGTACCTGCAGATTCAGACGCGCGCGTTCCTTCAATTGGACTTCCTCGGACATGTTGTGCTCCAGCTGTCGAATCTTCTTCTCGCATTCTCTGACCCTCTCCTCGTGGTATTTCACGTCATGTTGCAGACCCTGTATCGTAATCTCGTTTCTACCCTGAGACGCGTAAAAATTCCTTTCCCTCTCTTCCAAGTCCTGAAGTCAAGAAATCATTGCAGCTATATAATACCATATTGATGTGATGTTATGAAATTTGTCACGAGATCTGTGAACATTGCTCGCAGATCCCGTGAAATTTTGCGGTATTTCGAGTTTAATGGAAATTAGAGTCGAATAATGGAGCAGGGACAAGAGAACAAGTTATCTTGGCGCGCATCAACAAGAAAATTTTACGCTTGTTACGGAGATGGATTAACCTGGATGCGCTTCTTTAGGCTCAAGACCACGGCATTTTGCCGTGCCGCTTGCTCGCGAAGTTGATCAGCCTCCACTTGTAGCTCCAGGATCTTCTGATTGCGCGATCTCACGCTGCTCTTCGTCTCCTGCAACTGCAAGAGGGAAATCGAATTAATAATGCCAGTTACCAAGCGGCGAGCCGATAATCGGTTTACCTCGGACACGAGCCTGTCCCGTTTATATTCCATGGCCGCTAGCTCACTCCTCAAAGTGGTCGTCAAGTCGTGGGTCATGGTGTCATTAGGATCCATCTGAAGCAAGATATTCGATTATTTCTTATTATAAAGAACGACGTAAACAAGACGATCACTTTGCGTGTGCATGTGTGCTTGTACATTGTATAATTTTTACATAAACATGACAGAATCCTGATGTCTGCAATGTATCAAGCTTCATTCATGTTGATCTAATTTGACTTAATTTCAACCTTGACATTCCCATGGGGACTTTAGGATTGAGCGATCCGTGTACAAGTGCGAGCCAACAGACACATCCGCCTACGAATTACCTCCACCTTAACGCATGTATAAATCTCTCAGCGTAGTTGCATCCTGTACGACTCGATGTAACAATTGTTATAAATTATCAATCTCGTCATGTGTGCACAAGAGGGAGTTCCCGTTGAGTTCCGCCGCAGGCACACGTCGTAAAGAAAGTCACTTTATTTCGCCGAGCTCTCGAGGCAGCGGGCTTAATGTCAAAGCGCAGGTTTAAGCCGGGAATAGATCGGCGATGGCCCTCACGTCGCGGCTTCTGAAGCCCCGACCTCCGACCTTTGCTGCGCTCAAGAGAGAACGCGCGAAGTACCGACGTTTCAGACAGCGGCTCGTAATGGTGTCCGCTTCAGCTTCCGCGGATCCCTGCGGCGGGATCTTCACGATGAGACTCGATTTGCGTTCCATTAAATACATTTTGCCTGGAATTGCCTAGAATCATCGGCCACAATGCGAATAAGTCGTTTATTAGCGGCGATGTTCGCGCGCGGAGCGGCGCACAATTTGAGGATTATCTCTTTTAAAATGCCCAAACAGGTCAAGGCTGTGCGAGATGTAATTTCAAAGTAACGCGAACAATCATCATGTTAGAAACTGTCCCTCGATGCCACTGAGAAAGAATTCCCTCGCAAACGAGAATAAAATAAACGCGGTTATAAAATAATATTATTTATTTCTTGTTTCTTATTTTATTTTTGATCATCTGGACGATAGTACTCTTTGCGATTATTAAAGAAAATTGCATTAAATTTCTCCCTTATTTGCGAATATAGTCGCGCCGCGTATCACACTGCAAAAAGAGACTTCAGGCGCGAATCGACCGGTACTTCGATATATTATTGGTCCTTCGAGTTTGGATCTTTGAATTCCTGAATTTCAGATTGACGATCCATTGCCGCACTATTCGCATCTACGCGTTTGATCCCACGCGCTTTGCCAATTAGACAGGTCTCATGCATTTATTGCGTCTACGATTAAGACGCTGCGCTCATTGCGAACATCACGATTGATAGACTAATGCTGAGCTTCAGCACTTTCTTTATAATTGGTTTGGTCGCATTGAGGAATCGTCATGTCTCGCATAAAGTTGAAGGAGTTGTAAAATAATCAAATGATCCATGTCAGTCTTGTTCAGTTTCACCTTGGCCATCTTTAACAGTACTGTTTCTATGATCGCAGTAATCATGTTGATTATTGCTCCTTGTCCTTGCTCGCGACTTCCAAAGCTGCAGCTCCATTTATTCAAACTGGACTCTCGCCGATTCTATGGCGTCTATCTGAAGAAGTGAGTTATGTGCTTCTTGGCAGTGCCGATATCGAACATTTGTATATTCAGGTTTAAAAAACGACGGATTTCAATAGAAGCACGCGCACATACATGGAGGCCAGTGCACATACACTGAATCCAATGCACATGAGATGCAGATTCGCATTGAAAATGAATCTGAGTTAGTTTTTGGATTTAATGTGAAATATTTTGGAGTTGAATTTGCGTTAATTTTTATTGTAGAATATAGTATAATTATTTTCTTTTGTTATATTATTTTATTTATATTTAGAAATTTATTATCTTTCAGAATATTTATAGCTAGATTGTCTATCATAATGATTTTGGTGATTTATATGCGAGGTATTCGATATGATGAATTAATATATATATATTGGGAAATTATATTATCATTAGTGTTAAGGTATCTATTTATTGTTTTTAGAATTAAATTTTTATTGGTGTTATTTAGTAATTAGAAAGTTAATAGAAAATTAATATTTCTATATTACATACATATTCACTGCGAACGAATCGCTGGAAGCTCAGTAGAAGACGATCATTAAATATTTTTCAGCCGCGCCGCATATCGTGTCGCGAAAAGAGCAACGTCAGTGTGACACGAGATTTACGCCCATCTATTTAAATAATTGGGTACACATATGTATATATATATTTTTTATCAGCAGACACGAATGTTTCTATTGCTACATTCGCGGATGATACGGCGGTACTTGCAATACATAAAGATCCTAACACAGCATCCAAATACTTTCAAAATAATTTAAATCCCATACAAAACTGGCTAAAACTTTGGCAGGTCAATGAAAACAAATCAACTCATGTCACATTCATCATGCGCACTGCAATCTGTCTTGTTGTTTGAATGGAACTCAGATTTCACAAACCAAAGACGCTAAATACCTCGACATGCACTTCGACAGAAAATTTAAAAGAAAGAATACATATATAGTAAATGTAAACATTTAGGACTTTAAGTAAAATGTACTGATTACAATTCACAATACTGCAAAACAAAAACTATTATATAAAACCATATTAAAACGTATTCAGACGTAGTATCCAACTTTGGATATCCGTAAACTCTAATGTTGAGATACTAATCCAAAGTCTTTAGGATAATTACTTATGCTCCCTGGTATGTCACAAATAACATCGTGATCCAGATATCAACTATCAAAGAAATTATCAAAGAATTCTATCAAAAATATCGAGATTAGAAGACATTCAAACAATCTCGCTGCCAATCTCATTCGCACGATTGCGAATATGCTTATGATTATATTGTAGTATAAACGGAAAAGAACCGATTATCGATAGCGGCATGTATCRAAAACCTCTGTAATCGGAGAAGCCGACACGCACGTGTGCGTATTTGAATGAGAACAAAGAACAAACGAGAGACAAACGAGGGACAAACGAAAGACAGAAGAACGACGAACTGACTACGAACGAGCGGCAGAAGAGTCTCGACCGGCGAAGCTACAGGATCAATCGGCCTATCGATAAGAGTTATATCGGTGTAAAATAGAATAAAGAATCTTGTTACTTTTTGTYCCATCAACCTGGCGTCGAAAACCCATTCATTTAACATTCGACATCACGCAAGGAATATATAAATCCCGCTCTATTTCCTACAAACTTGGGCATTCAGCCGGGATCATTTATATTATCCTACAATATAAAGATATAGCACTGGTTATATAACAAGGTTATATATTTTCCCTGATTATTTGGACAAATATATTCCTGAATGTATAGCAATAGTTGCAATAAATATTGGATATTAAAAAACTTGCAAATATGGTACTGCGATATAACTTTGCGATAATTGATTCCTTTCAGGATGCAATCGCGGAAACGAGATCCTATAACAGAATTAATAGTGCAACGTTGTAAATGAGAATATGTTGATATACAAAATTTACTAATTAGAACATTCACTCTATCGCTGAATCGGTCAATACTCAAAGCTGATGGAATTACATTTCAATACTCAAAGAATCAATCGAAATTAATCAAGCAAATTAAAATTCACATTCGACGTCAGCATTATGAGAGCGACAATTCTCTCATCGAGATCTCTCTCGATGACCGCAAGAAAAGTTTTTTCCCATCGCGCGGATATTTCCAGGCAAGCTGCAGTTTCGCCGATTGTTGTCGTCATTAAATTTGATCTCGCTAACGGCCCTCGATGCGATCCCGCATCGAGTCTCATAGCAGGCTCGAAACACGATCGACCACTTCGTCTTGCTTGGCGGATCCATCCCCGCAGGAATTTCCGCTACACGAGCGCATTTGCGCACGTTCAGCTCTCTCTGTCCAGATAATGTTCGAGCATTGCACTCGGAAGTCCGATGGCATAGCGTTTCCAACCCTCTCTATCGCGCCCTGCAGAAGCAATAGCTCGAGGACATAGCCAATTGCGAAAGTCGCCAATTTCCAGGACAATCGGATGCGTTCGGCCAGTTGTACGAAGCAGCGAAGTTTCGCTCGCCTATGACCGCGAGTACGTGACCCGAATCGCGCGACGCCGTCGCCCGGGACGACCTCGCGACCTGCCCCCGCGACCTCATCTACACGCGAAAATCTACGCCCGCGAGATACACCTTCCATGCTGGATACCAGGGCGAGAACGTTACCGTGGAACCGGACGCGGTACAATGTGCTTCCCGAATTTACGGTGCAGCTGACGCCGCCACAATGACGCCTCTCGACGATATCGCGTCCACGCGGTTCACATCGCAGACCTGGATACCCGTTTTGCTTGATGTGAAGCATAAATTGTAGGTCTGTGTTAGACGGAAATATTGCGGGAGGCGTCGCGTCTACTGGAAACTAACCGTTAAATTCGTAGCTCTCGCTAATTATCGATCCCGAGTAACGAACGCAATCGATAAAATATTTTTATCTGATTCGAATGTCGCAATGTCGCGTGAACCGAGGGAATCTTCCGATGATTCGGTGTGGCTCCGCATATGCCGAAGAAAGGATCAATTAGCGATGCATCTACCCCGAGGTTGGAACTCGGGGGTGTGTTGACGTCCCTCAAGCGTGCTCGGGAACGTTTAATTGAACGCGTTATCTCGCCGAGATCAGATTAAAATCGGAATTCATGATCCCGCTGCGTGAATTACGCGACAAGTCGCCGACCACGTGCCGAACGCGCGAATGGAATCGTTATTATTCCCTCGTGACCCGAAAATAGCTCGAGCGGATCGGATGGCGGACCGGATGTTTTCCGCGGGGGCATATTCCGCGAAACTTCCGCGCGTTTCCGCACCGGTCAAGTCCGACGTTATTGAATACCTATTATCCGGCCGACCATAAATCTCGCTGGCGGGACTGCGCGCGGGAAACGCGGGATGAGCGCCGGATGACCCATTTACCTGCTATTTACCGCGAGCGAGATATCCGCGAATAAAAAATTCGCTAAACTCGTTACCGCGGAGTGTTGCTTTTTTCTTCGGTGTACGGTCCATGAGGCGCGGAGAATTTTGCGAGATCGCGCGTGATAATGAGAGCGCGCAATGAAATCGCAATGGGGACGTTTTGAGAAACGCGCACGGATAATTTCGTTATAATTTAGATCCGCGCGCTTCCACCGAAAGCTTGATGAGGCACCACACAAGCAGTCAGCATCGCGATTCACCGCTGAAGGCAAGGAAATCCCTACGTGAATATAAAGGCACCGCGTAGGCGCTGCGTGTGCGTATGTGTGCCTTTCCCACGTTTGCGCGATATTTACGCGAGCCAGTGCCATTGGCAAATTTGAGAAAACGCATCGCTGAACGAAGTAACAACAACATATCGCGCACTAACGATACCCGACGAGCTACGTGATGGCCTAAATTCGAGTAACGTATGGATGGTAGCGTAATTTCGCGAGGATATTCTGCAGATATTCCATGTCAATAAATGGCTTCATGATAGAAATGTCCGTATATTTTTAGAAAATAGCGATTGGGCGATCGTTATCCTTTCTCGGATTCGCGATTCGTCCGGGCTGCATCCGATTACCGCGATATCGCCGCCGCAGCGATGATTATTTTAATAAATATGGGACTACCGAACTTTGCGCCGTAAACGCCGCAAAGTAATTACGTCCCTCTGCATCGTTAATCCATATCAGTATATCAATATATCCATACATCGGTTAATCCATAATTTTTTTTTCTTTTTTTTTTTATTTCATTTTTAAACATAAGCGCGAGCTGCCGCGCGCCGCGTAATCCTAATGTGCCGTATCATCGGTGCCAAGCGGACAAAATCCCTCGGGATGTGAAAAATGTGAAATCCAAGATTTATTGCGGATTACGTCGCGGCTAAAAACAGGATCTGCATTATTTACGCGCGCACGCTCGATCATTTCTTGGCTCTTCAAACGCGTAACTTACAATTCGCGTGCCCGCGTTACTCATCTGAGAGAGGCGCAGCGAGACAGAGATCTATATTCGTTCCGGAAACGCGCTCGCGGGCTTGTCGTCTGCTGTGCAATTAAAGCTGCGTAATGTCACAACATTAATACGCCAGCGAATCTGGAGTATTGTGACTACGTTCGCCGTGGTTACGGCTTGATGCATCGGAATAACCGTTTGTCGACGAGTATATTTATATTTATTTCCACATAATCACACGCACACAGTCCACTCGTGCTACCATATTTCGATATATCATTCAAGAAGGATATGCAGGTTCCCTAACATATCAAATGCGTGTCATTTGTGCAATTAAAAAAAAAGGAGAAAGAAAATTAATTAAATCTCGTCAAAAGAGAGCGACACCGTTTTCCTAAATCGAAAAGCGAGCTGAATCTATGATGCGATGTAAATGCGACAGGATAGTAGAATGGGATTAAATGCTATCGACGAAATTTGAAGCGAATTCCATGCAGTCCGCCCTTCGATCACGCATTCGGAGCAAGAGAACTCAGTCCCGCTCCCTCGTCTCCCTCCTCGATAACTTAAGATCGGCTTCGAAAGCACGCGACAGCGCGAATGGTCGTCGGCTGCGACAGGTGAAATCGATTCCGTGCAACGCTATGGCAACGCAACCCCTATTCACGCGCGAGTCGATACGCGATTCGCGCGAGAGTCGAGCTATCGAAAAGGCGCGGAAGTACTCGCAATCACGTGTATCGCGCGATCAATTAAACAAGAGACGTTAGTAATCGAGTACCGTCGATGGGACATTTTGAAGATCGGATTTGTGGTCAGGTGTAGCATCATATATTACAAGATTCATGAATCAGATGTAAACAATTCACGCAATCGGATTTGTCCATTGTCGTTGAATAAGTCAATGCCGTAGGATATTAGCAGCTCAGCTTGTTGATATCTACCTGAGTAGAGATCATCATTATTCGATTGTTTACGGAATATATTAATTTATGTGTTCCACGTTATAAGAGATTCTCCTCTCTTGCTTCTCACAAGCGGAACACAGCATAGTACATAGTCGATAATTTCCTATGAGCACGGAAATAACTTTTAATCAGATGCTCGTATTCGCTAAATCCAAAGCCAGCGACTTGAAAGATTGCGATATGCGTTATTGTACGTATGTTTATGCACGGATATGATCCGACTAAAAATATCTCTCTAAATTGCCAAAAACTGGCAACAGATCGCGACGAAAGGTGACGAAATGATCATGTTGATCGCTGATCGATGAAATATCGCGCGCTTCCGCTATCGATCTGTTGCCGCTCGCTGTACGAGTCTGTATGCCCAAGTATATGTACAATAGGAGCCTTTGTACGGATAATAGGGGCATGCACGTGAGCACATGCGCGATTAGCATATAAATGCACATATGTGCACGTTGCATGAACGAATAGACGATAGAGTAACGGAGGCAAGGACGATAAGCCAGCTCATGATGGCTCATGTGGCTTATGATCGCATCGCGATTCTCGGAGTACGCGAAATTTTACGTAACAAACTTGGCGACAAAACGCAGAAAATTGTTAATACACATATTCGAGCATACTCCGCTGCACATGCGCTGCTACAACAATAATAATGATAATCGCGATAAGCCCTGAATGCATACTAGCGTGTTGCAGATACCTGTCTATTGGAGAATTCCTTGTACAATACTCGCGCAAAAATTATTCGACAATACCGGATCTACATTTATCTATTGCGTTTCCCTTTGATACGCGAAATTCCGTTTAACATACTCGATTAAATTCGTCAAAGCGATAATAATCGCGCGCATTATTATCGCTCAAGCTTGCCTCGCTTCCTTCCTTCGCGTTCGCAATACAGCGAAGGTCCGGAACGAAAGCGACTGCATCCAAAAGACGCTGCTTGGTCCATCGCGTGTACTCTTGCATCTATGCCTGTGTACTCTTCCGCGTGCATGAGTGCATGTGTGCGTGCGTGCGCTACGACTGCAGGTGAGAGGAATCAGACGCATCGCGTCGCGACGATTGACCTTCCGGGGTGAGGAGATGCGAAGTGTCTCGAAGATCTTCAGATCCCTTTCGGCCGCATCCTCCGTCTCCCGCGCTTCCTGCGTCTCTCGTGCCTCCTGTGTCTCGCTGTCGTCGGACGCCATTCGGCTGAACGTCTTCCCGTTCTTGTAGCGAATCTGCTAGCGAACAAACGGCGGTCTTTCTCACCGCAAACGCGACATCCTGCGTAAACGAGCGCGAACACTCCGGTAACGGATGGCAGAAACTAGCGGCGACGCCGACCAAGCGCTGGTTAAACGCGAACGAGCGTCGCGACGGAGGCCGCCGCTGCCGCCGTGGCGAGCCGATCGAAACGCATCGATCCGAGAAAACAACGGCGACCCGCGCTTCTCGAGCTCGCCTCCTTCGATGGAGAAGCCGAGGGGTTGCCGCTTCGTCCTTTCGACTAATTTCTTGGTTTTTCGAGGATAAGGCGTATCCGGAAAACGGTCTTGAATCTTGGTTTATTATAATTTAATTTCAATCTTGAAGATTTATTAAAATTTTATTTTCGATCGTTCAAAACCATCGCGTATACATAATTTTTTGCTATATATTTCCGCTGTGTTTTTGATTGCGATATTTGTTAAACAGATGTTTTCGTGCTCGTCATATTGAATGAATTAAAATTGGAAATTGTACGACATGTGTTATTATTAACAATGCTTGTACTGTTTGATTTTTCTGTGATTCACTTGGATATTTATGTAAAATTTGCACAAAATGTGTATGTACAATGTGTATGTATATGTGCTGGTAATACATTTGAATAATTGATGAGAAAGTAATAACATGATTACATGATAACATGATTTTAATAATAAAAGATGGAAATACGTACGAACGTCCGAGTTGTATCATCTCGTTAAAATTACAGACCTCGCTTCCTCTTTATTTTGCCTACGTACTTTGCAAAAAGATTTTCGTGCTTGAAATATAACGAATTTGTGTTTATGAACAAATGAGGACGTGTATTCAATGCAAAATAAATAAAAGCAATTTCTTGCAATTACGCACGTAATATTCTTGCATACTTTCAGTGACATGATTTTCTAAACTGACACAGATTAATTATAAATCTTACTAATTATACTTATTAATCATAAATCTTTTAATATAACTTTAATATAACATCGTAATTCCATCATCAATAATTATTATTCGATAATATTCCTTATTTCTCGTTTCTATCATGGCAAATCACGCCTGAGAAAAATATCCGATTCCTAAATTATTCCATATGATATCGAATAATACGCTCGAAATGGTATAAGTGGCGCCATCTGCATTGAATGCTTCGAAACCTGTATTGAACTGTCACACTAGTGCCAATTGTACCAAGTGTAATATAGATTTTCACTTTATTCATCGTAGTTAGGGCTAATATCATCAAAGTAAATGAGTTGCATCACAGATAGCGCTACTTGTATGATTTTGCTCCACTAACAATTTTTGATATTATAGTCAAAAATGCATTATAATTAGAAAATCAAATATTCCATTCAATTTTATTAGTAGTTGAACTTTACTAACGTTTGTAAATTAATTACACATGGAAGTATCATAAATAATCGAAATTAATGATAAGATTCTTATTGCCGGCCGTAACAAAGTAATCCAAGATGGCAGCGGCCTGATGTACGACACGTTATTATTTATAATTGTATTGTACACGATTGTATATCATTTAGCTATCAATTAATAACAATGTTTTCTCGATTTTGTAACTTATGTTACAGAAGCACAAATATTCAGTTACGACAATATCACGTGAGTGTAATTTCTTCTCTCTTTTAATCTTAATTACTGTATGCAGATATGTACAAAACTTTTTAGTTAAGTGGACAAATTAAAATCTTGATTGACGTGATTATCGATGCTTCTACGAATTATTATGTATATTAAAATATCAAATATTGTTTGATCCTATTTTCTTTCTCAAGGACTTACTGTAATCCTTATGATAATAATCCTCATGATGAGAGAGTATGATACAGAATTATAACTGCTTCAGTACTTTGATATTTATAATAGATCATGGAAATATTCACACATCAACGAAGGCTCTAATTTGCCTATTTAACATAAAAATTAACTAAGTTTTTAGTTATAAAAAGTTTTCTTCATATGTTAATGTTAACGTTAATTGACATGTTTAATATAGAAAAAAGGAAAAAAGAGAAGTAATGTCGGTTACACAGCGGAAAATTTCAAAGGAAAAACGCCAATAATTGCTTGTAAACAGAAGCAGTTTAATTTTTATGAAGGCCAAACATATTCTCAAAAGCAACCAATACCATTAGCTATCAATGGATGGCATCATTATAAATCTAAGGGGGATTATTTCTTCATACAACCATTTATTCATGTAAGATATTACTCATTAAGTTTGTTCATTATTTTCTTTTTCTCTTCTTACTTATGTGTTATACGCATTGAAATTTTAGGAAAAGACACAAGAAGTTATACAAAAAGAAGAAGAAGAAAATATCAATGATACCTTTATGCAATTTAATTTGGATCGGCAAATAATAAAGATCTTAGAAAGATACAACATAACGAAGCCTGTAGAGATACAAAAAATAGGAATACCCAAGATATTAAATGGTGACAATACAGTTATAGCGGCAGAAACTGGTTGTGGAAAAACATTGACTTATCTTCTGCCCATGATAAATAATATTATAGAATGGAAAAAATTAGTGGAAAATCGACCTTATAACTCTCCATTCGGATTGATTGTGGTACCCACTCGAGAATTAGCATATCAGATAGGGGTTTGTATCACATCATTATCATATAACTCGTAACCATGTTATATCCTATATAAAATATTTAATTACTCTCTCATATCTTTCAAAAGTTGGAAACAAAGAAAATATGTCAGTATCTTGACATTCGTACACAAGTTTTTATTGGTGGAAAAACAAAGAAAATATTATTAGATCCACCGGTAGGGGATTTTGACATTGTCATAGCCAGTTTTGGAGTCATCAGCAAATTAACGACGAATAAAGTTATCAAACTGGACATGGTCAAACACATCGTGCTAGACGAAGCAGATGCTCTGTTCCATGACACGTTCGAGGAGCAACTGAAGGTGTTTCTGAAAAGAGTGCCGGTACGTTCAGATATTTTCAATCGTTTGCAAAGTTTACGAATCTAATACGCAGTATTAAAAGTACAATCGTCTGATATACAGTTGGGTTTTGCACGAAACCAAAATCACACCGTATTACCGACAGCTGCGCAGTTCACAGTAGTATCCGCTACGATGCCTTCGAGAATGTCAAAAGTCCTGAACAACATCATAAATGTAGGTATTTCCAAATTCTAAAAACAATTCTAAATTTGTGGATTGCATCATCTGTTTCGTAGGTGGAATCATTGGTGCTCATCAGTACGAATAAGTTGCATCATATCCTCGTGCCACAGAAATTCATGAGGGTGGGTCAGGACGATAAGTCAACAGAACTCTTGAAGTATATTAAACCAAAAGTGGCTATTAAAAATCAAGTAATCATATTCAGTAATAATAATACCACTTGCAATTGGGTCAGCATGTTTCTCGATAATAGCAATATAAAAACGGTTTGCTTGCACGGTGACATACCATTGTACTACAGGCAGAAGAAATATGCTGATTTTAAAAGCGGCAGATGTCGCGTGCTATGCACCACAAACGCTGGATCTCGCGGCCTGGACACGATCTCAGTGCATCACGTTTTAAATTATGATTTTCCAACTTCAACTGCGGATTATATTCACAGGTACATCACAAGTTTTTCTTGTCATTCATGATAATTTGATATATGCAATGTGTGTGTGTGTTTGTGTATGCGCGTGTGTTATCGTATATACACGATGTTGTCAGATGTGGAAGAACCGGAAGAAATAATAATATCAAGGACTGCCGAGTGACTAATTTCGTAAGTGGAAATAAATCGGAACTCATCGTATTGCGAAAAATAGAAAAAGCCACGCGGAAGATGAAACCGATTCCGTTATTCAACATCCACGAAGACAAGGATGATGACAAGGAGGAATTCGAGATCGAGGACCAGGAAAGGGAAGAATTCAGCTTACCGTACTGATGTATCAAAATTTAATGTAAATAAAGGTCATTCTTTATTAATCGATAACTTGATCGCAGCTGCCGTATAAAAATCGTGCAAGGTAAAGCGTAACATTGTTTTGTAGACACGAGTGACGATCGATAACGCACTTCCTTTTCCGCGCAATTCGTATAATTAAATTCCATGAGGACAGGTGAACCGAATGCTTTACGAGGAAACCTTTGGAGCGCTGTGCGACGAGATCAACCAATTAATGGAATGTTGTCGCCACGTTCGATCTTTCCCAGAGACCTTATCCTGAACGGATCATTCTCCACTTGGACTGACAAGCTTGGATAAATTAACGTAGCCTACGCCAATGTTGTCTGTCGGAATCCTCATTCGTGTTCCTCTCCTTTCCCTTCAAGATGGATCCCGGCGAATTCAATTCGATCCACTCGTATGTTCCGTGCGCGAAGAGCGCGGAAATGGCAAATTTCACCGTCCGTTTCCATGACGCGCTTATCAGAGTGACAATGTGGCACGTTTACCAGATAAGAGAATTAATCGTGTCGCATCCTACGCTCGAACGCTTCTCACTCTCCTGGCTTCTCTGCTTGTCCACTGGTTCCTTTTATCATAGCGATTCCTGAATTCCGAGTTTTAGAGAGTTTCAGGGAGGAAACCACAACCCACACAAACACACGTGTATGCGTATCCGTTCGTTTGATGTCCCCCCTTCTCCCCCGTCATCGCTCGACGGCACTCCCACGCCACGTACGCCCACACGGTGCGGCAAATAATAATACTCTCCCCGCCGCCGAATCGCAGCGGTGGCAGACCGAGCGTCTAGATCGCTCAGATGCCGTCGATGATGTTTATTATTCGCTCTAGGTTTTAGCGAAATTAAACGCGCTCGGCATGGCATGCGTCCACAGTTTCGTGCCACGTGGTGGAAATGGGCGCGCCCGGAGTGTCACCGCACGAAAGCACTGTCACTGTCGTCCTACGATAGCGTCCCACGAGGATAAACTCTTGGTTGATGGACAAGCGAGGGCTAGGCCAGAACAAGTACTGTGGAAACTTGGAATGCATCAGCTGCGGTATCCGATATGTCCGCGAGATAATTCAATCTTAATTACAATTGTCTTTTTCATTCTGTTCAGTCTTTTGATTCTTTCACACGAAACAACCTCCTCTTGCTTCTCTTGCGTATCTCGCTCTCTCGTTAGCCAACGGTATCACTTCATCTTCTCGGGACTGCCTTCGTTGTCGTCTTTTTCCCGTACTCTCGCGTGTCTCGTTGACGGCCGTTGAATAATCGGCCGTAGCGGTCGGATCCCGTGCCCCCGGATGCATTTCTGTTACGCTCGCGATTTGACACGCATCCACGCGCTCCGAAAGAGCAACGCGGTCACGCCTTTGGTACACCGTCATTAAAGTTACATCCACCGCTGAGGAACGGTAAACGCGAACGGCGAGCTGCCGGTAGCAAACGGCAGCCACCACGATGATAACGCATTAATTAGCGTGGGTAGCCGCGTGACATGTAGAACAGGGGCAGTACGGGAGAGCGGGAGCGGTAGCATCTACGCGGGAGATCTGATCTTAAACAGACCCCAGAGGTTCGCTCCACGCGCAGGGCCTCCAACAGGAGCCCTTCGACTCCTATTGCTCTTTACTCGGCCCATATCCATTTTTAGAGTTCTAGCATCCGCAAGGTCATAAAATTTCTTTTACTTTATAATGATTTTTTTAATATTTCATGCTACGAAACAAAAATATAGATCCAAGTTATATATCTTCTACATCATGCAAAACATAAACATTGAATCGAATTATGCGCTGATAATGATTTCTAATGTTATTCTATTATTGTTCTATTAGTTGTCGTTGAACATTACTTATTAGCAGTTATTCAAATCATCATCAGAGATATCAATTAATGTCGAAACGAAGGTTTCTCAGAACGACATAAGTCAACAGAAGGAAAACACAGACAATATCTTTAATAAACAGTTGATCGTTAATTCGTAAATGGTTGATGCTGCATCATAACGACGAGGAAGTAATTCTACGATGCATTTAATTGTTCTGATGAAGGACTTTCTGATATGAAAAGAAAAAGAAGAGGGAGAGAAAGAGAGAGAGGAAGAGAGGAATTATCGCCCACGTAGATTGCGCGTAAAGAGAAAATAGCTCGCGCAAAATTTCTCGCGTGAATGCGAACTATTATTTGTTCACGTGCCCAACGCTGGTTCTTTCGACGAAGAACGTGCACCCGCATCTACCATAGTTGACGAGGAATATACGATTCCTCGTCATAAATATACGAAACAGGTGACTAAGGAGAAAATAGGCCAGCCATCCGGTATACGGTGAAGCCGCGTGAAATACGTAGTTCATTAGGAGTTCATTACGAGTTTGTTTTCGATGCTGTTTCAGCATCGCGATAGAAGCGATTGCATACAGAGAATCGCTATCAAGAACGTTTCGTATTACGCATATTTGCAATACATAGTTCATCATAATCGAATTAATAATGAAGATTAATAAAATTGATAACGAAGGCATACGCAAACAAAAGGAAACAAAGAGAGACCGTTAACAAGATGGCCGACAAGTCGCTGGTAATAAAAAACGGTTGATTGAACGGATTGCACTTTGTTTATCCTGTTTTAAAATTGCCGACAGAATTGCCGCGTAAGAGTCGTGACGTAATTATCACTTTGAAAAATTAATATCAACGACATCGAGGACTAATCGCATTCGAACGACTGATTCGATAAATTGTATTTGTATTCGTCTCTTTATTCTTATATAAGGCATAATCTTATATGAAGCACGCTCTGGGAAAAGCAATCGTGATACAATCGTGGTCGAAAGAGGAAGAGGGATTAATCTTTTTTTTTTCATCACGGTATGTTACTTCGCGCATAACGTGCGTAACGGTAATTACAAATACGCGAGGCGCGAAGAGGCGGCTTGAGTAGATCCATCGTAAATCTATCATCAAGCACACCATTGCGGCCGCAATCACGTCGGTTTGCGCGCGAGATCTAATTTTTCTCCGCAATGAGCGCAAATTGCCGCGAAAACTCTTCGCGCGATGCTTCGCCCCGGGCAAAATTCATCAGACGATTTCGCGCGACGAAACGCGAATACGCATCGAGAAGCAAGCGAGAGAATTTATTTCGGTCATCGTCAATCGACTTCTTTCCCGGAAGCGTGTACTTTGCCTGCACTCTAATTCGATTTTAATATCCGCCTAAGGATCACGCGCGCTTGACCTCCTCGGTGAGGAGGCATTTTGTCGAATCATGCAGAGATCAAAGATGGGATCAACTGGTTACGCGCAGCACGACGTCATCCTTTGATTTCGGAAGAGGCACAAATACGAAGACAGTTTAAGAGCTTTCGGTGCAAAAACCGATGATTGCGCGTTGATGATCTTTTGATAGGCGTAAGGCGTAAAGTTTGCTACGTAAAGTCTAATGTTTTGGTTCAGGTAACCTCAAATAGATTATAAACTCCTAACTATCCCATTGAGAATTAGGGATTCAAAACAGCGGGATTGATAGCCCCATCTAACAGATTCGCCATCGACATGAGCGCAACGTGAAAATTCAAATTGCCAATTCAAATGTGTCCGAATTATTGAACCGAAAGCATCGGCGTTGCACGAGTATAGACAACATAATAGAATCGAAGAGTTCTGTCCATAGTGTCTACACTTCTCTCTGAATCCTGAAATCTTTTCTCAATCTCTTTCCTTAGAAACATCCTAATCCTCTTCTCCCAGTTTTTGGACACGTAAAGCGCAACGGTCTACGGCTGGAAACAATAGACACAGTGTTAGTCATCCTCGTTCCCGTTTCATATCCCGAGGAATCGGATAGCTCCGGCAATACAGAGTGCTACACCATGCATTGCCTGAAGCTGGCGATGTGGAAGGAGGTGACCAGAGTGTAAAAGAGAAGGGTGGGGTGGGGGGAAGGAGGGGACCGGGGGAGGAGGGAATCGGCGACGACCGGTACAGTAGAAGCAAGTTCAGTCAGTTCGCGGAGCGCAGCCCGTTGACATGCGTAGCGCTGATGCTCGTGCGGAATAGTAAGTTTTTTGTAGGTTTTTCTTTCTTTTTTTTTCTTTCTTTTCATCGAAATCTTTGTAGCCTAATTAGTGTTACGCCTGGAAGATTCGAGAAAGAGGAGAGGAGGCAGGGCGAAGGAAGAAACAAAAAGCCGAGCACAGCGCAAGCGTCACTTACGCTCGAAGGTGACGCGCGGCTAACTTCGGTGCAATAGCACCTCCCTAGAGTGCGAGCGTTTTGTGCGCGGGGTGCACCAGCATCGCATCGGGTGACTGAACGGCAGCGATAAACAAAGCTGTGCCGCGCCGTCGCATCCGCCGGCAGATCGGGACGCGAGTGCAAGATCGACCGGCGACTTCTGCCGGAACAACGGGAACCGTGAGACAATCATCCGCGCGCTTCCTGCGGCAATCGTCGATCGGCGGTCGTTCGCGAACGGTCGGCGCTCGTGCGTTTGAGCGTCGTGAATTTAGCCGCGCGACGAGATCTCTGACCGAGTAACCGCGGTCGATCCTGGATCGATTCACGAGTATGAGCCACGACGGCGCGCGACAATAATCGCGGTCGTGTGGGAAAAGTGGCGGAAGGGTTGACGGTCAGTGATCGCTGTGCGCGCGTTCCGTGTTGGTGATTCTGTGAGGAAGATAAAAAGAAAAGAGACAGAGAGCAGGAAGAGAGCAGTCACGCGGCCGACGTGGGCGCGTCGCGCTACGCCGTTGGCGAGCCGAGGTTACGGTTTGGTGCTCCCACAGGGAACCGGAAGCCGCTATATTGGAGAGGAAGCGGGAAAGCGGCGTGCCGCTCTTCTGTGTGCCGCGGCAGAGGCGTTCGTCCCAGCCTGAAAACGTGAGTGCCGTTTCACAGTTCCATTTTTATCGTTCAATTTCGCGATTTTGCACAGTGGCGCTCTAAACGCCGACGAGCAATAACAATGAAACGTGCAACTGTACAACGGAGACACAGTTACACTTTCTGGTGTCGCTGCACTCGGGATTTCGATCGTTAAGCACGTGCGATTTATGTATCACGATTTATCCGAGTACGCGAGAGGCGTACATTTGGATCGACGTTCCATTTAATTACGCTGTTGCCGCGACGCGCGGCCAACAGAGACCAGATGATAGTCTCCCTCGCAAGAAGGTTAGGAAATGCAGCGGTAATGAGTACCGTGCACCGGCACTCGGTGCTACAAAGTGCAGCCAGGTCTCTCGGCGAGCTATGATTATCGCGCGGAACAAACATCGCGGCACACGTCCGTCCATTTGCCGATGATTTGTTAATTTCGTCATGCGGCGAGCAACGGTGCCGGCGGAAGACCGGAAGTAATTATCCGTTTAACGTTCACGATCCTAAAGGCATAACGGAACATGGCGATATATATCGATCGCTGAATCTCGTCGAGATGTTCGGTGAGCGCGATCGATATATACGTAACGCCATCGATGGCATGTAATCACGTGCAATCAAGTGCATCGCCGTTGCGCCGACACAATTAAAACGAACAGAACGGCAAGGAGTCCGACCGCCGCCCCGCTCTCCCCTCCTCTCCCCTCCGCGTTCGCGTGTGCGTAACGCAAATGCGTAACGTAATGACTCGTGGTCATTAATGCGACGCGAGATCGCGTAATCGAGCCGACGACAAGGTCGATTCCACATACCGACGACCAACAGTAAATCCCACGCGAACCCCCGCCCGCCCGCCCGCCCGCCCGCGCGAGCCGCGTCTCTCACCTGTATAATTAATCCCCGTAATTGATAATCGGTAAGACGAGGTTTCCCCATCACGTACGATCACCATAGAATTAGCCGGCTGTGGAATCATCGCGTGCTGCGTTTCAAGCCACCGCCGCCGCGCTACGTAACGATATCGTTACGGAACACCGCGATTAATTTCCCATTTTTCCAAATGCCGCGGACCGACATTAAGACGTAAAGACGCAAACGCTCAAACGGGCGTTGATCCCCATCCGCGTGATAACGCGTAACAGTATCGGCGAGATGAAAGGAGGAGGCAGGCTTTTAGGAAAGGAAGATGGTCTCCATCTTGGAAAAGCTTCGGTCTCTGCTGAGATACGTCTTCAGGCTGACTACCAGATACGCGATTTAATCTACAAACGAAAGAACCGGCGCGTTAATGGAACACTCGCGCGGGCTAGACATCGAGATTCCAAGGCGTATGCGTCATCGATTCCTACGTCACCGATTCGCAGATCCTGCGATGAATTTATCATGGCATGAGTCCGCCGCTATTATTGTGTACTCTCGCATTAATACCTCCGAGCAAGACCTGACATCCTGTTAGCCGCGAGATAGAAGGACCCACGTACCGTATCTGGCCGCGCGATATCTCTGTTTCTTCTCCGACTCGCACATCAGAACGTGACGTCGATTGTTCTCGTTACAACTCGTATTGATATCGTCTTTATATCGCCCACGTGTCATTAGCGGATCATCATTGAGGAATTAAGCGCCTCGCGGCGCGATGCTTGCACGTGGGATGCTGTTGCGTGGTCCAGATTGCTCAATCAGAAACGTCGAGATTACGAGGATCGCGAGCCCCCTCCGCCTTTCCTCTCTCTCTCTCTCTCTCTCTCTCTCTCTCTCTCTCTCTCTCTCTCTCTCTCTCTCTCTCTCTCTCTCTCTCTCTCTCTCTTTCTCCTCTGGCGCCTCGTTCCTTCACCAGCGAGATATCCTTATGGTCTCTCACACCTGAACTTTTGCTTGCGACACCGTGCACGGATGACCTTTCCTCGTCGCTGCCTCCGCGATTCCGGAACCTTTTCGTTGCGCTGTCTCAAGTGCAGACGAGTCGTCCCGATTCTAATCCGGACGACCTTGTTCTTTAATGAAAGACAAAATCGATTTCCGTTGGAATAATTCAAGAGCAGAAACGAGAAACGTTGAGATTATCGTTTTTACATTGAGGATTGCCGTGTCGTCGGACATGATTGAGAGAGAAAATACTCGAAGAGAGCTGAATGGTTTATTAAGAGAGCGAGTTGCTTCAGGGATGCGGAGAAAGACACGTTTTAACACGTATGCTCATCTTCGCTGTTGTCTCCAAATTGTACGAACGCGTTTCTCAAATCACCCGGTGCGTGATGCGTAAGAGATTGAGATGTGATTATTGAGATTATTGAGATATTGCGTGCAAAGTTGCACGCAATACTCTGATCAATATTTATCCAATTCCAAAAGAATCTCGCCAACGCGCATACCGTTGATTCGAGGTCGTTTTTTCAGAACGTTCCTTCCTGTGCGATGATCGATTTCCATTGTCCAAATCGGAAAGACGATGTACATATTAACAGCTTCATCAATCACGTCGATGGTTGGTAAGAACGGGTGACTTTATCGCTTTCTTTCCGATCTGATTAACCCCGCTGATCTTGTTCGCGGCTATTCCTACGCGCAACGTAGCGAATGACCTGAATTCCCCGTTCGCATTGTCGTGCATCGCTCGTGGGAAAGAAGTTTCTAGGTAATCTTGCCGCTCGGTAAATCCCGAGTTAAACTACGTAAACGGCGAGCTGCGAATCCTAGCTTAAGCTATTCGCCGCTGAATTACGATTCTAATTTCCCGGAGAGAGCAATTATGCAGAGATGATCCCACCGTTGTATCTCAACGAGGCACAACGGAGTCACACATTTCGATCGTTATCTCGTGAAATTAACCGTCGATACGATATCCCATCATGGGATCAAATCTCTCGTTTCATAGACACATTCTCGTTTGATTCATTCAAATCGTTAACGAAAGCACATCGTCTCGTCCGAGCTGATCGAGCATGCTTCGAGCAGCTATTTCTCATGTGGTTTTCTTAGCGGATCAAGGTCAGCCTGCCAATCGGTAATTGCTCATCGATAGCTCGATGAATATCGCGTGGGTAGCCCTTATATGGTCGACGTAGGTCGATATACGTACGCATCGGTCCGATCATTCGCCGCGAATTTATTCGCGAGAGCACGCTTTAATGAGGACGTAACGTGATTCCGAACGAGTCAACGAACGTTCCTCTTCTCCGCGGGTTGTCCTCCCGAAGATCGATGTCCGATTCTTGTGAATGCCGACGAGAGTTCGATCTCCTCGGCTATTCGAATCTGCATCTTTTCGATGCGAAATTGCCGTCTGAAAAGTGCGTCACATGAGGCGAGAGAGAGAGAGAGAGAGAGAGAGAGAGAGAGAGAGAGAGAGAGAGAGAGAGAGAGAGAGAACAGTAAATAATCGCTCGTGAAACGGTGGTAATAAAGGGGATACAACCGATGACACTCGCACTCTTCTTCGGCGCATCTGGTTCGGCAAGGCGGCTTCTGCAATTTATGTTCGCGCTGCGACATGTGCGAAACACATGATATTTTTACGATGTCGTCGAGATAGCTTCCACTTGCTCCCACGATTATTACTCCTGCAGAATGGAAAGTGTCCACGTTTACTTCTGTCGTCGAGTATTCGGCTGAGAAACCGCGGGAATTGTGGTATAATTCTGTAGTATCATTCTCAGTACTTGAGATTATGATGATTAAAAATTGCGAGAAGGATAAGCCGGAATCGTCATGGTGTGATCTTCCTGACGTTCGTTCGCGCTCGATCAGGAACGTCAAAATGAGGGAAAGTTTAATTCGCGCGTGCGAATAATGCGAGATTAAATCATTAGGCCACGGAATAGCCAAAGAATATTTATAAAATAACTCTGTTTGGTATTTCTTTTATTTTTCCTCTTCACGTGACACGTTATCCGCTCGAAATCCATATTTACTGTATTTGCTCGCACGTAATCACGCTGTCGGCTGGCTCGTCTGCCCCTTTCCATGAACAGACTCGATATCGCTCAAGTGACCTGGTATGCGGCGGATTGGTGGTCTTGCTTTTAAAATTCCTCAGGAAAAATAAGAAAAAAGAAAAAAACGGGCCCCTCTCGCTCGGAAGAGGCACTCGCGGAATTCGTGCGTGTTGCCGGCAGAGAACGGCTTTTGTGTCCCACGCAACGAGTTATTGTATTCCCGACACGTATGGCCGATGCGAGTTCGTTATTACGCCTACTTCCGGTCGTCGCAAGGATGGCTCTCGTGTATCATGAACGCGTTCCGCGTGCGCGCATCCTGCGTGGATGCTAAGACAACGTTCGCTCGATCTGAGATACCTGGTTCGACAACGACGACACGTTTGGCTCTTAATTCTTCGCTTTTAGCAAAAATAGATTTGCTGATCAGGATCGATATAAAGCGTGTGATCGATTGATGATCACGCGTACAGAGCATAAACTTAAGAATTTTCCTTTAGCAAAAGAATTTTCTCGAGCTCGTCGCTTGTTAAAATTTTATTTTAAAAGTCCGCGAGTGTCGATACGAGAAATCGTTGAGGCTGAGGCGATTAAAGAGATCGCTTCTACCGCGAATGCTCGGCACGTTACGTTGAATCTATTAAAAGACTTGGCTTGTAACTGCACCTGACTGTTGTAGATGTGATTTTTATGCAGCGCACGACGCATCGTCGCCTCAACTATTTGACGCTGCCTGCTGTTTCCTCCGTTCGACAATAGCATGCAGGCGCAGTCTGTCTTTGAGAAAGACAACTATCCCTAGAATGCTGGAACTGGCGTGTTTTGTGAAGAATCTTTCGGGTCAGCTGCAGGCACGTATCGACTTTCGGCACCCTGTCTGTGTACAGATCCGAAATTACGATAGTTGGTTTCATGTTTATAAAAGAGCAAGCTGCCATTTATCATGATTGACGTATTCCGTATACGAAGATTCACATTTCTACGTATCAGCCGTTAATGCTGGAGTTTTCGACGTGGCTGGAGTTGATAATGCGAGCGACGTGAACGGTCATAAATCTCCTTCTTATTATCTCCAATATTAGAGATACGTAGGACGATAAAAACATAAAATATCAGTCGTAAAGTAAGCAAATACAAAACACCCTCATAGTTACACCCTTTCAATCTTTATTTTCCGTAACACTCGCGTAACAAATAAAGCTACATCGCGTATACTCTCGCGTTGTTGTGATTTGGTTAGTTTTCTTACGGACGATTAATGGACGATTAATCGAAATAATGGAAATATCGAAGGCACGATCCAAGCAGCTTCACCGGCACTTATCGCATCGCTACAAATTTCGCGCAAACGATTCATCGCGTTGGATGATGAACGCATGAATTCATTTCGGCCCGTGGTGGTTCGTGCAACGCCGAGCGAGTCACGAGATCAGCTCGCAGCGACGTGCGTGAGGCATGCGCGACACGCGCGGCCGTGCGTAAATTCCGGCCGATTCTTCAATTAATGCGTATCTTACGGTGCATCCCGCGGCAACGCGTCGGCAACGTGCGTGTAGCTGGTCCAGAGTCATCCGATGCCGCGTTCCGTGTCGGCTTAAGCCGGTTTCACGCGGAGCGTTGTCTTTAGAAACGAACCACGGCGGACAGGATCGAACAGGTCGCCTCGTGAGAGGCTCACGAAGGCTCGGGACGTTATTACATCCCTTTCTCTGTACAAAGAAGATTCGTTCTTCTCTGAGAAACACGTTTCTTCGTGTTCCTTCGTGTATCGGCTCGTGCAAGGTTCGCGATGCCGCCCGGTAACTCGTCTCGGTCGTGTTCCTTTTAACTTTTAATTCGGGATCTCTCGACGGAGATGCATCCGCGCGAACGCATGCACCCGGCGTCGAACGGTCCCGAGTCCGTCCTCCGATGACGATTCGATGGAGGAATCTGCCATTGTAACGCAACGCGGCTAAAGTAGTCATACGTCCCTCGTATGATATGGGCTTTCGGGTGTGCACGACCACGCTACGCGAGGGAGTGCATTGACTCCTTGACTTGATAAACGTCGGGCTGGAGCGAGCTGGAGCCGGGTTGCGCCACGATGCCGGGACTTGGCTTCCTCTCCTCCGGCCCGTAGTAGGTGAGAGCCTCCTCCTCCGGAGGGAGGGAGGGAGGGAGGGAGGGAGAGCGGTAGGAAAAGGGCCGCGGAAAGGACCGTTGTCTCGAGATGAATTCCTCGACCGGTGTAGCCCTCTCTCGACCCCCATTCTTTCCGCGCGCCCGCTAGCAGGGCAGGTTAAAAAGGGATTCCCGGCTTGTCACCCGGCCGACTGATAGACGGAAGAAAAGAGAATGTCTTGTGGCGAGAGGGGACGCGTTTAGAGGGAAATCGAAGGGCCTTCTCTCTTTCTGTGAATCTTTAACGATCTTCAAGGGTCTCAACGAGATCGAGGGAATTGCACGGAGATAAAGAATTTTCGAGAGCCATTGTGCCCTTCTTGCAGCTACCTCCGTCAGTGGGATCGGCTTTTGTGCGCGGACGAGAGTTTACCTCGGAGGGTATTCACGATGAGTCGCGATAATCTTTCACCGTTCAATGAGCCGGTTAATTTGGAGCAAGATCCTTTCCCCGCCTGACTTTTTACCTGAATTAATCGGCCGGACTATCTGAAACAGTAACGACCGAGGAATTGACTCGGAACGCCGCCTCGTCTGGAAAACCGGAGTCTCGTGCTTCTGAATTGCGAAGCGAGGCTCGAAGTGTGCCGTTCTCTTTACGTGGAACCCCGATGCGGTTATTATCGATTCGTAAATCGGAGCAATTAACGGGTTAGTCGCGTTTCCCGAGTATCGTTCGCGCTGCGTTGCGCGTATCACGGTTTCGCAACGCTCTAATTGGCCGGCTACACTTTGTCCGGCTTTTCCGATTACCTCGTTAATGCCAGCATCTCATATTCATTTGGCATGATAACACCGTTCGCTTCATCGAGTAAGAAAAGTTACCATCGACCGCGGCGTTCAACAACCGGCGTTCGCCGATATGCCGCGCCGATTTTCTTTCCTTCTTTCCGAGAACTCCCAATTTGCCTAATCTCAAGGAAGAAGGAAGGAAGTTCCCTATTGTATCCATCTTTACGATCCGCCGTTTGCCAGCGACAACGAGAGCGGCTGGACCGTTTCCTGTGACGATAAAGCTCTCTCCGTATGTGTGCGCGTATGTGTGTCGATGCTATCGAGTTATTAGGAGCTATCGTGCCGGTCGTTGTGGGACGGGATACAAGTTCTTTAAAACAGACCAATCGCAATTAATTAGGGCCGGAAGTGCCGATTGGCCTGCAGCTAGTTCACGAGAGGCCTGTCGTCCGCAGGCTCTTTCATTCCAGCCCGCTGCCCGCTTCTCGTTGCGACTTAATGAGCGCGCGATTGTCGTTTGCGCCGCACATTCTCGATAGCACGGCTTGATATCGACTGTGCCGATTTTTACGAGCAGATACGTGCCAGATGCAGGATAACGGAGGAATCTCGTTTCAATCGCTCTCTCGAGTGTTAACACTCGAGGGAGAATTGCTTTCCCTTCATGAAATTGCATGATTCTGGAAACATCGCTCGATGATTCCAATGTCCTTCGCTGCGGGAATCGATACAAATTAATTAAACCGATCGCAGTCGCGGCGTCATTGTAATCATCATAATCTTTGTGATGCTTCAATGATAATTCCTCAGATTGGTGATCGAAAATCACGACAAGAATCTCTCTCTCTCTCTCTCTCTCTCTCTCTCTCTCTGGCCGAGAATTCGACCCGCATCAATAGCGGCGAGGCGCGTCGGGAAATTCAATAAAAGACGGAGAAATGCCCAGGAATGCGCGCAACGAAGATTTCGGCGGGAAAGGTTCCGGGAAGGGCGGATGTCGTTTCCTTTTTTCTTCAGGGAGGACGCGTTTTCTGCGGGCCGCGTATCTCGCGTCGGCCGACGTGATCCCGCATTCTTTCGCATGGCGGCCGCATTGTTTACCGCGTGGTGGCGGTCGTGGTGCAGGACAAAAGATGCAATACGAGCGCATTCCTGGACACGCTGGCGGCACGCCGCCACCCTCGCAGAAGCGGAAGGTTACGGCTGTACGGCTTGGCGTGGCACGGCGCGCGAGCGGACGAATGCGTGAAAAACGCCGCGGGGTGCATATTTTAATTCCGCGTGGCGGAATGCCGGATAGGGGAGGACTCGGGGAGAAGGCATTGAACTTGCTGCGGGACCGCCCCTCAGCTTTGTGCTCGCGCAATAACGACGCCGGCCGCTACAATGCGGCGCCCTTATTATTTGTAACCCGCTCGTGGCGGGGCACGATAATATAACGTCACCAGTAAGATATAGGGGCGCATTAATATCGCGGGTACGCGCGCACGCGCCTTATCGCGTTATTTCATTAGTACAGCGGCGTTAATGCCATTACTGTCGATTCGCGAATCTGATTCGCCTGATTTATCGCGGATGAATCTAATTCGCACCAGAGACAAAGAAATATGCCGCACGCACACGCGTGGAACGCGTGGAAGTTTCTCCGCGTGGAGATTTCCGAGCATTTTGACACGAATAATCGGATAATCGGAGTCAAATCAGTGTAATCAAGAAAAATACTTCAAGAAAAATAAATTCTTCATTTGGCGTGGCAGGGCGCGCGTTCGTTCGATCATTCCTCTACCGGGTGTCAACCGTTCAGCGGATCGTTGCGTCGATTCTGGGTCACCGTATTCCTCGCGATGACTCGTCGTCCTCGCGGCGAAAAATCGTCGGCTATACTGTTACGAATATACTGCTGCACAGCGTGCGGCTAACTGTACAGCATCCACCAACGTGGCGCGCGCACGCCGTTTAAGCGCGAGTCAAATTATCAACGGCGGCGCATCGCCGACGCCAACGTCACCTGGCACACGGGACCCCTCGCTGCGTGCATCCTGTACGCTGTCGGCTCGATCCTGCGGATCCGCGAGGCCCGGCACGCACGCACGCACGCATGCACGCACGCATGCACGCACGCGGCCGCGTGCGTGCAGTCGGCGATCCTCGCCGGATTAACTCGCGTTTGCGCAACTTTATTCCCATTCACGTCCGGCACCGACGCTTTGTCCGATATGGACCAGCCAACCGGTTTACTTGAGTACCCGGCTTAAGCGCGAGGGAATTATTCAGGTACTCGCGCGGCCACTCGCCGGACATTTGCCCGAGTTGCGGAGCTACCAGGATAACGGACGCGCAAAGTTTTTAGGTAACCGAGTGCCCGCTGAGTAAACACGCGTTAACGTGATATGTACACGCGTACACCTTGCGTAACTTGCTTATTCGGCCTTGCATTCTCGACGCAGATTATTCCCGTCCCAGATTGCTAATCGGAGATGTTTGCTGAATGCAAATAAATGTGACATGTGCGCAGAATACGCATACTGCCATCGTAACCCGATTATTCTCGGTCAATCGAGCAGCTTGCATTTCCTTGAGACAAAGTTGGTCTGGAATCGGAGGCGAATCGCAGGTAAGAGGCGCTATTGGAGATCCCTGCTAACTGGAACGTTCCATACATTGGTCGTGCGACTGATTGTCATACCGGCTTCTCATCATTTTAACGCTTCATCGTCTCTAGCGCCGTCCGTCTAGCGGCGATCATCTATTCGTGACGGCGCCGTTTTCCTTCCTTTGCACTTCCATTCGCACTTGGTAGCTCGGTGTAGCTGACGTGAAAGATCGGCGACCACTTTGATCCTCATTACCGATAACGTCAGTGCAGTATGTTCGGTTCCTGGCTGAACTGGATGACTCGCCCGTATCTGTGCGACAGAAAGCATGCACGCACGTGTGCGCGTGCACGCGTTCACGTATATGTATACGCGTTTCTCAAACACCGCTGAGGCGCGATGTAGTTCCGCGTCGTTAGCGGTACATTCTCATCGTAAATTCAAGGATGCTCGAATCGAGATTCGGGGAGAGGTCGATTTTTCGGACGCGCATCTGCAAGGAAAAAGGAGCAAGAACGGGTGGCCCCGTTCGGTATTAAAATCAGCGCGGACGATTAACGCTAATAAAAAGTCAGTCCGCGATTGGCGATCGACTGACTGCTGAAAATTTGCTCTCGTCGATCGAGTGACTCGCGTTTGCCGCGACGATGATCGTAAAACCGCTCGCCAAGCGACCATCTCCGCGCGCCCGAAACGATCCGCGATCGTGCTTGCCACATTTAGGGGGTCCGTTTGGGCCCCGTTTCGGCCCCGTTTCGGCCCCGTTTGGGTCCGTTTGCATACGCATCGGCGCGCGCGTGCACCCAAAGAATACTCGACGACGACGAGGATATCGGCGCGGATCCCCGCGCGCGCGGGGACGACGGGGCAATCACGGGAGCGGCAAGGGCGCTGGCAAGGAGAGGAAGGGAGCGAGGGAGGGAGGAGGGGATCCGAGATGCCGTTAGTCCGGAGAATCACTCGGGGCACACAGGCCTAACCCAACTGCCGAGCGGACGCAGCGGAGGAAAGAACGGAGACACGCGTATCCTTCTTATTGCTCTCACGTGAATGGAGAGATTTTTCCGATCGGAGGTCGGAAATCGCAAAGGTTTAATAGACCGTTTTCGCACGCCGAGAGCGGGATTCTCTTTATTCGTTGGTCATGTTTTTAAATACGCGAGGCAAGAAACCTGGAAACGCGCATGCCGTTCCGACATTGTCACGTTTCCCACATTTTCTTGGAAATTGCTCGTTTCCAGCGCACGAGATGTACTTACAGTATGTACTGTTGCTTAGGCGCGTCCTCGTTTTGCAAAGGAATTGCAAAACGATCCTACCTGGCTCGTGGTCACGCTTGCGATGTTCGCAGAACTTGGGAAACTACTTTTCCGTTGTCATCAAGGCCGATGCAGCGTTGATCGGGGCAGTGTTTTCATGAAGCGTCGAGCATCGGCGCCAAGTTTCGTCAACAACCCGTTACGAATTATGATCGATCGTCTCCTTCCATTAATCGAGCTGAACGAGGTTAGCGCAGAGAAGCTTTTGAAATTTTGAATTCCAACAGAATTTCCATAAAGTTCATTTCACGCTGCTCGCAGGATTTCGTACTTGAGATCAGTTGCGTCTTATATCTCTCATGGGAACACTTGGACAACAGAAACATTACGTCGTAGCAATAATAATTGGATAAATGATCCCAGAAATAAAGGCCTTTGACATATTCGTAGCCCATAATGCACACATGGCGCTCTGAAGCATCGTGATATACAGTCCCTGGACCCGAGCCAGATTCTAAAACGCAGCCTTGCGCATCCAGCTTGGCTACGAGGCCGCATTCGCATCCGCGAATCGCATTCGCGCGCGAGCTAACACCAGCCGATCGTATCGCGTTCGCTTCCTACAATGCGCGTCCCGCTTGGACTTTGTGGGTCACGCGGTGGTTCCGCGGTGTATTCCTCGTCGGCCTTTCTATTTCAGTGCATCGCTCGCTGCGTGCGTCCGCGGGTCACGCGTTGTCCGATCGGCTCACGTGATCGGCGCGGGAACCAGCACAGCTCGCACGCTGCGTAACAATGGAACGCAGCCGCGCTGCTCGCGGTAAACAGCTGCACGCACGATCTGATTCTTCATTTTCGTGGGTGAACCAAGCCGGATTAGTCCCGTTGCCGGGGAGTTGCCGCGTTGCTGAATCGCCCGATCCGGACGGAAGCGCAGGACGATCTGATGATGATGTGCGTCCTCGCGTCGTCGTCTTTGGATCTTTCCCTGGATCGTTCCAAATATCGGGGGGAATATCGAGTAAAGACTTGATGCAGATCGGCAAATCGCGAGATCATCTTTCCGATCTCTCGACTCGCCTGGATCTAACGAAATCCTTCCCGACATTCAGATCTACGTTCCAAGTCCGTTTCAAGAGCGTGCTCGCTGGCTGCGCGTCCGCCGAACTGCGAATGCACTTTTCGGCGAATAACAGGGGATAAGTCCGGTGTATTTTACGGCGACAAGAACCAGGCGGACCGTGGCGCAGGATTTAAACGGCCATAACGTCGAGAAAATTAAGCAGACGTATTCGACCATGGCCGGTAGTTTCGCGGCTCGTAAAAACCGTTCGAGCCTAACGGAGTAAAGGCCGGACATTCGGGCGGCACATTCGGCGAGCTTTCCGATGAATCGTAAGCCGTTCGTTGTTCTGCTCGAAAGGCGACACGCGAAGCGGCACGAAATTCAACGCTGAAGGGGGTAGGTCGCCCCCTAAGAGGGTAGAATTCGAGCATGTTCGAATGAAACGAAACAGCGCCCGTTCGTTGGATCGTCGAGTGACTCTGGAGCCGCGCGTTCTCCGCCTTTGTTACAATTCGACTACTTCTTTCAGCCTGCACCTGCGTGCACTCGACGGCTGGATCCGAGCTGCATTATGCGTGTTTTTCGGCGCTCCAGCTGCTGGCTGCGCTCGGATTCGACGAGTGATCGAGTGATCGAGCGGCCCTTCGCGTAACGCCCTCGAGAAGCTCGAGAGCGTTGCTTCGAATACTCGTCAAGCCCACGACTGATACTTGATACGGTAAACATCGCCCTGTGACACGAGTCCGTTCCCGCGTACGGGAATATATTCGGTACGTGCGGATTCGTTTTTCCTCATTTCGCACGGTTCCGTGTACGTGTTTGTGTGTACGTCGCATATATTATAAAATAATGAATGTAGCTCGATTATCATGCAGGCGACATGACGATCACGCGGTGATGCGAAATGCAAATGCGCGCGCGTCATTCGATGCAAAGTCTCGTGCGAATTCAGCTGTGCTAAATTCCGCGAATACCAGACAACCGCCATCATCAAACGGAATCGTCGGCTTTTAACGCTGCGGTTGAGCGAGCTCGATCATCCATCGCGAAAGTATGCCCCCCCCTCGTATCGCGCGAGGGGTAACTGTCTGCGAGGGGCGCACGAAATCGATCGCAGCGAAGAGAGCCTCGGCCTTGACGAAATGCAATTTCGGTCTTCAGCTGTCCTTCGAATCGCTCGCGAATTGCGATCGGTAATTATCGATGCAGATGCACCTGCACGCGGGCATCATTACGATGCCGATGCCTCTTGAACTCGTCATCGGCGGGGATTAACGGCGGCGCAGTGTGTGATTTCGCGAATCGAGTCTTTTCCCCTCGGCGATTCCGTCGCGCCAACATTTCGTGATCTTCCATCCGCGGATGGAACTCCTAATCGCGATCTTCGATCCTTAATTTTCTCGACGCGGTGTCGAGCACGCAATGTGGCGCCGCTGCATCATCTGCGATGATGTCATCATCCGCGACGCGGGCGTGTCGTCGATTCGATGCTCGGCATATCCTTTTTTTATCGGCTCCATTGTTTCGCGTCATGATCGTGCAGATAACTCGAGCGAGTCCGTAGAGTCGCGTTGGAGGGACCTTTCACGTTCGCCGGATGGTTTCTTTTCGCGGCCTCGGAGCAACTCTGTGCGAGATAACGATCGGCCGTTGTCGATCACGAAACGTACCGACAGTACAAACAATCGGCGCTCGCTCGGCGCTAATCGCGGACGATAAGGGGGCTAGATAAGCACTGATGCGACCTCCATCAGCGGTCGAGACACGCATTCATTCATGGTTCGCTTTAGGATGCCGACGCGCGTTGATTCATGCGAGAGAGCCGGTATCGTTCCGCTGCTCGCGCAACAATGGAGTCGATCGAAGCGAGATAATCGCGCTATCAAAACAGCGAGGGGAGCAGAGACGCGTTTCGCGTTTCGCGGATGCAGACCGGCTGATCTGTCGCGGTGATCCGCGCATGCGCGTCATTCCTCTCGATCGAACCGGAGAAACCCGCGGCGATTTCTCCGAATGACGTCGAGTGTGCGTCGAATCAGCGTTTTTTTTCTGCCGAGCGGACAGCGCGCGAGCAGCCGATACGCCAGTAGCGCGTATCCGCGCACGTGCTCGCGCCGAGCGACCCTCGAGCGCAGGACGCACGCTTTCGAACACGCGGCACCGCTTGATTTAATTGACTAGACCCTCGCGTCATCCCGTCAGTCACACGCGGCCGCACAGTTGCATCATGCAACTGTCGCCGTCGAGTATCCTCCAGTCGCATCTACGGGATGTCCCGGCAGAAAGCTGGCCTCGCTTCGCTCTCGCGAAGTCATCTCGCGCGATGATAGCGTGCTGTCGACCGGCGAATCGCGGCGAACCGATTTGCGACCTTCTCGGATCTTTATCTGGAAGAGAGTCCGCGTAGCCGTGAAACCCAACGACGCCTCTTCCCGGGACACCGCGTATATCCGCGTGCGTCGTCGGTGCACCCGTTCGGCGCGCCGAACAGCAGTGAAAGCAGCGAGACCGCGAGACCACATGCGCGCTTCGCTTAATACCACAAAGTTCTCACCCCAAATCTAGTCAGCGTACGCAAAACAAACACGGTGCTTTGACATTTCGTTAAAGGCCCTCTCCGATGGCCTCTTTCCTCCCCGCGCGCGATCAATCTTGCACGCGATTGCGTGCTTGCCTGTCGCGTTGCGTTTCCACCGAAAGAGATTCATCTTGAGGGACGCGGCGAAATTGGTGTAACGTACCGATCGCTCCCTCTTCTCTCTCTCTCTCTCTCTCTCTCTCTCTCTCTCTCTCTCTCTCTCTCTTTCTGTTACGTCTAGCCGTTTGTCCGCCCAGAGAATTTGCGAGTCACTCGCGGAAAACGCGCTTACTCGCGCGCTATCCGCAATCTTGAAACGGGCAATACTGAAACGTCGGTAGCTTGCGACGTAACGATTCGTGTCGAGTGCGAGTGTGGATACACCGCAATACAGAGCTGCATAACACACCGATGCACGCTGGCGCCGATTTGTGGGCACGCGCGCGCACACGCCTCGCTTCGGGTGACTTTCCGCTTTCGTTGATCATCGTGGGTTTCCCGGTTTCCCAAAATCCGGTCGCTGCGAGCCCGGAAACAGCGAAGGAAGAAGAGGGAAAAAGATATCAATCTCATTCCGTGTGAGGGTTCGTTATCCGCACCGTTTTCTGAGCGCTCGCCGGAATTACGCGAATTAATTCGGGATACATGATGTATCACGATGGATCTTTACGTCGCCCGCGTGCTTGCGTTTTGATCAAAATGTCTTTTAAAATATCTCACCGTCTTCCTCTCTTTTATATTGAAATAAATACGCAAGAGCCATGGGGCTACTCTTCTCTGCAATTGCGATCGTTCGACGCATCGTTGAAACCGCATGTTCCGGTCATATTCCGAAACACCAATCGTACGGGCAGATTCAGGCTGCATTGTACGACGAAATATGCCCGTCGCGCGATAGGAACGGCTAGATATCATTGTTTAAAGAGGAAAGGGACGATGTGTGAACACGATCGCTGCGTTCGATGAATCGGCCGTTGGGAAACCACCGAGGCGGATGGAACCGCAGATCACTGACTTGAGAGAAAAAAACCCGACGTGATCCTGTTCTTTCCGCGGCTCCTTGCAGGCATAATCAGCGGGAGAGAGAGAGAGAGAGAGAGAACAGGACGCGCAAGCCTTCGGGCTTCAATCTATTAACACGCTACGACGATTACGTTCTGATGACCCCGTGGGAGTGTGCATCTCCAGATATTTTTTCTACGGTGGCTGGCTGGCTGACGGGCGGGATTGTCTTCTTTCTCATGTCTGTCTGTCTTTCTCTCTCTCTCTCTCTCTCTCTCTCTCTCTCTCTCTCTCTCTCTCTTCCCCCTCCCTTTCTATTAGCCGCGCGCTCATCATCCTGATGGCTCCGGCTTGCCTCGGAATAATAAAGGCCGCATCGGCCGTGTAACAATAGCATCTACAAACGCGCAATCTACATATGTAAACTATCCCATTGCATCTAATCTACGCGAGGAATACGTAATCCATGCAGGCAGTGCTCGTAATGACCGTGCTTTCTCTTCCTTTCTCTCGTTTTTCGAGCGAAGCCTCGTACTCTTGTAATCATTCTCCGTGTTTATTATGATACTCCGCTGGAGTATCAAGGAAAACGTTATGGTCATCCGGTAATTCTGCCGTGATAACGCGTGCGTATGTCAATATCTCCCCTTACGAAGCTCCCGAGGAAGAGGAATCCCGAGAAAAAAATCACGAACCAAGTAAAGAGTATCTTCTCGTCCTCGAGATTAGTCGTGGCCTGGAAATAAGGCGAATCGTTGGATACATGGCCGATAAAGCGAGGATAACCGAGAATCGGTAGCGGGGAGAGCGGCGAGGGGTGGAATTTCCGGTGAGCAGGATCGTAGCTAGCCCTTCGACTCTTCTCTTTCACGGATCATTCTTTCACGGCGCGCACAAAGGACTCCGACCGAGCCGGCCGAGGGATGATGGCGCGTCCTTTTCTCCCCCTCTTCCCCAAAAGGGAGGAAGGCTCGTTTTCCTGCCAGATGACGCCCATCTCTAGAAAACCGCTCCGCAAGAAATTCCCCCGGAATATCCTATATGGCGTTCCCATACGCACGGGTGACTCATAAGGTGAAATGATTCACAGTTAGATTGACGAATCGCAATGGAATTTCTCACGGGAGAAATTTTACGAGATTTGTCGCTATTGCTTGATTAATGATTCACGACGAAGTGCCCTCCGCAGCCAGAATGCAGCCTGAACCGAGTGAAACGTGCTTCAGAATATTCACGAAGCAATTGAATTTCATTTCGTTACGTGTAACGTGATGCAAAATGCTCGTACAGTTCACTTCGGATCGGAATGTGAGGATAGACTTTCGTAAGAAATACGGGAAGCACTATTAACGCACGGAGCTTGTTTCTCAATTACATAAATAACGCTGCATCCGCTGCCGTAATGAATTCGTGGAACAGGGCGAAAAATTTAAGTATGAATCACCGAGTCGTAACTTTTCTCGAGCACGACGAATGGAATAATTATCCGAGCGGAGAAAAAGGGAGGCTAATTTTTCCCAGCGGACGAATAAAGTGGGACGACACGTGCGTCGAACTGCACGTATGAGAAGCAGCGTTGCGTCGATCGTCAGCGTTGCATTACCCTCGATCAGAGTTCGAACGGTCAAGTATCGGAGTTCGGGGGGGAAGGGGAGGGTAGGGTAGGTGTCGCAACGAGTTGCCGCGTTCAGAATTCTCTTCGTAAAATCGGCACACGAGTGTCCCGCCGCTGGAATTCGCGCGAATTGCATCGTTGGCATTGCCTCGTACACGGAATGCCGGTCTCCGGTTATGTCGGATTTCCGGTCGCGTGTGATAATGGATAAGAGCGATTCGAAGTGAGGAGGATTCCGAGAGGGATCCGTGAATTTACGAACGAGTGATTTCAGGCACGCCAGTTGTCAGCCACTCGCGAATATCCTTGATATCGTCGCAAGACTTTCATTTCTGTTCATTCGAACAGTTTTCGCGTCTGGCTGCGAATTCGCCGGCATATTCTTGAGACGTCTGAATTCTTTCGCGTCCCGATTTTCCCTTTCTCGTTCCAGTTCCATTAGCCATAGAGCCTTGTCTCTCGCTTTGCTGTCCTACCTCGCCAGCGGACGAGGCGGCAATCGCGATCGCATTGTATTCAAATGCTGCCCCACGAATCGTCTCGGACGAGATGTGGAAGAGAATTTTTCCGCGCAGCTTCCCATTTCGTGCGAATGATCGCAAAGTTCGCCACGAGCGGCAGTTTTCGACGAGATGTAAATCGCGTAAAACGCGAACGACAGGGCGCTTCTCCCGAGAGACGTTTCCATGGTCAAGCAAACGTAATCTTGTCGAAAGAAGATAGGAAATCCTTGATTCGTGCCCGCTCGCGATGTTTATCATCAGCGCGGTTTTGCCTGTTATCAAGAAACTTGATTTCCGTTTATTTTCTAGCCCACATTTTGCCATCCATACCGGAACAACTGGCTCGCTATTTCTATTCTGTATATATCCAGCGCGGATTTACGCGGAATAATCTAAGCCTGTATGAAACGTAACGCGTTGCGAGGCCGCGCGATTGTTTACCAGCGGGAAACGTCGGCTGACATTTTCCCTCGAAGATGTATGTACATTCATTACAGTCGTAATTGTATGTACGACACGTAACTTGACGATTATGACCAACAGCAGCAACACGTAAGCGCATCGATACGAGATTAATGAGAGGAGCTCGTCGAGCCAGGCGCGATTATACGAGTTACGTACGAAAGGAAGAAAGGAAGCAGCGGAAACGTAACGCTAGGAGCGAGCGAGGAGGAAATCTGAAGCAACAGCGAGAAAGAATGATCTCGGTATCGGGCGTGTATCGGGCGTGATTAGTATGTAAATTCATGATAAATTATTTACCACGCTCCGCCGTGCGGCGCGTTTAAGAGCGGGAAAGAATGGCCGAGCACCGCTCCCGGAGCCATTCAAAGTATAAATAAGCGATGAGGCCCGAGGAAAAGGGTCGCGCGCTTAGGGCCCGCGTACTACGTAAATACATCACTGCGGGGCCCTCGATTTCCCAGCAGGGAAGCCTCTCTTAACGCTCTCCTTCGCCGCGGGAGCAAGAGAGACCGAGAAGTGAGCAGGCGCAGGGGAGAACGGGGGAGCCGCAGCGGCGAAGGCGCGCACGGGAGCGAGGGAGCTCGAGCGAGCGTTCGCCATTTATTTACTCCTGGATTTAATCGCATCCGCCGACCGCCGTTTCCTGCCGCTACGGCCAGCCCGCGTTTCTTGCACGCGGGGAACATTAGAAAAATATTAGCCGACCGACCGACCGAGTCGCCCGAGTACTCGCGCGCTCGCGAGGTAATAACATCGTTCCGATGGCGGCGCGCGACGAGAATCTCGATTTGATGGTCGACAGTAGCGACGTCGTAATTGCCCTACCTTCCCCGCGCGCTGCCCTTATTTATCGCCCTTGCCTCCTTCGATTATGGAGTCGCGCGATCGGCTGGCGTCTCTGAATACGCCGCGCTTAATGCACGATCGCGAGAAATGCATAGCGACTTTCGCCGAGAAGCGGGGCCCGAGTTTGCCTGAACGGCCTGAACTCGGTTCAATTCTCCCGAGTCGACGGAATTCCGGAGGAATCACCGTTCCGTCTCGAGCATCGTAAACGCCCATCGCCCAGCCATCGAATGCGTAACACCGACGATTTATCGTTGAAGTACGCGGCGCGGGCTTTCGCCTCGGCGATTCCGCGTCGAGGATCGAAGTCGCTGCTCGCTCCGGTCTTCGCGAGAGATCACGCCGATTCTGGTTCTACTCTTTGAGTACTACCCTCGATTTGTCTTCTCGAAGATTGCTTCTCGAAGAGGGTGTCTAATCGATTTCCGCCAACTTTCTTCGATAGTCTCAGCGAATAGTCTCAACTTCCTCCCGCATCACGTCTCATCCAGGAAAAAGCCTCAAGATCCGTCCCGATACCGCGCATTTGTTTTTTCTCTGCGAGCGGTGGAAATCCCGCGATCCTCGTAATTTGATGGATGTCTACCCGCGAAAATGACGATACGCGCGACCGGGGTGCGGGGTAATGACCGACGAGACCCCGGCGCGCACGTGTGTGCGTGCCGTGCGTATCGACGACGCGCGGCAAGCTCCGCTTCGCGATTCTCGATTCGCGTCGCCGTTGTGCAGCGGGTCAACGCTCGGATCCATCGTATTTCTTTGCAACAGGCTGGAATCGATCGGCGCTAAACGTCTAGTTTGTGCTTCGTCCGCCAGCAGCTCGCGATACTTGGCACTTGAGCACGCACGTGAAAAGCCAGTCAAGTGGTCGAACGCACTCGAACGGCCAGGCAGCGATAATCGGCGTTGCGCCCTGAGATCCGGTGACCGGCGAAAGAACAGGAACTTGACGAGAAACGGAGATACCAGTCGATCGTCAGCGTCGAGCCGTTGGAAAGCAACACTCGCGATTGTGCGATTGATCGAAGAAACGTTGGGGTCTTTTCTGGGGTCGCGTTAGAGGAAGGCTTTACTGGAATAATGGATCTGCGAGGCGCAGCGTGCACCGCACATGGCACGTTTACGCTCGCCTGTTCGGAACTAATCCCTCGTGAACCCGTTTTATTAATCAATTTCATCGCGGCGCCGCTGCGGACCTCGCACCCTCCTGCACCCTCCTCGGAGGTCCGATTTCTCCAGCCGTCTCTCCGCGATCGCCGACGCCACGTTAGGCGGCGTGACATTAAAACGTCCGCGCGCGATTTATGCACCGAGAACGTCCCGGCCTGCAACGATCAGCGCCAGCCGACGTCGCCCTTTGTCGAACACGCCGCGACCCGCCGACACGCGTTGCCGACACTACGTCGCCCCGGTGCCGAAGAGAGTGCACTTCCCAGAAGCGCATAAGCGATGCCATGCACTCGCACGAGCCTGCTCGTCCGGTATTGTTCCGTCGTCCGATTTTCGCGTCGGGGAGCTGCCGATCCGCGGTTCGATCGATACTCGACCGGACCTCCCGCTGATGTAAAAGTCTTCCGCTTCCCCTCGGACACCCTCGACCATTTTCCGGACTCGTTCCCGTAATTTCGCTTCCGTTAGCTTGCGATCCGCGACTGAAGATCGAACTCTGCATCGCTCGCCTTCTGTTTTCTTTCTCACACGTGCTCCCAGCGTGACTTTAGTAGTCTCTCAATCTTACGGAACCTCTCTCTCTCTCTCTCTCTCTCTCTCTCYCYCTCTCTCTCTCTCTCTCTCTCGCCGAAGGGAAACGCGCTACTCGCCACATTGGCCATAACTGCGCACATGAAAACGACCGCCGGTCGTACGCGATATCGCCCATCCGGACTCAAATGGGTTTAGAATTACAAGCAAAGCGAATGTACCGAGCGCATTATCGTATAACGCTGTCACCGTGAGACTCGCTCAATTATACAGCTGTCCGCGCCGAGTGTCAGCTTTCTTTCCTCCTCGCTCTTTCATCCGCGCACGTACGGCGCTCGCGTTATCACATCTGGACCATCCGAGCTGCCGTAATGATTGGCCGTGAAAAAAATCAGGTTGACCGTAATGGAATGGACGCGCGATGCGGCGGTTCCTCGCGAGCCTCGACATGTGTCGCATCTCTCGAGAAGCCATCATCACCGCCCAGGAAATCGCCCCCGGTCGCGGTGATAACATTTTCCAAGGGGAGGCATGGATCATCCGATAACAAGGCGTATCGTCCGATAGATCTCTCCGCAAGATCAACGATTCGCTGGAGCATCGATTCAGGATATCGATCTCTCGCTCTCTCGCTCTCTCTCGGACGCGAGTATCCTCGATCGGATGGCTTTTACGAGCCGAGCGTCTCGGGCTTTCTCGGCGGCGAGCCTTTCGAAGTCGGCCGAGGGCAAGGACTCGCGCCGGGTCGTATTTATAGTTGGACCGTTAAAAACAACGTGTAACAGAGTCGCCGCGGCCGCGGTGGCCCGTTCGACAGGGCCACGTAGAGTACGGGACCGGTACCTTGCTCCTCGAAATAAACACGCTTGCACACGTGCGGACCCGCGCGCCGGCAGCGCGAGCACGCCTGCGGCTCCCGGAACGCTCCTCGAGTATCGCCGGTCCCCTTGCCTGCATCCCTCGATGAATTTTACGAATTTTACAGAATTTTACAGCCGTCAAATCGTTCACCGAATAGAGAATCTCGATGCTCGGCGTACGCGATGCTCGAACCGCGAGAATTCCGCCGCGCGGAAAGCGGGGATCGTGGATCTATCCTCGTCCTCCGCTCGCAAATTCTATCGATCCTCAAGATCGATCCGTTGATATCTCGAACGATCGTTTGAAAGTTATTCGAATGCCAAAGATGCCAAACCTTGGAGCGGAATGGCACTCGACTACTGTTTCCGCTTCCAGTTTTACCTTTCCGATTCTATGAGTCGCGATGCTTCGTACTAACCGATTCGATGCTGTGTGTACAAAGCGGTTACAAAGAGTGTGTGTACAAAGGGGATCGCGCGTAAAGTCGTAAAGTAATCGTGTCGGTTCCGCTCCGTCTGAATCCTCCCGAACAAAGAGCCGTCCATTCGGAATGAAACCGAAAGGAGGATCCGACGAAAGAGAAAGAGAGAGAGAGAGAGAGAGAGAGAGAGAGAGAGAGAGAGAGAGAGAGAGAGAGAGAGAGAGACGACGAGCGCGAGTAGGGAACACGCATCCACGTACGCTACGATCGACATATGCGCTCATTCTTCCTCGTCGCGCTCAGGCGCACTCGTTAATGAATATGCTAATATTAAGCGATGCCCATCGACATCTGCCGCTCTCGTTCTAATTGAAACTGCTTTCGTTGGACCGATTTCCGTTCGTCGACCGCTCCGTTGTTCGCGAACAAGTGGACGAGACGACGCGTGCGTCTGTTTCGTTGGTTTCCTCATCGTTTGCGTGGATCGATAATCTCGCCGGGCGTTAATCATTCTCGCATTCGCATCTAATCGTCGCATCTCCGTCAGCATCGATCGATCCAGCTCCTCGCGAGTTACCGAATCCGTCCTCACCGAATCCTGTTTTTATGCCGTCAATAGCACAGAACGGAGGGAGCTCTTTCCTTTTTGCGCTCGATAAAATTGAAGGTTCGAGACCACTTAACATATTTTCGGGTATCATCGCGCTAGAGGGAAGATCGATGGGACGGGATCGAGCGGGATCGTCGCATTCCTTCGAACCTTCCTTCGTGCGCGAATTAGGTCCGGCCTGATCGTTTCCACGTAACGATCTCGTATGGAGGCTTTCGCATTTCAGGGGGCGTTCTGGGGCAACGGATGAGCAAACGACGACACGAGATGCACGGGATCATCCGACAGGAGAAAGAGAGAGAGAGAGAGAGAGAGAGAGAGAGAGAGAGAGAGAGAGAGAGAGAGAGAGAGAGAGAGAGAGAGAGAGAGAGAGAGAGAGAAGGGAGAAAAGGCTCGCGATAAAAAAATTTACCCGCCCTTCGGCGGAACGCCACTTATACCAGCAGACTCATTATCTCCCGTAATCGCTCGCTCTTAATTTCATTTCGGTCGCCGTGCGATCGCTAACGGTACGCGGTTGCATGGGCGAGCGAGCGCGATCTTCGTGGTCGATGCCGACGAAAATCGTCGGGCGGGTCCTTCCGGCCGCGGATCTTCGATTCTCACCGGCGTGAGATTGGCCGGGATCGCCACGCGAGAAATGATAACAATCGATCAAACTCGATAGAAAGGTCGCACCATTCGTCGTCCCTCTTCGGGATCTTTATCGCGAGGAATGCGTTTCTGCCGCTCGAAAAGAGAGAGAGACGCAGAGCTTGAACGGTGGTTCGAGTGCAGGGCTGCTCGCTCAGTCGAATACGCGAATGTGTACACACTCGCGGGCGAGGATCAGACTAAACAAGAGAGTCAGACGGCTATAAGCGGCGATATTATTCGGCCGAGTATGACCCGAGCAGCGGTAACGAACTGCTCGGACGTGCCATATCTTTTATCTGTACCCGGCTTATCTGCGGAGCACCGGGTGGCAAACACTCTAATGTCACACAGCGTAATCTCCGGCGAAGCACCCCGACAACGCGCTCCGTATTCTTCTCCAATATTCATTCCGTTATCGTGTCCGAGGCGATGCGCGCACGTGAGCGCATTGACTCGGATATCGCTCTTATCTCGATACTTGAATCCAGGGTAAATTCAGGAACGGAAGCGCAGTAAAGCGCGATTGCAAAATTTCGCGGCAGATTTCCATGGCGAGATTTCTGGCGGGAGAAATGCGCAATAAAACAAAGCGAGAGAGAGAGAGGGAGAGAGAGAGACTCGCGTAGTATCCGCGTCGTGCTGCATGAGTTACGCTCGCGGCGATCTAGGCGTGTAACAATTCCGTTTTACGGTACTACAAATTTCCCTCCCGTCTTCCTGTCTTTCTCCCCGCCGCAGCCTCTTCTTGCAACCATCATCCCGCGGACTTTTTCTCGCGGGCGTGCACGCCATCATAAATTTGCCTCGATAAACGTGAAACGTTCGCATGCCGCGTCATGGACCAATACATCCTGTTGTTCCGCGAATGATCGAATAATTCCGCGGAATAAATCCTGAGAAGTGGACGACTGCGCGCGCCAAATTATCGGCTCTGTGTTCGCGCTGGCGGGAGAGAGAGAAAGAGAGAGAGAGAGAGAGAGAGAGAGAGAGAGAGAGAGAGAGAGAGAGAGAGAGAGAGGGAGGCTCTGCAGATACCACAAGATTAAATCAGTTGTTTCATAATAACGCGGTGCGATATCAAAGGCTCACCTCGCGACAAAATAATACTTCCCGGAAAGAATCCTTCGAGTTTCTCCTCAATAATCATCTGTATTATCATGCATATTACAGCTCAGACGTACTTGAGCCGCAAAATTAAATGTAGCAAGAGTCTGCGTTGCTCGGCTGCGAATTTCGCGAAATCACTCGTGCTCGTCGTCCGAAGATCAGTGGATTCGTTTTGAGCGTTTCCAGCGGCGATCATTGGAGAAAGCGGTAAACAATCAGTAATGATCGTTCGGGGAAAAGAAACAGCTTTACATAAAAATCCATAAAGTTTACGAGACATCGGTCTGGAATACCGCAAACTTGACGAAGAAGTCTAGAGTAGGCTTCTTTCTTCGAGGAGACATTAGAGATTGTTCTTACCGAAAACCGAAAACGATGTTAGATTTGATAACTATTGAAATGACAATGACAGCAACATTGAACGAGACACATCAGGAAGAATTGTTACGAATTCATCGTAAAAGAATCGAGTTTTTTCACAAATTTAAACAAATTTAAGCGCGCGCTTTGAAAATATTTCTCGTCAGCTCGCTTGACTATTAACATATTTTTCGTCAATAAAACAAGTCTGCATCCTTCTGTAATTTATTTAATTCGTAACAGATCCTCGAACAGTGCGCGCGGGCCGAGTTACAAAAGACCCCCGAAGAGTTCGAAGTACACTCTCGCCTCCATTTGTGAGGAAGCTTATTTACGCGTCCATTCGCCATTCGATCGGATGACAGACACATTATCGTTGTCCCATGGCATTTCTCGTTTATCAGCGTACCTGGCGATAGCACCTTCGGCGAGCATCGAGAGAATTCTTATCGATGTTATCGCGAGTTTCCCATTTCGACGTAGGTAGCGGCGTGCCAGCGAGGTCTTCGAGTTGAAACGTCTCTCGAAAATCTCTCGAATGCATGGGAGAACTCGATAAAAGACTCTCGAACGTTCGACATTCCGAAGCAGGCGTACGTCCGGTTCAACCGCTTTCGTTTAGGCACAATGACGATTCAAACGCGGCAACTGCTGAAGATCTCGAGCGGTTCGTGACCCCGCGAGCTCCGCGTAATCCCACGACGTGAGAGAAAGAGAGAGCGAGAAGGAGTGGGAAGGAGCAACAATAAGATCACGCGCATACTTAATTATTACGAGAGCGTTGAGCGCTCAAGGCGTAAAAGCAATCTAGCAACACGGCAATCGCCGTGATTAAATCAACAATTAAATTACGCCGGCCTCCGTTCTCTCGATGCACTTGAGAACGCGAACGGGCGCCTCCCTCCGAGGGGGTGACACCCCGGAGCGTGCGTGGGTCACGCGGGTAAGAGACTCGTTACGCAAGAGCGATGGAGTATCGGGTCGACGACCACCCCCCTTGTCGTCTCTGTATGCACCTGCATACCGAGAAACGTAGTCGGTAATTAACGAAATAAGATGCGGGGATAATGGTACACGCGTCCTGTGCCTCGTCTGCTGCGATCGTAACTCCGACATTCCATGGAAGTTATTATTAGCAGAATGACTGCTTTGCGAGACAAGCGTTTCGACCGACTTAAATTGTGCAAATTGAAAGTTCAGCTAGTTGTGTGTTGGATTAATCGGTCGTCACTTTTGAATTCGGTCATCGAAAGGACAAAAATTAAAAGTAGAAAAATCGGCATTTTGTAATGGACGAACAAGTAAAAGTTAGCGAGATCAGTTTATTTTATTTACGAAAAATATCCTAAAGTGAGCTAACGATATTTTCAAAATGCTCACTATTTGCGAAAAACTTTACAATTCTTCAACGAAGAATCCATGACAACTTTTTCTAATGTGTTTAATATTTTGCTGACGGTCATCATTTCAACAGCTACGAAATCTAGCACTGTTTTCGGATTCGCGACAATAATGTCTAACGTGTCTCCGAAGAAAAAAGTCAAAATTTAAATCCGATGAATACGACGATTATTCTAGATTCTTTTGTCAAGTTTGCGGTATTCCAGACTCAGATGTCGCGAATTCTATGAATTTTTTCAAAAACCTTATGTTTCTGAGGTCATGAGGGCCAGCCAATCTGTTAGTTTCAGCAAATTGCCATGCACAAGCAAAGATCTTTGCTCGCAAATAAAAAGTGTCGTTTGTACAAATAAAAAATTTGAGTTGTCACAAATAGCTTCGTTATATTATTTGATATAGCGCAACTGGAGGATTATATTTATTTGTACATTATATAATCAATCGAACATCGATAGCGTACAAGTTTTTCGTCCGCTTGCCGTAAACGCAGAGCATTTGGAGCTAAAGTGCTCAGCAGCCAGAGGAACTTAAACTGAACCCGAATAATAATGAACTTGAAATTATCTTTTTCACCATACTCGAAAATCTTTTCCACATGAAAATTTCTTCATCGCAATATAATTTATAAATGATGGAATAGAATACCATATTTTACGCTCTCAGCTTCTGGTTGTGTTCTTTTTCTTAGCTAAGAAGATAAAAGAATCCAATGGAAAATTTTTGGACGAAACATGCGATGCGATTATAATAGAATGCGAGTGATATGCATTTAATGAATCGAGAACGTCTCCACAATTTCACAAGATGGGGAAGTAAAAAATTTTATCTGCATTTTTATCGCTAATTACAAATGCGACTTATTTGAAGACAAATTAATTAATCTTATCGAGACATTCGTGAGGACTTCCGTCTACAAAAAAGTGGAACTTTCCACTTTTCTACTAATATTGAAAATCGTTCCCGACAAATCGCGATTACCCGGCGGACTCTGCGATTATTCGTCTGCATGTGTACAAAGCAATGGCGTTTATATTAAATTATATATCAAGATATATACGGTAGAGAAAAAAATGCGGATCGATTGAGATATAATTATAATCAATCAAAGTAGCTATCTGTGCTGATTTTTGTTGTACAAATTTTGGATGTACTTTCGGACAACAGAAACTCAACGAGCAAGATTATCCTTTCGCGAATGCGATCCGTTTTTTCCGGATATCCGGAGAAAGCGTCGCGATGCTGTCATTCCTCGGGCAATTGCATTCTCGATAGGCTTTCTCGGGTCGGAGAGATAGAGATCTGCAAAATTATTTCCCTCGCGACAAAATCTCTTGGCCGAGTTGCAGCGAATCATTCCGCGTGATCATTACCCCCTCCAAGAATCGCCTGTAAAATGTTACATCATACGCGTTACGTTATAGAAAATTGGCCGAGAGTCGCGTCGCAATATCCGATTCCACGAATGGATCACAAATGAGTCGTGGTCGATGAGCCAGCGCTGCATCGGAATTAAGCGTCGTCCCTTTACGCAGCGTCATCACTCGATGACGTCCGAAAACGAGGCGCGATTACGGAGTGTAATGACAGGAAACGACGGAGCTGTGACAATCGTGTCGGCGAGGCTTATTATGTCACGGTGAACCATGTCGAGATTCGAAAATGTGCGTTGCGTCATCTTCGGACGACGAAGGGTCGATTCTCTCCAGCTGCGCCTTTCTTTTCGCCTCCCGCGGTCCTTTTTTCCCTTCGCTCATCCCTTTACCCTTTTTCCTTGTCCTTGTATTCTCGCCGTGGGCGCGGAAGGTGCAGTAATGCCGCGACTAAAAGCGCCGAATCGCGAGTTTCTTTCATTGAATCGCGCACTTTCATGGAGTTCCCAAACACGGCGCGGCTTTCGCTCGCGCCTTTTCTTCGGCCACTTCCCACCATTTTCCCCAGCGGATTTTCTCGGGTGGAAAACCCGTTTACTCGTCGCACGTTGCGCGTCTTTGAAAAGCCACGTCCCAGTTTTCTATTCTCTCGGGATGTCCGGAATCGAACGGCACGTTTCCCCGCGCTTTCCTGAAAATGCATGATCCTCGAATAGATCTCTTGCTATCGAGCGGTCTTACAGAAAATTATTCCACAAGTCGCCACGAACAACTCGCTTTTCGTTTATTCCTTTTCGAGATTCCGTGCTGCCGATATCTTCTTCGAAGAAAAACGATCGAAGACGAAGAGATCGAGACAAGTAACGCTGATTTACCTCCTGACCTAGCTTTCAAAAATAAATACAATTTGATCCCCCCAAAAAATATAATCGAATGAATTTATGAATTCATCGTTCATATACGTTCCGCACGTGTGTCCTTTCGTGTGTCAACAGTCAGTGTTGATCGAGCCTCGTTTCACCTGTCGCGGGATATCAATGCGTGCCGATGCGATTAATTGCATGCGAGATAGCGATTAATCAAGGCTACCTCGCTGTAGAATGAACGATAATTAACGAGAGCGGCATGAACTCTGTCCGTCTGAAATGCGACTCGTGTAAAAAGTAAACGAGCGCGACGCATTGACGGAATCAAGTTTACTCGCGGGCGCGCGCGCGCGCGCACACATATACACGTGCTCACGCATGCACGTATAAAGTCAGCTGTCTTCAGATTGTGTCTGCTGATCGTTCGCTTTTTACCCGCGTTGCATCGAAAGGGTTGCATTTATAAGCAATTGCCGTTTCGCAGATGTGTCACGTCTCGACAGCTCCCGCTTTCTCTCTCTCTCTCTCTCTCTCTCTCTCTCTCTCTCTCTCTCTCTCTCTCTCTCTCTGGCTCAGTTCGCCACAGCATAGCTAACAGCGTAAATAAGGGCCCTTTCAGAGGCGAGTGCGAGGGAGTGCGTAACTCAATCTGCAAACAAGGTCGCGTTGCAAGTCCGTGTTGGAAGCGCGCGCGATAAGTAATTAGCTGTAAACTCGACGAGGCTTACGGAGTGACGAAAGACGTTCGCTCGCGCGAAATGACGCTCGTCATATGCGTTCGTGCCAAGTAAAATCCCTCGTGCGAACTGTCCTGTCCTCGGGGAAGCTTCTTTTCGTTTTTCATCCCGCAGTTTTAAATGGATTCGCTCTCGATGGTTTCCGATCGCTCGACGATCGTCAGCAGCGACGATCGTCGAGTCGATCGTCCACGATAACGACGATTGGTTTGCTTGAGGAGCCAATACGAGATAGCATACTCGCATGCGAGATATCACGTGCACTTCGAGATGATAGTTTGCGGGAACTGATACGGTATCTGTGCTAAAGCAAAGATCGTGAACGGCATTTCCTCGTCTTTTTATCTCTTTATCTGCTCGTGCTGTGATTATTGCGATTCGTATACATTTTTATCGGCTATATTGATCATCGATTACGCTGACGGGTTGAAATGCAGGATTTGTCGTGCGCACTGGAATATCAGACAACGCGACATGCCCAAAAGCGTGAACGTGATATTTACCATTAAATCGAAGCAGACGGGTTTAATCCGTTACGTAAGGTCCGCACGTGTGTATGCGAGATTGTCAGCAAATCTAACAATAATCGGACAATCATCCGTTTATAATAATTATCACAATGACCAGTAACTGTTAGCGTGAAAAAGAACGCGTGATTGCGAGAGATCATGTCGATGGGACGTTCGAAATCTCGATTGATGAATCAAGATTAGCAGCGACGTCGACGAGGAATCACAAGCACTCTGCTACCCTTCGCAGCTCTTCCCTCTCCCCTTTCTTCTTTCTCTGCAGAAACACGTCTCCGAACGTGTCGGTGCACGTTTGCGCGTCCACGCGCGGCCACGCGCGATGCTATTGTCAATCGCAGGGCCTCTTTACGTTCTCGTTCAGTTCGATCATGACCATCGACAGAGCAACTGTCAAATTAGCGATCATCGGTCGTATACAATTATCGCGCAATGTCGAAGAAGGTGATCCGCGGTATTTTGGACTCGATAACGTGCTTCACGCCATCGCCGAGAAAGCGAAAGAAGGAGAGACTCGACAACGAGGAAACAAATCTGCCGCGGAATGACTCGTTGATCGACGCCGACAGCAAGATACAATCCGCCAAGAGAGCCAAGGTACGATTTAAGGGACATTCATGAAAAACAAAAAAAAGTACCCAATATCACGAACGCGCGCCCGTGATATTTCCTTCCTTGGAGAAAATTAAATCTTACGCTTTTTTTACGCGATTACGCGTAACGATCTTAATCGATCGACAAAAAACTCCGAACGGAGACCTCCGAAATGTTGTTGCCAGCTTGTTCCGATTGATATCGATAATCGTCATTGCTCAATGAATACTCCCGCGAGAGCAAATCGGTTTCCAGAGAGAGTTCAAACGCGGACTCGATCAAGTCACGTTAAAATCGGTATCGCGAGTTCTTCGTTACTATCGTACCGTAATGCATTCGATTCGACCTTCGACCGACGAGAAATCACCGGAAACCGCACATCGATGGCCCGTCGAATATGTTGCACGAGAATTTAAGGCCCGCCGTGACACGGACGCCGTGCATGAGTCCTACGGATGACTCACTGTCGGCGAGCCAAGAAAAAAGAGAGAGAGAGAGAGAGAGAGAGAGAGAGAGAGAGAGAGAGAGAGAGAGAGAGAGAAAGAAAGAGAGAGAGAGAGAGAGAGAGAGAGAGAGAGAGAGAGAGAGAGAGAGAGAGAGAGAGAGAGAGAGAGAGATTCCACAGGGTCGGGGCCCAACCTCCTCATGCCTCTCTCGACGATCCGGAACCGACGACGCCGACGGTCCTCGCATTCCTGGCCGATTGTCCTGAATTGAGAGGGTGCATTCCTGAAACCTTACCGAACCGCGCGCGGAATGCGGCGAGCGGCGCGGGCGGAGCGGCTCGGCGTTTGACTTGCAAATGAAAATTTTCATAACCGCGCGAGCTTCGCGCGAGTTACCCCGCTCTCTCTTTCTTTTCTCTTTTCCTTCCTCTTGTCGTCATTGTCCTCGATCCGCGACCCGCGATCCGCGTCGCAAGCTCGTAAAACGCGAGCGGAGGGAACGCCGTCCGCGCTGTTTCGCAACGGCATCGGTAATCGAGGCTCGCGATTCGATCGCGTTTCAGCCAATTTCGATTTTCGAGCCGGATGACTCGTAATCTCCGAAAAGAAAGAGAACAGCGCACGGCTACTCCGTCGGAAATTTGACAAACGGTTGTTACTTTGGTACTTCGGAGGGCCGCGTTGCGGATAACTAGCGAGTTTCGTTAGTGGAGAATTGATGCCAGCCTCGAGACACCTGTAGCGAGCTTTAATGCATCCCGAATACCGTAATATCTCGTCCGGCCTCGTAGCGGCTTCGACGATATCCCATTGCGAGGCCATGAAATATCCGTCGTGTGCCGGCAGTAAAGTATCGCGATGTATCAAGCGGGGATAATAAACGGCCGCTGTGAGTGTCGCGGTTAGCTACTGCAACTGTTTGATTCGATTCTGCGAGTACAATCGCGACGGGAATTTTAATATCGATACTCCGCTCAATCAGTAATTCGCGAGACCATTGAGGAGTCAACGGTTTGAGTCATCGTAAAAACCAACCGGGCGCACGTAAGCACCGATCGCATTCGTGGATCGACAATTGCTCACTCGCTAATGAATCAACCGACCGCGCGCCTCTCCGCTATTTCGATTAATATTTCTCTCGTCGAAGTTTGCGTTCTCTCGACTTGTCGACTTGTCTTCTAGCATTCGCAGAGCTCTAGCGCGCGGAGAGAGGACGAGGCAAGCAAGAAGAAGGAGGGAAAAGATTACGTTCTTTGCGAATGCTAAGAAGAAAATTTCGCATATCTCGACGAGTCGAGGAGAAAAAGGGTTGCGAGGCCGATGCTCCGCATGATGTAACCGCGTGACGGTCCGGAATGACTGCCCTTGGTGCTTCGCCCGCTCGTCTTCCTCTTCTTTTTTCTTCGCCAAGGATGATGATCTCGATTACATCTGGTCCCGTGAACCTTCTCCTCTTTCTTCTCCTTCGTCCTCGCCTTCGTCTTCTTCTTGTTGCTCGTCGTCGTCGTCGTCGTCGTCGTCGTCGAAACGGAGCCCGTGATTGATGGTCTTGCGCGCTCCTTGTATACGTACTCGATATGTCGATATACCGTTAACTTATCGTCTGCATTGTCGGCTTAAAACGCGCGAACGCCCTGTTGCGATCTGTTGCCCCAACAACGGTGCAAGTAGTTTCGCTCAGCTATTCGCTCTTTCTAGCCTAGTGGTTCTCAATTCTCGCGGCGTAACAGCATTTGCCGCTAACGCTGATGCAATCTTCCTCGTTTCGCAAGTCTTGGCACCGTCTTAGAACAGCGAACACGTGCAGTGCTCTCGAGTGTACATTTTTACATACAACTATAGAAGAATTTCTGCAAATATTAAAGTTTGTATTAAAATTTGATTTGATTTCCTCCGGCCATCAGAGTTTCCTTTTCACTCATCCGTGTATCCTTGAAAACTGAAATAATTATTTCCTCTAGCGTCAGGAACTTTTGAAAAATATTTCAAGTATTCTCTCTCTCTCTCTCTCTCTCTCTCTCTCTCTCTCTCTTTCTTATCGTTGCTCATCGGGGCTTGGCGTCTCGCTCGAGAAAGCGTAAGAACCCGCGCGCTCGCGGGTGTAATGTTTTCCTGTTTTTCTAACGATGTGAGATCGTCACATTGGGAAACAAGCGGCTCAGCTTCGGCCCATTACGAGACATAACCGTCGCGGTGGGATCGACCGGTCGGGTTCGTCGTCCTAGATCCCTTTTTCCGTCGCGCAGCTCGGACGATTAGAGACGCTTCGTGGAAAGCGAGCGGATGCGCGCCGCATCTGTCGCTATTAATTGATGCCGGGCGTCCGAGCGGGGAATTCAAGTCGGCCGCTTAAATTCGAGGTCTCGTCGAGATCTCGCGATAGCTCGCGCGACGCCTCGCTGCTGATCGATTAATCGCGTTCGGCTAGCAGAAGCCGCAGCGGGCGGCGCGCGTGAGCGATAACGGCGCGGTTACTCCGGGAAAATTAGACGCGCCTAATTGCGCGGCTAATTACGCGTCGCGTATTCCAGGAATTAGCGATTATTAAGCTCGCGAGTGCGCCACGTAGAACGCGTCGCGTCGTCGAGCCGATTTATCCGTAACGGACTTACGACGGAAATGCTACTCGCGATAACGATTTTTCACGCGGCAGTTCCCCGACAGAAGCGAGCAATCGCTGCGGAACGACCGTTTCGTCGGATAACGCCTTGAATTCGTTAGCGCGTCTCGCCGCGAGATATTAAGCGCGCAAGGCAGAGCAATCCCCGCGGGATTGTTAAGGGCGGCGCGAGATAGCGCCGGGGGAGGGGGGAGGGGTTGATACGCGCCGCGCGATTAATTGTCTTCTCCCGGCCTTGTCAGAACGGCGTACCGGATTTATCGTCGGACGAATGCTACTTCGAAATGCACTTCGCCGATAAACATTCGCATTCGTCATTACGATCTCGCGTCTCTCTCCTTCTCTCTCCTTCCCCTCCGCGGGTCTTATCGTCTGCAACAATTATTATCCGTTGCAGCCGAGCGCGATCTTCTCTCCCTTTTGCGAAGAAGTTTGACGCGCCACTGGCTTCGTTGCGGCTGGGTCGCATCTGCGATTTAACGCACCTAGGCTTGCCGCTCCGGCGATATTGGAAGCATTTATTATTCCGTTTGCTTATTATTGTTCTCGTAGCGTGATTCCGATTGCCGGGAGATGCAGTTAAGAACACGGGCAGAGTTATCGTCCTTGAAACGGAATTGAAAGCGGTTTGTCCGCGAAATATTTCTGCGAACTTGTTCGCGACACCTCGGCGAACAAGTCTTCTCTTTCCATGATCGTGTCTTCCGATCGGCATGGGATACTTTGCGCATAACTGAAAGCTACTTACCGCAACGGCTTTTGCGCGGGTCACGCGATCGAACGTGGAATGTAGAACGCGGTGGCGTTCGCCGATCGATTTCGAATTCGCGAACGAGTTATTCGTTCCCGCCGTGCATCGTTCTTGCGTTTGCACGCACCGGCACGCGCGTGTATCGAATCGGCTTCCGGTATCGCTCGCTGCGCCGCTCGATTCCCGATTCTCCGTTGAATAGCGTTGAATCTGTCTCGTCGAATCGCAAGGCGGCAACAAACTCGAGGCATTTAACGCGTTTCCGCGCACGGCGTTCCCGCTTCCGATGCCGGAGTAACGGTAGCAAGGACGAATCGCCAATTAGCATGTGGAAATGGCCGTGCTTTGTCATTTTTTGTCCCAAACGTCATATCGATGCCTGCTCCTTTGCGTCGATCCGTTATCGCTTTATGGCTCTCGCGCGGAGGCCACCGCGTGCCGTTAATCGTGAAACGGCTCGAAGCAGGTTCGAATCGAGATTCGCTCGACGAATATTCGCCGAGCGTGATGCTGTATTCTCATTACTAAGAGCAGCGAAGGAAGAAATCGATATGCGGATTACCGTTGCGGATTAATGCTCGATAACAGACACGGCGGATAATGGCCCCCGCGATTTTATCGCATTATTCATTAGCCGTCCGGTGATCTTCGCATCTGCGGTGGCATATGGCACTTGAGATATTCGCGCAGATAAGATATTCCCATTGAGAAATCCCCCCGCTCAGGACTAACGCTCCTTGTCACGCGAATAATCCGAACGCATCGGCGACCAATCGGATCGGATCGGCATCGAGCGTGAATCTAAATCGAACGTCGTTCGCGGAAGAATCCGGATCGCGCGCTTCTCCTGCCGGCCGGCCGGAGGGCGGGGGTAGGGGCAGGGGCAGATTACGCGCGGCATTCGAGGAAGAAGAATCGTCGCCGGCCGTGCAGGAATTCCATCCGCGTGGAATCCCGTCGACGCCCAAACGCACGCGAACGCGCACCCGTTCCGCTTCCTCTCGGCGCGCGTTGCCCGCGCGCCGCTCGCGCACCCGTTCCGCTTCCTCACGGCGCAACGTGTCGTAATTCCGCTTTGCATGTTCCGTGCGCAGCGGCGCACAATGGGAAGAATTATAATTTGTAATTGGATCAATTTGAATCGCATTACGCCAATTAATACGCGGCCGGACGCTCCGCTCCGGCGCGCTCCCGCGGAAGGCCCGCGTTGCGGACGTGCCGCGTTATTACTCGGCCGCGGCACGGATAAGTTGGAGAGGAGAGAAATTACGATTCTGTAATCAGCCATGCTCGCACATAAGTGCGCTCAGCAGCTGCTGTAATAACTTTGTAATTTTTGTTGTCGCATGTTTTATGTATGAATTGTTCCACGGCGCGTCTCTAAGCATTCTCCGCGTTGCGGATCTCTTGCGGCAACATTGTCACGCCGCCGCTGTAATGCGCTTGATCGTTAGGCATTTTGCTGTAACTCAACACATGGCTCCGTATTAATTTAGACTCTTCTCATGGAGTTCTCTCTCTCTCTCTCTCTCTCTCTCTCTCTCTCTCTCTCTTTCTCTCTCGCAGAGAAGCTACTGTATCCCCATGAAGACAATTATAATCTTCAGAAGGCGTCCATGTGTACGTTACAATTCATCGAAGCTGATAAAGAGACGAGCGCCTGGCATCGCCTGTTCGATGATTCTCATCAGTCAATTGTCATTAGATCCGTCCTTCGATCGAGTCGCGCTTCGTCGCAAAAATCGAGCAAGTAGCTCGCACCAACTCGCGCGAACAGCCAACTTATGAACAGCCTCGATTCCCCCCCAGTCCCAGTCCCACCCCCCGGAGCAGCGCGCTGAGAGATCGGCGACCCTCGCACGGAAAACTGTGCTCGCATTGTTCGACGCTCGAGACTGATGAGCCTCGCTCATCGCGCAGGCAGCGGTGTGTCACAATTAAAAAAGCTATCTCTCTCTCTCTCTCTCTCTCTCTCTCTCTCTCACTCTCTCTCCGCTCCTCTTCCCTTCGCTTGCTCGTCGGCGCGCGATCTCGCCGCGATAATCTCCGCTCCCTGGCCGCGCGCGGGAAGCGCAGCGAGCGCGGTTATCCCGTCGACGGGAAACAATTAGCGCCCATTCTCGTTCTCATCCGCGATAATCCGCTGCCGGCAGTTCCTCGTCGCGATAACAGAATATTTCTCGCTCGTCGGCGGCGGCCCTCCGGAGTTTCTTCCGCGCTCGCGACGCATCCGCGTCCACCGGAGGGAAGGACATATTTTTCGGGCGTGTCGGGCGTATTAATGGTTATTACGTCGACGGGGGAGAGGCGGGGCGCGTGCTGCTGGCAAAAACCGGCCGCGAGATTAATGCCCACCGCGCTAGGAATTTCTTTCCCGCCAGAAACGCGCCGGGGATCCGCGCCGCTGGCGGCCGGCACGTTGCGGTCGATCTTTTTGCAATGTATATCAAGTTTTGGCCATCACGCCGGACACATGCCACTCGAGGTAATTGCCTCGGAGGGATTGCCGTATAAGGTAGTTAAGGAGCCACCGTCCATCGCAGTCGAAGCTTCGCGGCTATGCGCGGACACGAGAATGGCAGGAATAATGAAGGGAATTTTTCGCGGTCGAGGGTTTCACGAGTCGGCAGTGTTTACGGCAAACGCGTCGTAGAGGCGCCGGCCCGTTAAGCGCGCAACATTGTCCGTTTATTCAATACGCGCGGAGTAATTAAAAAATAATGACTCTGCCAAATGCGCGTAAGGAGGCGCGGACGCGCGAGCAACCGGCGGAAAGCCACGGAAAAGACGGCGTTTTCCACGGCTAATGGCCGTTATAAATAAATCCGCCGTGTTAGCCCCGCGAATCCGAGAAAGGGGTAAAGCGGTGGTCGTTGCACGCCGGCGCATCTCCATGGGAAACGGTGCGATTCACGCTCGAGGTATTCGCGCGAGGAAAATATGCGCGAATGGTTCTTCTCCCACCGCGATAAAAATCCAAGCAATTACGGAAAGCCTTTATTGCACAGCAAATGCCTTTGGATCGTACAGCGAGCGAGCGGGAACTGAGGCTTTTGTGGAAAGAGGAGATAACGAAAGAAAATGTGCGCATGCGCGCACGCGCGCGGAGGAAGTAATGCAATTTCCCAAGAAGCTGATACAACTTTTCAATCGCCCGCTAACAAAACAGCGATATACCCGTCTTTCCTCAACGCTGATAAGCGCGTAATTCTCATCGCGATACCGAGATAAAACGCTTTCATTATTATAAAACTTTTTGTATTATCTGCAGAGGGAGATTTAATATCGGCACACACGCACACACACACTCGCGCGCGCGGGAAAACTCGGCCCTCTCTTTTCCTCCTCGCTTTGGTTAAGGACGCCGACTCATCACGTGGCAGCGATAACTCTCGCCGGCCGATAAAAGTCGCGCGTTATCGCATGCGTGCGCGCGATAGCAGCATCGTAAAAGAACGGGTACGCCGCCGTGCCTCTTTATCTCGCGCGGTCTCGTGAAAAATGCGCTGCACTTAGCGCGGCGTTCTCCCATCCGCTTGATGTTTTCGCTCTGAGAAGCTCGCGTTGCATTAATTTCGCGGGGGATCGGCGCGGTACTTTACGCGGTTTACGACACTCGAGGAAAGTCGCTCGCGTCGGTGAAACAACGGATGCGCTCTCGGCTCACCGCGATTATTCTCCCTTGCGGTAATCCGAGGACGGATTACGGCAAACGCGATTGTTCGGCATCCGAATTTCTCTTGGCCGAGTCTGCCGAGTAGAGACTGCCGAGATAAATAAACAAGCGCGACTCGTTTCCCCGAGCGAACGAAGAAATTAATTACCATCGCGCGTCGCCTGTCGCTTCCGCCCTTGACGAAAGGGCCAGATCGGGCTTCGCCCCTTGCAGGAATCGCGGGCGTTAGGGCGAGTTCCGCCGCGGGCGAGACGAATCATCCGGCGAAATCCCGTAATCTGACATCCGTGTTCGAGAATTATGGACAAAGAGTGCAATTTACGAGTGCGTTCCGCGACGGACGTCGCGATACGCGTGTAGATCGCATCAGGAATGCGCGGGCCGCATTTACATAACTAGTTCGGATGATCGGCGGCCCGTTCCACGGCGCTTAAGAAATTGCCGACCAAACCGCGCGTGCGCGCGCGCGCGCGCGGAAGGACGTCGCGGCGCACATTGCGATTTCTTCGTTGAATGCTCGCATTTCCCATCGCACGCCGCGAACAAAGCCGCGCGCGGTGAATTAATTGATCGCCGATCGAGCCGCGGTTGCACGCGCGAAAAAGGAAACGCCGCGGCGCGGCTCGATTAGCAAAGGGGGAGAACGGAGGGGGGGCATCCCGGGGAATGTTGTGCAACAGTCGGCGATTCGCCGTTGAGATACCTGTTTATCTGGTCGGGTTTGCGATCCTCTATGAGAAGCAGCCTTCAGGAAAATAAGCTTTCGCGTTAGTCTCGCAGAGATTCTTTGTCACGTTCACGCGTTAAAAAGAACCAGAGTTTCCGGAGATTCGAACAGTTCACGATCCGGCTTTTGCGGCAGATCGTGAAACGAAAGGGATTGAAGTTAGATCCTCATGCGCTGTCCGTTACATAAGATCACGGCTTTTACCGTAATTCGTATCGGAGAACGACACGCGGCAACGCATCGCATCTGGAAGCTTCTTTGTTCTTGCTGGCTTGGCTTTCCCGAACGCGACAATGATAAATATATATCGTCGGAACTGACGATTTCGCAGTGCCTCTCTGCTTCTATCGGATACGAAAATGACGGCGAATATGCTCGGCGGTTCCGCATGGCAAAACACGACGGTGTTGGGGCGGGCGATCCATGAAGCCTATCGAAGCGGACATCCGACTCGGGAAAGAAACAGAAACGAGAGCGAGAGCGGTGGATCCGCCCAGCCGATTCACCTGCGATGATGCGAGAACACGCGGTCGCACTCATCGCTCGCTGCGGTTGCACGCATCGCGAGCGTTCCCACAACGAGCGCGGCGCGGAAAAGTCCTCCCCATGATCGCGAGTTCGAGTCGCGATCTAGCCGCAGCTACGCGCTCGCTGATCGTAGAAATCCTATGCATCCAGTCGGGATTCGACCGCATGAGAGAGAGAGAGAGAGAGAGAGAGAGAGAGAGAGAGAGAGAGAGAGAGAGAGAGAGAGAATCCGCGCTGCGAGGAGACCGATCGATCGCGTCTCCTCTTAATTAAATCCCCAAAGGGCCGACAAAGGGGCGGTCTCTCTGGCGCGCCGCGCGTGAGAATCTCCCCGAGGGAGGTGGGTGACAGCCCGGCGAGTGAGTGAGTGAGTGGGGAGAGGGGGGGAAGAGGCAGGGAAACACGTGTCCTAGCGGACGTCCATTTCGATTCGGAGCCGAGAAGCGTGCTCTCCGCGCGATCAATCGCGATCTTTCCCAACGCGTGCCTCGCGAACCTCATCGGGTTTTCCTGTCTCTCTTTCTCTCTCTCTCTCTCTCTTTCTCTCTCTCTCTTTCTCTCTCTCTCTCTCTCTCTCTCTCTCTCTCTCTCTTGCTCACGGACTTCCTTTTACGTAGCGGAGCGCTCGCGTCCCTCGTGATCGTATGACGACCGCGACCGGTTATCGAAGCGGCATCGACAGCTTCTTGGTAGCTCAAAGGTGGTCCCTTATCTCTCAGCGAAGTGGCAAAGCGGTATGTGTAACGTCCACTGTCGCTCTCCCTCTCGTCCGTGACTTTGTCGGCAAACCTATCGGTGAGCGTCACCGTCGCGCGGATAAGGCGCATGGAACGCGCGCGGATGCTGCGATCGATGTAGCCGGCGGCGATTAACGGCGTGAGAGCGGTAAATCGCGTGAAATTGCGGTTTTATCGCGTAACTCTTGCCGCACTTCATCGAATTCGTTTTCAAGGGAGATTGACACTCTCGCGATGTTCGCCGTTAACATTATTGCGTATGTTCTATAAACGAACGATGACGGAAATAATAAATAACGATAATGTCGAATGATACGTGTGACGGAAACGATCAGGAACGAATGTTACGTGTTGGATAACGAATAACCGTTCCATCGGTGCGTTAAACGCGTCAAGCTGCGATTGGCGCTTAAGAGTCCTTCCGTTTCGCGACAATTAGCGTCGTTCAGCTCGCTCTCGCTTGTTCGACGTTGTCCAAATACCGGTAAATCGTCGTGTAAATCACCCTCGTACAAGGCTGTCGATCGCACGCGAGGGAAACGCACGGGGCAGCTGCTGACGGACAAAGGCTGCGGGACGCGAGACGAAGCGCGTAAGCCCTGATTACGCGCGTTCACACGCCGATGCGAGCGTGGAGAGACCGTCGTGCCGATACTCTCAACGGCCAGTCATCGTCTGGATAGTTCAATCCCACGTGCGCGTTGCGCAACGAGTTGCGACGCGTACGGATTATAAAGCGTCCCTTGTCTCGTCTGAGCTCTGCCTGCTCTATTGTCGGCTCGAGGCTGCAGCATCGTAAGCGAGTTCTTAATAAGCACATAATCGGCGATTTCGCGGCTGTTGACTCCGATTCGGCTCTCATTTAACAATCGAGAGTCAGCGAACAATTGGGAGACAGCGAATCGCGCGCGAGCGAATGCTGATCGATTATTTCGATATATAGCAGGAGACATGATCTGGAAGACGGTCGCGTCTCACGTTGCACGCAACGATATTCGGGAAATTACGAGACGCCTGCCTTCCTTATCCCTTCAGTCTCGGCATCCATGCACAGCGCTCGACGTAACGAGCGCGCATGCGTCGAGCGATCGAGTCGGTGCGACTCGAATCGTTATCGCGCGATACGATCGCGGCACGGCTGTTTACGGCGGACGTAAGTATTTCCTTCCGGCGCAGCGAAGCTCGCGGACACGATTGTCCTTGGCGATCCGAGCCAGCGATGAGTCAACGCCGCTTGACCGTGGGATCGGTTCTTGAGTTTCTGCGCGCTATCGCGCGATTCAACGCGTTCGAGTCCCGAATGTTCCTCGGAACGGTCCAAGGAAATGCATCGCGATCGCGACAAGGTGGAAAGACGCGAAGCTTTCCCCGTCGAGGGAATCAACGATCGAGGGAATAACGTATCGTCACACTTGTATCACGCATACTCGTCTAAGGAAATATGAAAATGCGCGAAAAATGGTCTCTGAAATTCGAAATTCGGTCGGAGCTGCGGCTCACCCGCGGAGGAAGCACGCGTTTGCTCCTGTTACCTTGAGACATTATGCAGCTACTTGTTTTCCGTGCGGGTGCACGGCGTGCATCCCTCTCACCCACGCAATCGAGGCAGGAGGCAGCGCATCTTTGTACTTTTTACGACCGCCCGCGTGGATCCCGCGAGGGTCGTTATTCGCGCGCCTCGTGCGGGGGGTGCGAACGAGCGTTGTTGAGTCAACGCTAGCTGACATTTTGAGGGGAAATAGGAAAAATTGATCCGACTCTGAGTCAGAGAGATAAAAATGCAATGATTCACGCTAGTGAAGTTTGATAACTCTTATCACTTGTTCTCTTCCTCCTTTTCTTTTTTTCCTTCTTCTTCCATTTTATTCACAATGCTCGCGTTTCGCATTTTTATAGCCGCTCGTTGAGCCGTTCGCCTCCCTTTCGAATCGCGGCTCGAAAGGCAGTCGCGTTCTCCCATTTTCCTTGAAGCGAGATATCATTTTAGCCTTCGGGGGAATAACGCGCATGAACTCGCATCGAACTGCGAACTGTGGATTCTCTGAAGAGGGACGAGGCTTGGAGTCGTGCATTCCGGTCGATGCTCCGTCGACTAGGTTTGACACAGGGACGACAGTTGGAGATTGGTGTTTAAGATCCGCGTGCATTCCTGGCCAAGCGAACGTCGAGTTGCCGTCAACGCATCCGGCGCGTACGAAACTACGCGAGGGGAACGGAGGGAGGGAGGGACACGCGGAATGCAACGGGGCCGCGAGCGTTCCGCGATGACGCCTCTCGACGTTCAGCGCGTCTCAGTCGCTCGCGCGTACTTTTGGGTCGCGAGCTCCCGTTTTTCGTGATGCACCGCCATTCGCCACTCCAGATTGCCGGATTGAGAATAAAGTTCGGCGTGCCGATGGTGCGCGCGAGCCTGAAATCGAACGGTATCCGGAACTATGTAATGCAGCGCGTTAGCGTAACAGATGTCCTGCAATCAGGACGATAAGGAGAAGAGGGGAAGCGCAGTTATGTAATCTGCTACGAAGAGAGCTTCGGAATGCCGAGGCATCGATAATCCCACGCGCGCAAATGAGAGTAGCATTTTTAACAGCGGTACACCGCTTCGTAGGAAGCTGCCCGCGCGAATTCGCGGATGATAAATTTAACCTCAGAGTCGACTTCCACCACGAGTAAGCTTGCCATCGCTCGAGTACGAGATGCGTTCCGAAAAGCTTCACGTGTTCGAGAAGACTCAAGATGCTCCGCTCTTGCGCTGGATATCCGAACATCTGGTCGCCCGTGCCGTTCAGCGCATCGAGGGCGCGCCGAGGTTAAATAGCGCGACCCGAACTCTCGAACCATCGACGGTTGCCGCGGCACGCACACGCGTGGCGTTCCCGGATGCCCGGTGCGTGTCGGAATAATGCGGCGATCGTTCGACACGCGATCACGGGACGACACGCGTAGACCTTGGGATTAACAATGCGACCACCGTTCACCGGACGCGTACCGGTCAACGGTACATTAATTCGCGTCCGATCGGACACATGGAGCCTGTTTGCCAGGTGCGTCTGACGAAGATGCATCCCCCGCGTAGAGGCGTGCACGCGCTTCCTCCTGCGATCGGACCAATTAATATTGCCTTCCGCGGCAAGGAGAGAGAAAGGCCAGACGGCGCCGGCCCAAATGCCAGCCAGAAACGGATCCAGTGGGAGGTCACGCTGCGGTCGCGAGCTCTCGTCGGGGGGTGCCTCAATTGGGAGGCACATGGGGAAAGATCGTCCTTTGCTCTTTTTCAATACTGCTTGGCTCGGAGCATTTCGGTGCGTTCGCGGAAGCTGGGGCTTGAAGTCTAATAAATAAATTTCCGGATGATTCATGTATGACGTGACGGAGCGAACGCGTACGTGTTACGCGCGTGAATGTGAATGCGAAGATGAGATGAGTGAATGCTTACTTGTGATAATTAATTTTTATTATCTCGCGCCAGTCCCGTGAGAATGGACAGCGAGGAATTTTTTATTCGGCATATTAAAACACGGGCTAATCCTGTTACCGTGCTCGATGCAGCGGACGAGCTAAAAACGCGGCGTCGTTTTTGAACCCACGGAACGAGCAACAGCGGCGATGACGAGCAAGACCGGTGCTCTTTCGCGACTTTTAATCCGCTCTTTGCTCTCGCTGTCTCTTGTCGGCCTTGCTATCGTAATTAAGGACCAATTTAATTAAGAGGGAAGGATAGAAAAAAAGTCGCCACGAGAGAGTCACTTCGCGGCCTGAATGTACTCGTCGCAGTATGCAACAGTATATAGAACCCTTGGGTACACTTCTGCCTTCGCGTGTAGGCGCATTACGTGACTGCGAGCCGAGAGAGCCGCACAACTGCAAAAGCCCCGATGATTCTAATTAGTCGTCCTAGTTCGCGCTTGTTTAGAGATACTTAAGTTTATCTCGAGCCGCGTAGCAAACCAGCTATCCGGCTTCTCGCTTTCAAACGGACGTGCGCAGTGGATATATGGCATTTTATTCGCTGTTGAATCAAGCACGCACATCGCTCTTGTTCTCTGCGTTTCTTCATGTTCCTGTGTTAACAGAATGAAGAGATGATCGCGAGTCTGCCAATCAACGGCGGCGGTAGCGGAGGGCCGGTGAGCCGCGTGGGTCGTGGATTGGCCCTTCACAGGTCCAACTCTAGCTTGGAGCTTCCGCACAGTCCGGATCCCGCATCGCGTATACCAGAGACGCCTCTCAGACGGGAGTATGGATCGCACGGTACGAAGAAGAGCTCCTTGCTTGCTTGCAAGGACCGATAACAAAAGCGAATTCGGAACAAGTAAACATTCTGCCGTTCACATTCTGAACCAGAAACAGTTTCACGCGAGACGACTGTCTTCTCTATCCGATTTTCTAACTTCCCTCTATGATTACAATAACACGATATCGATCCATGATAATAACACGTGATCATTCACTTTTCATGTTCCAAGATCCTTTTATGATCCTCGCGAGAGATCTAAATCGAAGTCGAATACTTCTGAATGCGCGTTGGATGTGAGTGTCGCGAGCGCGTTTCAACTTTAACCGATCTTGCGTAGGAAGCATCGACGTAGTGGCGCAATCCATCACGGCCGGCGAGAACTTCTTCGCTATGCTGCAGGACTTTCGGCCATCGGAACAGCTTGGTACCGCCGGTGACTATCTGCGTCGCGTTCACCAGCAGGATGCGACTGGCCAGCTCGACATCGACGAGGTGGGACCAGCCGGTGCCGGCAACAGCCCGAAACTGCGACTTAAACTGAACAGACTCTGGAGCAAGCCGCCACGAGCGATGGAGGAGAGCTGCGGCAGTCCGGTGGTATCGGCCGACGTGGAGGAGCGACACCGAAGACGCGCCTTCGCCCATTACGATTGCCAGTCATTGACGGCGAATTTGGGCTACGCCGCGAAGCTTAGAGGGATCCTCTTGGCTAGGAGAAGAAACACAGCTACAGGCGCATCTGCCGCCAGCGCCCTGAGGGCCTCCACTCCCGACGAGGCGCCCGAGGAAGACGCCGGCGATGGGAAAGGTACGTGTTTCGTTTCTCGTGAGAATTGCGTTCGCGTTCAATGAGCAAAGCATTCATGAAAAACTCGCAATGTATCTCGTTTTTCCTTAGAAGGTAACAGTTTTAATTTTCAGGTAACGATCTGTTGGAGCCCTGTCCTTTCTTCCGCAACGAGATCGGCGGCGAGGGGGAGCGCGAGGTCGGTCTCACCCGCTGCTGCCAGGGTAATGGAATTCATCGGCCATCGTTGTCCTACGGAGTCTCCGTTCTGGAACCGCTGCCCGGCGAGACTCTGTGGAAGCACACTTGTCCGCTGCAAAAACGCCCGCTGCCTATTGAGAGCGTCGACGAGGGGGCCCACTATTACCGGCGATACTTTGTCGGTGAGCGAAGAAGATGCGCGGCGACTTACGCCATGCCTTTTGTCGCGTTACACAAAGGATTCTCGCTCGTTACGCAAATGATGTCTGAAATATTTTCCGTACTTTCGCGTTGCGTACATTGCGATTTAATCTTTTTCTAATTAACGTCTAACTGTAGCATAGTCGAAAGTAATATATTACTTCACTGCAATTAATAAGAACATTGAAAATAAGTTTAATAATAACCGCGGGAGATAGAGATAATTTTTCGAATATGTGGAAAGTATTCTGAAATGCGAATTCTCAAATCAAAATATGAAAATCTCACAGAATCAATCATTTCCGTTCGGGATGTTACCAACATCATTTAATGACAAACAAAATATTTCATTGCAGGACGAGAGCATCAAAATTGGTTCGGCATGGACGAGCAGCTGGGACCGGTGGCTATTAGCATCCGCAAGGATGTCAATCAGTATCGAGTGATCGTACGCACGTCGGAATTACTGACGCTGCGCGGCTCCGTGCCAGAAGATGCTCTCGGTATCAGGCCGCAAGGTCGACCTCCTACGAGAGAACTCTTGGAGTTAGTTGCGCCGGAAGTACAGCTAGGATGTCTGCGGCATGGTATACCCGCCGCTGAGGAAGCGCTGGCCAGATTGGACGAACAAGGATTGTCCAACAAATACAAGGTCGGCGTCCTGTATTGTCGATCCGGTCAGAGAACCGAGGAGGAAATGTACAACAACCAGCACGCCGGTCCGGCCTTTCTGGAGTTTCTGGATGCCATCGGTATGTGGAATTCTCGCATTGCAACTTCATGTGAACTTCCTACCGTAAGATATGATAATGAACCTATTTCATTATCATATCAGGAGAATATTCATGAATTAGAAGATACGTCCTTTTCAATAATCAGAAAATTCTCGCAATACGCTCTTTAACAAATGAATTAACAAGAGAAACTTTCCTCGGAGGTTAATAAAATTCTTTCTTCATGGACACTATAAATGTAAAGAGGTCGAAAGAGCGATTCGATGTTACAAACGATGTTCGCTTCGCGGATAGTTTGAGTTGTTTTATCGGTGATTAACTGATTCACTGCTCCAGAATGATTTTATCTGCTGCTGTGATGCTAATCATCTACGAATGCTCACGCAATTTCGCGCTCATAACGTGTAAGCTTTGTGAATCGTTGCATTTATGGTCGCCTTAATCCTATTCCTATTAGCTGTCGCTTTCTAAAAGAGAAATATATCCCGTCTCCTTTTCTTTTTTCTGATTATCACATCGTTGTCTCTCGTATCTCCTGTAGCGTCAGATCGATGGTCTTAATCTGGTCTTAATTGGACGTAATTATCAGCGTCGGTATTTCTGTATAATTTCGAAAAAGAGGAAACGGAGATTCATAATGCGCACTTGTGTTTCACATACTATTTTAAGTGCGCCGTTTAGCGCATAAATATCATGCCCTGGTTTCTTTTTACGTTTTAATTCACATTTTTACTCGAAGAGATGTAAGATAAGAGATTGTAACTTCAAATAAATGTGCTCTTCTAACAATTGCGCGTTGAAAAAATAAGACTGATCGCTCCTTTCGATGTAAACGCGAACGACGTTGCCGAGGACACGTAACGAGACGATTCTTCTCCGCGCGTTCTTTGCAATTGAGATAATTGCATGTTTCCATGACAGGCCAAAGAATAAGACTGCGAGGATTCGAGGGTTACAAGGCTGGACTGGATACCAGAACTGACTCGACGGGTACACACGCGGTAGCGGCGACGCATCGCGGGACGGAAGTCACCTTTCACGTGTCCACCATGCTACCATTCACGCCTAATAACCGACAACAGCTGTTAAGGAAGAGGCACATCGGCAACGACATAGTCACGATAGTTTTTCAGGTACAGTATTCGTGCGAGCGCGAATTAAATTCGCGCGATTACGCAATTGGCGTACGAACGACTAGCACGACGACAGTATGACGCATTGCTCTTGCTTCACGCTGGATTTATTACGCAATCATTATTATTCTACGGGAGTATATGAGACATCGTAATCGTGCTTGAATGATTCATCTCGTTGGATATTTAATGTCAGGATTTACATCGCATACATGCGATTCGCTTACATGCGAAACATCCTTCCGAATTCGATTAAATATTCGAACCGGAATCAATTATATGCATCGTATGACTTAATCTCATTATCACGGATTTTTCCAGGAACCTGGTGCATTACCTTTCAGTCCACGAAGGATACGCTCGCAGTTTCAGCATGTTTTTATCATCGTGCGAGCCATAAATCCTTGCACTGACAATACGCAGTACAGCGTAGCAGTATCCAGAAGTAAGGAAGTACCCATCTTTGGACCACCTGTGCCTCAGAGTGCCACATTCACGAAGGGAAAGGTTTTCGCGGACTTTATTCTGGCCAAGGTCATAAATGCTGAAAATGCAGCCCACAGGTGCAGAACATCTTTCGATTATTTTTTCAATTTTCTACACTGTAGAATTAGTTATGCTGAATATACATCTCTTTGTAGATCCGAAAAATTCGCCACGATGGCTACAAGGACAAGACAAGAATACCTAAAGGATTTAGCTACGAACTATGTTTCCACTACGGTTGTCGATACGGGCCAGAAATTTTGTAAGTTCCGCCCTTTTCGTTCATATTTCACCCATTCTTAATTATAATAATAGTAAAATACACAAATATATATATATATATATATTATTTATGTATCTTGCGTCAAAATGTTTAAATTTTATTAATTATTTTTCAAATAATTCCATTTTGAGATATTATTTCTTTTCCGCAGCAATGCTCTCCTTCAGCAGCAAGAAAAAGACGATAGTACGACCGAGACTTTCCTGCGATGCGTCTCAACGTGGTGCGATTTGTTGGCAAGTAATACTCGAGGATAGCAATCAGAATACAGATTGTTATTTGGGCATAAGCATAGACACTATCGTGCTGATCGAGGAACACTCGAGGCAGATAGTATTCGTTACGCCATGCATGAGTCTACTCGGATGGCACGCTCAAACAAACAGGTAAAATCATCCTGTGGTCCTAAATGTATTAATGCATTCGCATCCATTATTTAAGAATTCAAAGCTTTTTAGTATTAATAAAAAATCAAATCGCTCAGCTTTTAATTACATTAAATTTTATCCCTTGTTGAGTTATTGCTAAACCGCGCGACTGCCACTTATTGCGTTATGCAGAATCAGTTTCGTTGTAAAAACGCATGGAGATGATTGAACGGAAATCGAACGATTAATCGCGGTCTAACATTTTTCCTTTGCTTCGCGTTCCAGTTTAAGATTGTATCATCATCAAGGCGAATGCATTACCATACACGTACGCGGTGATTACGGCGAGAGGGACGAGTTAATGGAAATTGTAGCTCGTCTGCGCGCCGTAACTCAAGGCGCGCCAGCCTCCGAGCTGTCGTTGAAGAGGAACAACCTCGGACAGTTGGGCTTCCACGTTCAACCGGACGGTGTTGTGACGCAGGTCGAAAGTATGGGACTGTCGTGGCAAGCGGGCCTGAGGCAAGCCTCCAGGCTGGTCGAGATTTGCAAGGTGGCCGTATCGACCTTGAGTCACGATCAGATGGTTGATCTCCTGAAGACCAGCGCGCAAGTTACTGTCACTGTAATACCGCCGACCAACGACGGAATACCACGAAGGTATGGTAATTCGTAAATTATCTCTTTGCTTTAAAATTTCCGATTATTTTTATAATATTTAAAGTTTTTAATGTTGTTTATAAATATCAGTTTTTAATCTAAACGATTAACAAGCTCGTTTAGATTATATATTGTAATCAAATTAATTCTAGATACTAAAAGTATTACTTTTCTCTGCATAATATAGAGGTTGCACCTTGCAAAACTGCCAATATTTGTCGAGTAATTATGAGGGGGATTATGAGAACGTGACCAGCGCGGATAACACGCCAAGTCAGCAAACAGCGATGTCACACCAACGACGATACGATCGATCATTTAGTCCGCCGCGATCGAGCAACAGCTCCGGGTACGGTACTGGATCCAGTTCTAGATCGTTCAACGATCCGCGGTTTCCCTTGGAGGGTACAATGACTAGCAGCAGTAGTGGACACAGTAGTGCCGATGATCGTTGGTGAGTGATTAAAATTTAGATAGCCTTAATTCATTCACGTCGTGATAAGATTAACGAAGCACTCTTCTTAAACTGTTGATCGTTGAACGCGCGAAGTTGTTCTATGACATCTCACTCATTCAGCTTTATCGTTGAACACGCGATAAGTCAACGAGTGGAAATAAAGCATTCATCGTTGCAGGTACGAGCTCTTGGAACCACAGGACCAGGATGGTAATCATCGCGCGGATGGCACACCGCCTCCGTTGCCGATGCGACAGAATTATCAAGCCGTGACACCGAGCAAATCCGGCCAGAAGAAGGACAAGTCCCATTATGCGAGCGCAAAACAGCTCACGGAGAGTTCAAAACATCGCGAACACAGCCACGAACATTATACAAAAGAGAACAATTACATATCGTCGAAAATGATCCAGGAGAACGCGCGACACGAGAATTACCAACGACAGTTGGACAACGCGCATCGCGCTCAAGATCACATGGCAATGAATTACGTAAAGTTACAGAAGGAACGATACGAGATCAAACAGGAGAATGTGTATACCTCGCAGCGCGAGCTTCACAAAAACGAAGTTCAGCAACATCACGGCGGTCATCAGAAGCTCGGCGCATCGAATTCGCTGCCGCTGGTGCACAATGCCGTTTATAGTCTGCCAAAATCAGGCAGTAACAACAATCTCGGCAGGTATAACGAATACGAGCAGTCGAGCGCTAAGTATGATTATGAGACGCCCGCGAAACCAGATAGAAATTCGAAATACGAGATGCAGGAGGAGAAAGTGGTCGAACGGCCGACGGTCAAGTACGAGCATGACACACGAAATCATCCCGAGAAAAGAATCGGCTACGAGTACCCTGAGGACATTTACGAGCGAAGAAATAGCAAATACGACATGGAATTGGCCAAATACGAGATAGAATGCCAGCACAGTAACGCCGATAGAAAGCACAATAATGACAACGGCGAGCACAGTCGGGATTCTGTCAAGTACGAGATACCGCACGACTTCAAAGTAGGCGAAAAAGTCACTTGCCTGAAGACCAGCATATCGGAACGACCGGTGCCGCACAAAGTGAGTGTCGAGTATCGACAATCAAAAGACTTTCCGGTAAGCTTGCCGCCAGAGGTACGGATATCGGATGTGCAGAATTGCACAGAGATGACAACATTACCCAGTGAGGATGAATTGTCGAACGGCTCCGGTAACGTGTCGCCCAGGCTGCGACGGGCAAACAAGCATCGCGGTGGCAATCGTACTCCGTCCAGTGGCAGCTCCAGAAACCAAAGTCCCCGGCCGAAGCCGGGTATGAGGAATTCGCATCGGAATTCCGCGAATCTGACGTCTAGTACGTTGCAAGAAGATCTCATGCGATTAATTAATCCAGACTACATTGCAGATGACAATCAGATTGTCAACAATAATCTTGTGAACAGCGTGATGAATCCGAATCAAAATTCCAACAAAGTCAACAACAATATGCTGGAAATCCAAAACAGGTGTAGATCACGCGAGAATCTATGCGGCAATAGCGCGTCCACATTAAGCGTGTTACCGACTAACAACCAAGAGAACGGGAATAATGGATCGGAAGTGATTTTGACAATGGCGAGACCCGCGACGGTGATATCCAATGCCAGTACTGCCTCGAGTCCAGCGCCGAGCGAGAATAAATTGACGAAAGAGGAAAGGTGCGGAATTGTTATTAATTTAACATTTATTTAAATAAAAAAATAATTCTAATAATACTGCGAGTAGAAGTTTCTCGAGAATAATTCTGAACAAAAGGAATATTTGTAATAATTTTTTTTTTAATAATGTGAATCTTCTTTTCAGATTGTCACCGCGTGTTACAAAACCGCATAGCAATCTAACACCGGTCAAAGACACGAAGAGTCACGACGCAAATGTGGATTGTTGGAAGAATCAGCATGCAGATTCCAGGTCAACGAAGCAGCATCCTCAAGAATGGTCCGACGACAGACTCATCGATGGATGTAACGTGAACGCGTGAGTATACAAAATACAAAAATACGACGTATTGTTGAACAATTAACGAGAATGTGGAATCTTTCTCAGGAATTCCGTTTCGGACTTGCAATCTCATTTATCCACTCTCGAGTTAAGAATGGTGAGAGAGACGCGTCTGCGACTCTCGTTGGAAGACGAGGTGCGTCGATTACGCGACGAGAACCGACGTCTGCAGGAATCCGAAAGTCTGCGACTCTCCTTAGAGGACGAAAACCGTCGTCTAAAGGACGAGAACCATGCGGCCGCGCAACAACTGCGACGTTTCACGGAGTGGTTCTTCCAAACGATGGATCATCAGTAAACGTTTCCGCGGCACACAACCATGTAAAGATCAATCAGGATTGTCCAGTGACTGTTTTATGATGTCGGAAAATGCGATAATCAATATAAGATATATTTTCGTCGATGCTATGAAGTAAAAATTTTTCTAAAAAAAAAAAAAAAAAAAAAGAGAAGAGCGAGATTCGCATATGCACCAATATTCTTGAAGTATGAGTACAATGAATTATCCTAATTCAATTATCGGATCGATTGCATTTACTTTTTCGGCGTTCCTTTCTCTTGATTGCACGTGATCGGAACGTGATCTTTATATAAATGCAGTATTAATGCGACTTTCGCCTCGAACATATGTAGATGTCATGATAAATTGTTCAATCGGTGGCAGCTGCGAGCGATTGCGGACGATTATGCAACGCTTTCGGCGGTCCGCGACAATTTGTATTATACAGATTCAACAGATTTTTTTTTTCTTTTAATTGTAAAGTATAAGTTACCGCGTCGTATAGCTTCCTCCATCCGAGGATACGTACGCTGACGAATATATATATTATATATTTAGATTGAAATTATATGATTAGTACACGTGCGGAACCGTCTTGAACGAAAGGCACGCATTAGGAATATTGACGTTTAACTTTATACAAGCGACCAAATGACCAAATATTACTAGAGCGCTAAGGATTACTTTAATTCTGTAATTTATTATGTCTTTTATATATTAATCTAAAGTTTAGAACGTTAACGTGAAAATGTACACGCTGAAGCGGGTGCTCTGTGTGTTCGCCAGCAAAATTTTCTTTGTTATAACTGACGAGATATGATTCTGATGTTGATAATGAGCGTCCACTGAAAACTGTAAGTCAATGAATAAAGAGAAGTACATACTTTAACGATATCTTTATTTTTGCAAAATATTAGCCCGATATTAGCGACGATGAGACGGTCGTGTGCTTCGAGAGACGTGCTTCGGAAGGAACATATAGGACGAATAAACTGTTACCAGCGATTAGAATAAAATAGTTTATTATAATCCACAGAAAAAAACAAGACATTTCCGTGATGCCTTAAGATCTGTCTGTCTCACTGTTCTGTCGGTTTAACAATTAGCTGCGTTTACCTCTCTTCGCTATTCGTGACCACGCGGAAACATCGCCGCCTCGCGATACCGGATAACAACGATGATCCCTATCTTTCTCGATACATGACAAATCCAGCCGATGTTCGTGCCGAAATTTACGAAAGCATTGGATTATACGTTCGGATTAGCTTTACAGATGAAAGAAAGCTAGGAGATTCGCGATACCGCGATATCGCGATGCAGCGAGTTACTTGGTCGTGTTACCATCGCAGTGTCAACATCGCGACGATGTTTCGTCCTTCTGCTCGCGTCGTGGAAAAACAACGCGATATTCTTCTTTTTCATCTCTCTCTTTATCCCCGCCTGTGTAACGACTGCTCGTAAAATCTGAACGATCGATCTCGACGCAATTATCGTTATCGGTAATCAGAGACAAGCAAAATATTACTCCATTCTTGCGAGCGTAATGTCCATTCCCTGTATCTCACGGTCTATCATTTATACGTTACAGATGTATTTACGTGTATGCGCGCGCGTGCGCGCTGTGTATGTGTATATCTCTGCACGCGCATGTATGCCTTTGTGCATTTAGTATTTACTTCGTTTCTCTAATCTCTAGATCTATGTATATTGATACGTTCAAAGAGGACTCCGATTACTGCGCTTCCTTGAGAAGAGAAAGTGATTATGCGAGAGAGAATATTTGACTGCTTATAATTGATACACTGTGAAGTAATATTTCACACAGCTCTGCCGCGCATGACGCTTATGTCGTATGTCGAGGCTGCCGTTCGGTTTTGTTCGCTTAAGTACATGAGACTTGGTATGCCTAGCAAATTTAATTACTCGTAGACGTAGAGATGTTTAAACACTCGGGCTTACAATTTTATTCTAGAGTAGCGTTTCTCTATATTATTTCTAATTAACGCGCCTTCCTCCCACGCGTGGAAGTACATGTCCATCAGTGATGGAAGTGATCCCGGATGAATAGCCGTCAGCATGAACAAATCTCAAAGACGCGGAACACTCTATGGACACGGATACGCAATCGATGTAACATATCCGGAGAGAATCTGAGTCTGTCGCTGAACTATTTCGATAAAGCTATAACATCAACAACCACGCGGGATTCAAGCTTGTAACGGGCTATTCGTTGCAAGAGCTGATTAACCGGCGAAACATCGCGCATCGTTCATCTGTCATGGAAATTAATAAAATATATAATGAATTGAGCGAAAGTAAGGGAGATATCGCTCCGACACGGGAACACGGGTCTTTGAGATTTCTAATTGCGCTTTCCTGCCGGTTAAATCCATATAGGAGTTGTCCGAACAACGCAAACGTCTAAAAAGTGTTCCAATGATTGCTAGGAGACATCTAGAAGACATCTATGAGGATTTAAAGCGTTCTTTTAAACGTTCGTTTACGACATTCTTTGGACGTTTGCGTTATCGTCCAAGTTTTGTAACGTCGTACGTAATCTGAAGGATCATTGCTACGTATTAAAAGCAACGATCGATGAGGTACCTATTAACATCTTATAATCGTTGCGATAACGATACTCGATTTGAGAGATTCCAGTTTGCTCGATGTGAATACGTATCAGCGTCAAGGAAAGGATAAAAACAAGCGGAATGAATTGCGCATGAGAAAAAGGCTGATCGATTCTACAAAACGTTCATAAGAAAACTAACGGCGTAGCTAGTTCGGCGTATCGTCGCACAAGCTATGAATCATGCGCGTTCAGCAAGCAAGCAAGCAAGCTTTATGGCACACAACGCATAAAGATACCGGATAAACTGAAGCGGCAATAGTAGTCCTTATATCGAGGAATAAAAAGCTCCACAGATTTATCGTTTGAATTTAAATAGAATTAAATAGGATGGAAAAACGGAACAAACAAAGGAATTGCATATTGAATAAAAAATCAATCAATATGAATGTAGCGACCCAACATAAAAATATACTCCAAACAATATTCATTGTCATTGACAAGACATGAAATTTTATTTCTTTTTTTCTCCTCTCTTCCTCTCTTCGCGATTGTTTTCGTTTTATCTTACCGGGAATTTATTTATCCACATGATATATACATTATTCGATTCTGTTCATTTGTTGGGAGTTTAATTTCTTTTAAATAGAATTTAAAATAGAATTTTGTTAATTAGTATCGTCCACAATAAATAATAAATGATAAATTATGCTTTGATAAGATTTCTACCCAAAATGATATTAAGAAAGAATCAATCGGCCATTTCAACTTTTCTCGATATAATTTCTCGAATAAAAAGCAAGGCAGTTTTGAGAGGTATATTTGAGAAGAAGAAAATATACGTGGAATTATACGGAGGATACGTAAAGAAGACAAAGAGGATTGATCTATAGTCCTTTACACTTCACAGGGTATCCCACTTTCAACATATCAAGCTTTAATGACGAGATTTTTTCAAATATAATTTACATAAATCTGACTTTTTTCTTATATCAATCATACGAGAAATCTAATCATAAATATTATCGAACAATCGAATCTCACATATTATTTTCTGACTAATCACAGACAAATCTTCACAATAATGTTTCTTAAAGACTGCGTCGCGAATTTCACAGATAAAAGATCAATCAATTCATGGAAGAACACGTCACTAAAACTTGTTGCGACGAGGATAAAATATCCAGTATATAAGTATATATATATCCGGTATATTTCGCAATTCCGAGGAATACTTTACGTACGCAGCGGCGAGGAGACGGTGACTGGTGAAAAGACGATGAATCTCACATGAATTTCGCATGAATCTCGCATGAATCTCGCATGAATCTCACATGGCCGTCTTGTCTCCTGGGTTTCATCATCGTCGTTTTCGGTTTCTCAAAGTCGCGCCACATTCGTTCCACTCGCACACAAGATTCGTCTCATCCCATACGATAGATGATCGCACGCTCGCTTGCGAGTATCTCGATGAAAGTCTACGAAAAGTAATAATGCTTCACGATAAGCTCGCCAATCATCATGCGGTTACCACTGAGACGTTCCAGCAAATGTTATATCTTCTGATCTTCTATGCTCGCAAACATCATCAATAATATGACGAGCGGAGGGCGCGTTCCTCCGTTAAATACAAAAATACTGTTCTGATGCACCATATCTTCACCTATTATCCCTACCATTATGCACATTATAATCCCTGTAGTCTTTAACACTCCGTGGAAAGAATACTGAGTACAACGGATGTATGTGTGTACGTGTATATGCACGTGTGTACATGTATGTGTGTACATACGAAAGAAAGAACTAAGGAGAATTATCGCTAAAGTATTAAATTTCGATCGCGACTACGACTCGCGGAAGCGCACGGAGGCTCTCATATCCTTCCTATATCTGGAGATATACGCATTCCTGCAGAGTCATAACGTGCGCAATCGTTGCTCTCCCGCAGGACTCTTTCCGTTTCCGAAGCCGGTTGCACCATCCATGCCAATCGCAGGCAAAATGCCAAATCATTATCGTTCTATTATCAGATGTTGCGATAATCTCGAGCAGTATGATCGCTAACTCGAAGCAGTGACTCTACCTATATAAAGTTTACACATATTGATATTATGGAATTATACATTACAAGAAATTCTCAGAATTAATCTGAGAATTAATGATCAAGACGACCTGTCCGAGAACTAGAAATCAGAAGTTTTCTTGAAGTAGATAATTGTGCATCTAATTTCCGATGCCTTGCATTTTAATTTTATGTCCGTTCCCGAGAAGCCACTGCTCAGAGCTAGGATTAAACCGGATTGTCGGTGCAATTTAGCCTCGGACGGGTACACAACGGTACATATTAAGAAAAGACAACGATCCTGATGCTGCGGCGCAGCAAGACCGTTTAATGCTAAACGAGAGGAGCGGTAATGGAAATGCCTCTAACGAGAACAATCATCGACGTACCACGATGTTCTTACGTGAATTTTAATATGTACGTGTCGAACAGGCGACGGACTATCGTTGCGATATATCGGTATTTTATGTTCCTTGATCAACGTTACTTATTACGGTTATTTAATTAATTCTTCATAGTCGCGACGCGGAATCGTGCGCGGGATCGCGATTCCCACAATACCACCGTCCCTTACCGCGCCGCTCATTATCAACTACGGTTATTAAATTGTATAATTATATATATATATATATATACTTTGTTTTTATATATATATATATAGTATATATATTCAGCATCACAGTAAGATAGCGCCCTTCATTATTAAGTTATCGTCGATCAGCTCGGACCATTTATATTTTCATTCCTGTCAACAACATACTCTACAACAATCCGCTTTAAACATTGTCAAAGAGCCTCGGCTGCGCGAGCGCGCCGAGTTTTACGTACTGTGAACAGTTGATGGATATCTGCCACCTGCAGAAATCCGGGACGCGAACGGGAGAGTATTATTGTTAATTAAAGAAATCATGCAAATCGCATAGGGAGGCAGGCACCGTACCCTAATTAACTGAAAGCGATCAATTAGTCAAAGAAGCATGATTATCGGCAATTTCGCACGTGTGATGAACGAAACATGAGAGTGTGATCGAGAATGAAATAGCTGTTCCATTTCTTTGCGATCGATTGAAAATGAATAAACGGACAAAACGAATACGAATCTCTGCAGCACTGCAAGCGCCGCGGACAGTCCTCGAACAGTTTTCTCATCATCAGACAAGTGAATGCGTTCTTACACTAAGAAGGAAGAGAGATTATGCACATGTCTGATGATCAAGAACGACACGCGATTTATGATACTGATGGTTGCGATGCGATTTCATTATTCCCCTTTTGTCGTGGTGACATTATCCTGCGCGCGGACAATTTAGATCTGTGAATCAAGATGACGGACTGCCTAACGCTCATTCCGCCCATAATTGGGCAAACAGGAAAATAGAGGAGCCTTATACGGAAATAGATTACTTACATACGATTACTCTGAAAATAAATAGTTATAAAAATAAGCGAGAACTTTATGCTTAAAATACCTTAAGAACTTAATTAGTTTGCACCACATGCGGAGTGGAATGTGTTTCCCTTACTAGATCGTACAAGCGTAATACTAACAGAAGTTCAACTACTAAGTGTAAAAAACGTTAACGGCAACTTGTCAATTATATTCATTCAATAGTGCAATAGCGCTCAAATAGAAAAAACGTGAATCAATAAATAATAGTGCAACAAGAGAGATTATATAGACGTATGACAAAATGACGGCTTACCGTGCGACTTTCGTCGATATTGCCGTCGTCAAATTGTATATAATTCATAGAATAAATAACTGTGCTCCAAAAAAGATTGATCTACCCGCGGAGATAGATTAGGTACAATATATTCGATTCTTATCTTCCCCTTACCGCAAGTCACAGCTCTACGCACTGTGGAAGAATCAAGAGATATTTACACGCAAAATACTCGAATCGGTGACGAGCAACGCGAAACAATGTCTCGCGATGGATCCGTCCACTAACTTAAGAGTGGGGAAAACCTTTTTGTACTTTTCTACAAATTTTCTTTCTCTCTCCTTTCGTATATCTACTTTATACTCTATATATCTAACGGCGATATCCCCGACGGTAACGTAAACCTTGTGTGTACGCAAGGCGACCCGCGGCGTCGTCGGCGGAACAAGAGGAGCACCATGGAGGGCTTCGTTAAATCAAAACGGCACAGAATTCGTCACGACGCGCTTGGATCGAGATTCTGGAGGAGTTCCCCCTTCCCACCCACTGCAGCCGGGGACAATCCACGTTCTGACCATCGGCAAGGCGATGATCGAGAACAAGGAGATCGGTATACCTTTAAATGACTGCTTACGCGCACAAAACGCATGATAGCGATCAATCACGCGTGCGCGCGCGTCCATTCAAGCTCGCCGATCGGAGAATCGATTCTCCCAGGTGGTGGCACTTTCAATACTTCACTATACCGAAACGTCGGTCGAAGATCTTATGCTATTCTCGACGTGTTCTCTTGGGACGCTGACTGACTCCCACATCGTCGCCGCCACGCGACTTCTTACCGATCTGCACCTGACTCTGCGCGGTGAGTTGCAGCGAGATGGCATGGGTATTGAGTTTTTCAGCCAATAACAGATCTTTGAGGCCCTTCATCTTCTGACTGTACAGCGTTATCCTTGGCTTTTCGTTCGTGTCGGGGTTGACTTCCACCTCGGGTTCGATATTCTCCTGAGAAGTGGAGGGCGCCGGAGGTAGTGTACCGTCCGACGGTGCGACGAACGGTTCGCCGCCGCCCTGCAGCAAGTAATCCCTGTTAAGTATTTTTTCGCTGCAAGCCGCCGTCAGGGCTTGGATGCTGGGATGCGTGGAGGCTGAGTTGGTTGGTACCTTCGATTCTAGGCTCTTAATCAGATCACGCGCTGCATTACCCCGTTCTTTAGTCTTACAATAATTATTGTTGTTATTGTTTAGCGTTTCGTCAGGGCTTGTCTCTCTCTTTTGCGCCGTCTCTTCCTTCTGCTTAGTCTCCGTGTCATAGCATTCTATGACCACCTGTGCGCGTATACTGGCATCGAACTTCGAAATCGTATTCACTAGCGGCCGGGCCCAACCTATGTGCAGTACTGGAGTATTGGCACCTTCCTCCCACTGGCAAATACCGTCATAGAATCGCAACAGGTACGCGAAGCAACGCGGTTGCCGCAACAGGCGCTCCTCGACGCGCACCGCGTGCGGAATCAGCTCGTTGGCGATCTCCAATAATTCCTTGTATATTTCGCCGTCGTCTCGGGAATAATCGTATCTGTCGCACATAGATTTGCGTTACTCGCCGCTAACGAACACATACTAATGAAATTGCGACGCATACTTGACACATTCGTTGTCGCTGACATGGTCAAAACATGTGTGTCAGGTACAGTCAGAATTAGTCAACAACATGCAAGAAAGCTAAAAAGAAATTTCATGCCAGATTACTCACTTTCGCAGAACATCAGCCGCGTCGGCCCATGATGAGAAGGCATTGACATGCAATTCATGTCGATAGAGATATCCTCCTTGATAAGTGTACGGATAAACGTGCGCATTTCCATAATACTTTCTCGCTGATCTCACAGCTTCCTAAATATCAGCATAACAAGAATGTTATGCTTAGAGTAGAGGCAAATAAAAAATGTACACTGCTAATGTCCCAGAATCATATACCTGGAAGAGGTTTATAGGTGGTGGCCTGCCTGGTGTGGGTGCAGCCTCCTCCAATTCGGCTAAATTACCCAGCGCCATTGGATATTTGGCTAGGTGGCCCAAATCGTACAATAGCCACAGCAATTCCTGCTGAAGCAATGCCACTTCGATTGCATCGGTACTGGCGTTCAGACTAGGATTTATGGCCGATACTATGGTAGCCACCTCTAAAGCACGGGTGCACACCATCGCTTGACCGTTCAGGTACAGCCAGGATCGGGATGCCACGCCAGGTTCCACTGGTTGTCCGCGTTTATCCTCGTTCCCTTTACCTGATGTGAAATGAAGACCGTTTGTTTATCCTCCGGTTTGAGAGGGAAGAACGTAGAATTTAATGAAGAGAGGATCGCTCGAGTGCTTCACGAGACATACCATGCCAAGTAACTTCCGCTGTTTCCGTTCCGTTCTCTCCATATACGACCCAGGCATGATCTTCTGACATGGCCAGATGTACATCTTTGAATCCCAGGACTTGGCAGCCAGCTACTACAGCGAACGCAACACCGTAGCAGTCCAACTTGTTTGCCGTCAAGTAACTATAGAGGCTCTGCAAATGCGCGCGGTCCTTGTAATAACTTCTGGTGAGAGAATTCCAGATTACATCCGACACCTTCTTCACGAGTTCTCTAGTGGCATATTTAGTGTCGTAGACAGTGAGATCGACGGCGCCCTTGATCACTGCGTGGAACTTGGTGTAGAGTGCTTCGGCGATGTGGTATTCAACGGCCGGTAGCTTAGGTTCGTCGAAAATGATTTTCTCCTGCAGCGTGCTCACGCGGTTGCATGTGAGCGAGTTCTCGACCGCGCCGATCAAGGTTGAGAGTAGCGCGAGATCCGGTTCGGTGCTGTTCTCCAGTTGATTCTTAAAGATCTGCACGATCGCGGAGATGCTCCGGATCGGGAACAGGGTCCTATCCCTGTCATGAAAGCCCGCCATGTCGCGCGAAGGCCCGCCGATACTCCGGAGAAGCTATATGGACAGCACGCACGCACGCACGCACGCACGCACCACGCACGCACGTACGTACGCACGTACGTACGCACGCAAGCACGCACGCAAGCACGCACGCACGCACGCAACGACGTTGGTGCTGGCGGTGCGACTCTGATGATCCACGGATGCCCGGACGTTCAGGGCTCCGTCATAACGACGAGCGGATTATTTGGCGTCCCCAGTGACGATCTTCTGACAGAAACGACACGCAACGAAATCCCCAGAAACGGACCGCCACGTTGGGCCCGCCGACTCGTCGAGTAACGCGCGCGCGCTACTCCACTCCGCAAGTGTACGCGATGTATGCTGCCCGTGTTGCACAGCGGCGGGCCTCTCGCATCTCTCCGGCACGACAAAAGCCACGACTCTCCGCCTCGCTCTGCGTCGCTCGCCTCTTTACCGCCCGCCCGCTCACCCGCTCTCTTTACTCCCGTACCGCGCCGTGCCGTGGTCGTCCGCCGGCACCGCGCACCTCCAATCCGCTGTAGGTCACGTTTCCATTCGACCGCTGTCACGCCGCGCCACGGTCGACAGTAGAAACTGCTAGGATTTTCGGCGGAATTGCGATTTTTGACGACGCAATAGAGATAGAAAAAGGGGGTATGCCTCATCGCGGGCCAATCAAGCCGGCGCTTTTTCGGAAATAATAGATACGTAACGTACCAGATTGATTACTGCGTCGCGCGTTGCCGCGGTTCTGCAATCGCCATGTCGATTATTTCTCCTGAGAGATATAAAAAGTAGAAATCATTTTCGCGTTCTGGGGCGAAAGTTCAAATTGATCAGATTTGTTCTCGAATAAGCAGCAAACATGGAAAAATCTCATGCCTGATGTGGCTGTCTTTATAACGAATGAAAGTAAGAGTCATTTACACGAATGAGAATTAAAATCAATAGTACATTTAGTTTATTATTTAGTGGTTATTCTTCGATGCTATAGCTAGTGATGCGGCAGCCATGGAGAAATATAAATCGTATTTTCATCGTTATCGAATCAAGATAAAAAACGATCATACGTTTAAAATAAGAATTAGCATTTATATAAATCTCATTTTTTAAATATGTTTCTATCTATGAGATGTAGAAGACGGGAAATAAAGAGACATTGGGAATTTTATATTTAGGAAAATTTTATTTCTTGAATAATAGGTATATATTTTTTGATATTTCATATACTGCTAATACGCGTAGTCAATTATAGTGGTTTGTAATATGCACACCCACACACATACAAAATTAAAAAATTATGTGTATATATATATATATATATACATGTATGTGTATGAGAACGTCGCGTACGATTAAATCGCACAATTTGAAAATCTCAAGATGGCGCAGTCTTGCTGCTCGTTCCGTGCACTTCCGTCAATCGTATCCAGTTGGTGTATCATTCGACAGAAACGTGTTCGTTTCTAGATCATTCCTCGTCTCGTGTAAGCAAAAGTGACAAAAGAAAAAAAAAAAGAAAATTATACAAGATCTATTACATTCATACCGTCGCATTTGTCTTAGTCATCAGTTTCCAAAATCTCATTGCTTTCTGTGAAATGAAGGTAACGATAAAAAGTAAGTATCTTCGAGAAACGTAAAAACGTTTTATTATCATCTAATCTGCTACTTGTTTATTTTAAACTTGCACGTTTACGCGCAGGATGCGCGTTGTAGATTTTTAATTTCATTTGCATGGTTATGTGCTGCCAATGTTTACGCACGTTTTCCATCAGCTAAGTCCTTCGCATAGACCAACCATCTAACAAGATCCGTTCCTTTTCCAGGTTGGACGGGTGTCGCCACCTGGCGGTGGATAGCTAATGATGATAATTGCGGCATATGCAGGATGCCGTTTGATGCCAGCTGCCCGGATTGCAAGATTCCTGGAGACGACTGTCCACTAGGTATACATACATTTATATACACGTACATTTTAAATATCTTCTCCATTTATATATTAAGCAATCAGATTTCACACACGTAAAATCGTCCATTATGTGATGGAAATCTTATGCTACTAATAGCAGCAAATACTTAAAACAACGAGTTATCAGAATTCGCTTCCAATAATAGATCAGTTCATTCTCAAAGCGATTTTCTAAAACGATTTATTCCATTCGCGAGATTCGACATTCGGAATCCCAAACACGCATCACGGAGTTACATTGTTGCAAGGAAATTCGAAAGGGACAAAGATCTGCCATAGTTTCCGACTCGTAAAGTAGCGCCACGATGGGGACGTGCGACCGCGACGGCGCGCGATATCGATCGATCGCCGGGTGCCGGTCGGCTGGCGGATAAACGCCGGCGAACACCCTCGCCCTCGCCCTGCGGCCCCGCCGGTGTCGATGCGCGTACGCGCGGCAAATACACGTCCCTATGTCCATCTGTCCATCCGTCCGTCCGTCCGTCCGTCCGTTCATCCGTCATTCCTCGCTGCCAGGTGAATGCCGTTCGCTCCCACGCGCGAACCAAGTCCGCCGGCGACCAAGTTAATTTAACGCACGACCGGCGCGTTTTCGTTGTTTCAGTGTGGGGGCAGTGCTCGCATTGTTTCCATATACACTGTATCATGAAGTGGCTGCACTCGCAGCAAACCAGTCACATCTGTCCCATGTGTCGCCAGGAGTGGAAATTCAAGGAATAATCGAGGACGTTTTCCGCACGGGCCCGCAGGTGTCAGCACGAAGCGAGTGATCAGGTAAACAAGCCGCGTGTCGATTGACTCTGGCTGGCCAGAGAGATCAAATTATAAATATGACTAATAATTATGTTTGTATCTGTTGTAAACCCGCTAAGCGGAAACTTAAACTCGGACTCGAGTCAATCGTGTGCATCATTTTTTTTGCATTATGCTATTGCACGATCGTGGAATGAAGGCAGGAGGCAGAAATGTGTGAAGCGGATCACGGCGCGAATGATTCTAAATCTGTTGTGGAAAAGCCGCTAAGGCGATTAAATAGCAGCACCGACAGCAGATGGCAACGTATTTTACAGCATTGTCGTTCGTCCGTAGGCTTATACGCTGCTAAAATCGGCTTTCTGCCTCTCTTGTCGTCATACATGCACGTTTATCGAAAACGCGTAACAAGATTCGTAGTAAATCTCATGTAAGCGACTCGTGCGTTATCGTAAGAAAGTATCCGTAATATTAAATTTAGAACGTTATCCCTGGAACATCCATCCGCAGCAGATAAATCACGCCTACCGCACGACAACCCGACGTACATGCCGGCAATCGCGGTTGACGTCGAATCTAGTTTCAACCGTTCCACATAAAAGTCCCATAATTCTTTCCATTTTTTTTTATTTTCGTTATTTGAATTCCCGGAACCTTCATTTCGATAATGTATGCAATTAATCGCGCACGAGAATATGTATAAAATATTTGAATTGCAAAACGAGTTTTAACTCGCGAACGAGGCCGTTATATATATATATATATTTTCCTTCTGTTATTTTCATGATTCATGATCCATTGCTATAGCATTCGCATGTTACGAAATGCTTTTTATACTTCAGAAAATCTCATGCATGTAATCAGACCTACGTCTGTATCGACGTAGCGAGGCATTGAGCGAATTCGGCAGAGGTGGCTGATGAAAATTTGAATATCTTTCATCTGTCGCATTCCTGATGTCTTTCGCAGGACAAGCCCGCTCGCGGTTAGCATGCAGAAGGTTAACACGCAGCGTGCTGCAACACACTTATCTACGATGAATGATCAATTCCTCTTCTATGTATTCTAGGTGACGCATTGGTTCGTTGAATTATTAATAAGCCGTTGTATTCAACGATACGCGCTGATGGTGTTTCGCGTGTACGTTCCGCGTATGCTCGGGAATGTAATGTAATAGTCGCGCGCGAAACAATCGCTCCTCTCGACGATGACGATCCCACTGTGCCTGCTGCCTCTTTCGCTTTAATTACGGGAACGTGGCGTATTCTCACCGGCATTATCGTGGAACTTTGACATGTTTAATAGAACATGCAGCGCGAATACGCGAATAGATATTGTAATAAAAACAAAAAAGTACCACCGGCACGAGCATCAGTCTTCAGCGCAATAATTTTATTTCGCTTTAATCCGACCGCTTTGCAAGTCAATTCAATGTTTACGTTAAATAAAATTCCGTGTTATTCGTATTGCCATACGATCGACAATCGGGAAAAAACAATGAGATGCGAAGTGCACACACGAGTCACATTTAGATCGAGATGTCTCGTTGCAGTTTATCGAGAAGTTGTTGTCAAGTTGTCACGCTGGCGCGACATGCAACGACGCGAGCAATTAAGGGAAAAGAAAAAAAAAGAGAGAAGGAAAGAGAGAGAAAAAAACAATTCTGAAAAACCTCGCGCGACAAGGAAACGAATCCAGCACCTTGATCCTTCATTGTATCGTACTAGGATTATACGTATGATACGTAAGGTAGATTTTGCTCTGCCTAAGACACAGCTCAACGAGCGACTCGGTTCTGGCATTGGTATTCGAAACTCGCGTTTCGATGGCGGGTTTCACGAAACCCCATGACCCACTAAGCGAATTTGTTTTGACGGTCGCGGTGTAGAGTGCCTGCCGGAGAGGAACGTCAGTGTACGATATGCAGACATACTCACGATCCGATTTCGACCGGTCTAGGAACCGGCCGGACACCACGCGCTTCGACGAGCGGAGGGATCGCGCCGATTTGCATTTTATCGGCGGGAGATCGGTCGCAAAAGTGGAACGAATCGTTTTTGCTCGTACCAGAGCGAAACAGAGTGTGAATAAATTCCGAGCCCGCGTTTCCCCGGTCGGGCAGCGTGCCACTTTGGTTTTAATTGCGTCGTGAATGGGTCGACGGCATAAGTGCACGGCGATCGCGCTGATAACGCGATATCATCGCGATGTCATCTCACATAGCACATGAATCACAGAATCGCTTTGATATTCCACTTTGTTCCGGAGGATATTAAATATTCGTGGAACATTTCATTGAGTCGTAATTAGAAAGAGGATTCTGCCCTCTGAGATATCATATTTCTGAATAACATGTAATCCATATGATACCTAGTTTTGGAGAATATGGAACTATCTCTGTCACTAGAGAGTCTTAAGTTTCTCTATATTAATCTATTGAGATTATAATATAACTGAACATATATTTCTTTATGCAACATATATTTTTCGGATTAATGCTTGAGCCGCGTATAATGTAGAAAATAACACGATTTACAGATTACTGCCATAAAGATAATTTATTCGCCGGAGATCGCATCGATTATCAAGTAATTAAATCTGATAAAAGTAGCATGCCAGACGCTAACAAACGGAGTCTCTACACTGAGAGTGCCGTTAGCATCAACGAAATTAATAATCGTACAATCAACGTGCAAGAAACGCCATTTTCTTGAAATACTCGAGAAAATCAAGAATATTACGAAGCAGCAAGCAGGCGCGGTGAAAGAGAAGGCAGAGAATCCTTCCGTTAGGGCGAAGCGCGCGAATCGAGGATTATCGTGTACCTCCCTGGAATCTTCTTTCCGCAATATCGCAGTACAGCGCGAGAGAAAGAAGCCGAGCCAGAATGTCGCTCAAGTTACGGCACTGGCGAACAAACCTCCGCATCATGGGGCAGCTCGTCGCGAGGCAGAGGGGATCTAATGGGTCCCTTCCCTTCTCTCCATCTTGCTCCGTTCGTCTTTTCCTCTGATCGTCCGTCTCTCTTCGCCCCCTGCACCGTCCCGTGTTTCCCTCGCCTGCTATGGGTTACTCTCTCACGCGATACCGGTCGCGATATACACCTACACCCGACGATGGAGGTAGCGAGACGGACCCAAGATGATTGGCCCCGAGTCCGAGGGGCCCGTTTCATAACGCGGTCTCTAGCTCTTTCAGCGTGCTGAGTATGCAGATTTTGCACGCATCGAATACACGCGGATTTTATTTCCGGATTTTATTTCCTGCCACTTTCCTGCGTCGTTTCTCTCATTTTTGAGAGAAGTTTGCGATGATTTTGCGAGATTCTGATACAGCGACAGTTATTTTTCAACGCGATAAGACCGATAATAAGACACTCGTTGCAAACTCTACAAACTCTGAAGAATTCACGTTTGTCGTAAATTTATTGTAATGGTTATTGCGTTCGCGAGCGATGTCGTTTTCGAAATAAAATAATATCGCGTTCGCGGATTAATTAAGTATTACATCTACGTTGAATATGAAAAAAAAGGAATAGTATGTGTCGAATACCGTGAAGCGTGACGTGAGTCCTGCAAGCCTACCGAGTCTACCGTGTCTACCGAGTCACGAAATCGGCTTACATAAACTTAAGCAATCTCGGGCAAGCGTATTTAATTAGAACTCGCCAATTGCATAATGCGCTTGGCGTAACGTCAATTAAATAGTGTTTCATTATTCGCAGCATTGATCCCAGCGAATCGCAAGAATCATCATGCTTTGACGATACGCTAAAACGTAACTTGATATAAAACATCGCGGGAAAGCTATGTAATGACAATTCTCAGACCGAATAACCAAATCATATAAATGTAATTTTGTTTACGACCAAAGTTCCAAAACTTTAACTCCGTTTAATTTGAATGATCTTTTGATTGGAGCACGAATTAAAGAATATCATCACGGGAAGGCAGCGGTCTTCGAGAAGAAACCTCGGATACCTCAGCAACTAGAAAGTGTGACCGCGAGTTTCCGTAGAGTCTGGAACGGCGCGACCGCTTTTTTTCCGGCGAGGTCTGCTGATTTTACATAGCGCCATGAGCGAGAACAGCATTTTCCCTATCGGACCACATCAGGAATACGCGCGTCAGCGAGCGTCAGATCAGTGCTCGCCGGATCGCCAAGAGATCTCATCGAGCCTCCACCATCGCCATCAACCGCAGGTCCTCTTTACGTTTACTTCTGCTCCCTCCTATCGCTCCCGACTATACACACACACACGTACAGCTCGTTCTCGCTCCTTCATTCGTTTATTCGCTTTATCACCCGTTCGCATACTCATTCACTCACCCACTCCGTTCACTCGAACATTCGCTGACTACCTGACGAGAACTCGAGCTCGGCCAGTCACGTGGCCAGCGAAGGATGTTTGCGGGATCGTGAAGTCAGTCCACGGCGGTCGGTCCGTCGAGAAAGAGAGGATAGAACCGCGATCGGGTGGAAACGAACTCGAAGGAGAGACAGTGAGACCAGGAGAAAGAGAGAAAGAGCGTGAGACCGAGGGGGACGAGAAAGGAGATACTGGATCGGGGATACTGCCTGAGAGGTCTTGGGATCGTCGTTGCTCTAGGTCTACCTGTCCGAAAGCGTTCGATACGCGTCGTTTCGGTTCGTTTCTCGACGAGTTCGCGGCGGGAACGTCAAGTGTTTTCGCGATCGGTTTGCAGTGCTGGAGAAACGAGACAAAAAGAGGGATCCTCTTTTTATGATTTGTAGCATGTTTTACACATGTTGATGTTTCATTGTATTATTATAGAAGAACATTCGCGATGAGACGAGAGACGAGTGCTATCGTTTCAGTGATTAAAAAATGTTCATGATGCTATCGGTATCGAGTGACACCGTTCGGTGCTCGGAAATGTGAAAGGCTTGATATAATGTTGAGCGTGTGATGACCAAGATGACCAAAGTTTTGATCAATGAAGCTATTACTCTCTATGTGCAGTAATAATGTAAAAACTTATGATTGCCAGTTTCGCGAAGCAAAGAAAATCTATTCAACGAGTAGTTCGATCGATGCGTATTTTCACGTAATTCTAGAGAAGAAGAAAAAGAAACGTGGGAATCACACGCTGCGTTGATTGACTTCAATTTACTGTTGACTCGCGCGCGCTCGCGAATTGCGGTACGCAATAGAAAGTTTATTCGCGATAAGCTAGATTGCTGCGATTCGTCGAGCAGGACTCTCGGAAGATCTACTTGTCTTCATAAAAGAAGGAAAAGCGAACAATCTAGATAAAAAGACGAGTATCAGGAGCCATTTTGGAACTTGAATAAAGCTCGAGAAGAGATAAACCAAAGAAAGCGTGTGAAATGAATTTTCTTAGTGGAAAAGAAACAAACACACCACCTCGACATCGTTAACCAGCACTGTGCCGAGCTTACAACGGTGGAACCGTGAATGCAGAAGTGCAATTTCGCAAATCGGCTTATCGTGAACTCGCTTACAGAGAGGAATTTTGGAAAATTCGCTGCGTTATGAGAACAAACGAATATGCGTAAAGGTACACCGGTGATTCTTGCAGAATTGCATGCAAAATCGCATCGGTGATATTGCGAGGCATTGCGACCCGCTTACGGATAAAGAGGTGGTCTCGAGAGGAGAAAGGAAAGAGAAGAGGCAAGAAAGAAGGAGAGAGAAGATGAATCGAGGATACGAATGGCAAGATTGCAGTGATCTCGCTGACACGACATTGCACAACATCCCTGTCATCATTCCTGATCGCCATTTAACGCATGCTGGTTGAAACGTTTTCAGCAAACACAGATTTTTTTACAATCGCGTATCTTTAAATTAGACATCTCAAGGACGCATACGTAGCGATTATATCAATTTATTTATCCGCATCCAATAACGGATTCTAGGAATGACATTGGAACGCTTCCTCGTGTTGCAAATATTGAATTAGCTTCTTTTATCTACTTGAATAGAGCGAGATCCAATTCAAAGCGCGATGGAGCTTCGCATAATGATGGAGCACCGCGAAAAGTTTACTTAGCACACAGAGCGCTGAGTTATTTCATGACGTTTCTCACGTTTCCTTAGTTCATCACGGATATATATAAATGTGCGCGATAAGGATGATAAACGTCGCCTCTTATCTCATTGGAGAACTTTATCGGAGCGCGTCTTCATCTCTTACGCGTGTGAAGTGAAGGTATTACCACTGACATTTAGTACCGCGAAGTAATAGCACTTTGGCGAAGTTGCATCGAGAGAGCATACGTATTAGTGGAACCAAAAGGTAACGGTATGTCATCGTGATCGGGTATTTCCCATTTAAGTTCTGATGAATGAATTTACATTTTGATAACGTCTCAACTGTATGCTAGGAAGCGCTACGCGCGTATTTTTATGGAATACGTCTTAAAACCGGATGACGCAAGACCAATGGAATGCAGTTAATGAATACCGAAGTCGCTGCTGAAGTTTTCTTCAATCTCTGATCGCTACGCGCGGTATACGTATGAAATTGTGTCGCCGTCGATAATGAGCGATTAAATCGATTAGACCGAAAAGCGAATGTGTGAGTGAACGAGCGGAATGCAGTTGGCAACCAGTCAGAGACCTCACCCGCCTCCGGTACCACCTCGGCCGAGTCGGCAGGTGGTTGCCGAGGCCCTTAAGAGGTCGCCAAGGCCGCCCTGTCCCACCCGGCAGGCGCCGCCGCCACCGAATACGAAGCCCTGGAGATCAGATCAGCAGCAACCGCAGCAGCAACCGCAACAACAAGCGCAACAACAACAGCAACAGCAACAAGTGGGTCCAGCAGCAATTGGACGTACGATTGTGTATGAATCCACGAAGGAGTGCGGGAAGGAGGAAAATGCATCAAACGATAAGAACCAACGGGACTGCAAACAAACACGAAGTACACCTGATGGAAGCATCGCCGAGGATGACCATTCGGAAAATCCAGGCAAAATCACCACGTTTCATGACCACCACGAGACTCGCTCGGAGAGACATTATCCTGCGGGAAAGCTCCCGGTGAACGTGCGGAAGCACAACAGCCTAACTGAGGAGCAGCGGCCTCAATGTAAGCTGGAGATAATCCGAAGAAACTCCCATGGGAAGGATCAAGCCAACTCAGTGGATCAGGACCGAGCACGATGCAAGGATTCATCCGACTTGATCCGTAAGGATCAAGCAAGGGAAGATACTAACGTTGTGGTTCCGATGGAGAAGATAGAGATGGTGCCACCAACGACGAAACCACCGATAGCTGCCAGGACTATTAATGTGTCCTTCGAAGATGAACACCGTGCCTCGTCCAGTAGTCCAGATTCTACTAGTGGACGAATCACGGTGAGTCATGAGGAAAAATGCAGAAGCAGCAGCAGCAGTCCGGAAAGTGAGACGAACGGATACGAAGCTCGGCCGACGCCCACGTGCAGATCGTATTCCGGTGAGCAGCAACAACAACAGCATCACCAACAGGAACCGTTCTTGGTGAGCGGAAAGAGCATCGAGGCTGCATCCGCGCTCGAAAGATCGACGAGCGTCTCGAGCGTTGACCGCACTACCACCACGGTGCTCGTCGTTGAAGAACCAGAGCGTAAAATCGCATCTAGCGATATAGACAGCAACGATAACGACAATGACAACGACAATGACAACGACAGCGACAGCAGCAACATTCATCGGCAGGACTGGTTGGAAGCGGGGATTCGGTATTCCTCCACGCAAATTACTCTGCACGGGGACGACGGCGATACCGTCGATGAAGATCGCATCAATGGTTACGATCATCGCGAGGAGGAGAGAATCACTGACCTTGATTTCATCAGGTAGATGGAAGCGCGATGTCTATTGGCAAATACGTTTGACGTGATCAATTGTTGGATGCTTATCGCTTCGGATCAGCAGCGAATTTGTAGCAATCTCGTCGCAGCATTGCAACATGAATGAGATTGCTCTCATGTAAAATAACGCACATATGAGATCTTTTGACGATCTTTTGACTGTGAATAGAAATTGCGAGTTTAGCAATACTTTCAATTAATTTTCTAATATGAAATTGTAATTATATGTTGTTATGTAAACCTTGTTAGTGTGAAATACTTATGATAAAAAGTAACCGATGAGGAATTATTTTCTAGAAATTTCTAATAAATATCGCGTAACCATAGTGTAATTTATAGCGTAACACTAGATTTTCCAACATTTATTTCAGATTGCATTCACATTTAATGTTTCCATTCATCGTCGATATGACAGCAAAATTTGCATGATTATCAGATTTGCGAAAAAAATAACGCAGAGAATTGGATTATGCATATCGAATTCTTAAATAAGGTTTAAAATATCTTACATGAATTTTTTCATCCAAACGATTCGACAAGCACGAAGTTCTGAATATGTGATCAAGAAACCAAGAATAGAAACCAAGATGCTATGAGAATCCATTAAATAAACAATGCTCTATGATGTAACGTCACACGGCTCCCTAGAACGTATCGATGTTAACGACGTATTAATTATCGTAGAGTCGTGACGGTTGCAAGGTCATATTTTGTTACCGTACACGCGCGTGTCGTTCTGAATTTAACGATCGTAAATGATACGAATGCGCCGCTTTCTCACGTCGTGGCATAAGTATCATGTCGATGAATCGTAAATACTAACTGTTCATTAGGATAACTAACGTTCAAGAAAACACGCTCCCTTCTAGTTCCTATCTTTTTCTAAACTGCTGTTGATTTTCCCGATGACGAAATTGTCGCGGATGCATCGGCGTTCCATAAGATTGAAGATTCTCAGACGAGATTAATTTAGATCAAATAACGAAATTTAAAGAAGAATCGAATATCTTCGAGATGATAGGTATAGGGAGATTCCATGAATAGCCTCTTCCCGCGGTATAAATCGAGAAGAGCTGATCATGATTTCTAGGCACTAAATCGCTATCGCCGTGTACAGTCTCCGTGCGTATCAAATCGATATCGCTGTATTCGCCGGATCGAGTCGATCTTATCTCAACAGGCGAAAAATAAGATGATACAGAACCGAAGCCGAACGGATATTGTCGTCGATAAGAACGATCGGACGAGCGCGCACTTCCGCGATGTACACGCGACGATAGTAACCGCAGGGCGAATTGAGTTACTCGTCAAATCCTCCGCCTTCTTAACCGCGAATGGCTTCGCCGCTCAAGACGAATCGATTTTTAGTCTATAAAATGATCGTAACGGTATATCCTCGTTTCCTGCGGTCTTCATCGTATCCCGCCTTTGGCGATTTGTGGCGAGATGTATTCACTTGGCGGCAGTCTCCTCCGGTGTCGCGAGAAAGTTGAATTTTACCCCCCGCGCGGATCTGTTGATTTTGTTGGAGAACGGTTGAGTCTGAGGAAATAATCGTGGATTGATCTGAAAACGAGATCAAAAAGGGCTCATCTCGCATTAATTAAAAAGAAAACTACAAGAATTATACAATGATATCAGTTAATACCATATCCTGCTAACTGATTTATCGAGATTTGTTGAATGATTGGTAAACATCGCAAGAACAGACGAAATGCCGCATTCTTAATCTGCGATACGTTTTGCAGCATACAAGAAAGGATCGCGATGTCTTCCTTGCAAGGACTACCCCCATTGCCGAGGAGTCTGAGCGGTTTCAATCTGAACAGCGGACGCGGCGAGAGCGGCGAGCCGCCTCCACCGCCCACAAGATCGTCCAGTAAATCCCAAAGAGGCGGTAAAACGTCGGTGCAGTCGTCGTCGAGGCCATCGCCACCTGCCAGGCAACTCACCACCCTGGATACCCAACTGGCAGTGCTCAGGAGAGAAATGGTACTTGTTCGTGAATCGTTCGCGTTCTCTTTCACCTCCGCGGAATGTGGTCTCACTTCGATCGGTGCAGAATATAGCTCTTGACGTTCAATCTCTTCATGAAATATACGACTGCTGTGCGGTAACGGATACGTAGGCTGCTCGGTAACGGACGCCGCTGCTTTGCATATGATGTTTTCGACTATCCTGCGAAGTATTTTCTTATAACATTCCTAACAATTAACAATTTATGTAATTATTTATGAAATGAACGATATATGAAGATATCTAAAATAATTTATATTTTTGATAGAATCGATAACATGAAAACGATAAGAAAGAACTTTGTAACTTTTTAGAATGATCGCGACAGTGTTTGGACATTGTGTTCTACGGCGCACAACGTCGTTCGAAATGCAGCCGGTAGATTGTCGATGCTGAAATTGTACGTCCTTTAGCGGCAGCCATTAACTTCAATAGAAACCATTAGTCAACTACTGCGGCGTGAAACATCTACAGACTCGCAGGAAAATTCCATACGCGTCCGAATAGCACACGCGATTCGAAAAGATTGTCATGATATTTCTGTCATCGATCGTCGAGACAAAAGCTGCAGCGTGAAATTAGTCGCGTGATCCTTGTTTCTTCGTGTCGCGTGTACGTTTCCAAGTTTCTGCGTAATATATATGTATATATATACATATATATATCTTGTAAATGTCTTTTTACTCTTTTACGTTTTCTTTTCTTTTTTTTTCTTTTATTAATTTTTTTCCGCAACTTAGATCTCTTAAAAGATCTTTCCTCTACTAATTTACCTTCGTATTTTCCAACTTCTTTGTTAAGATATTTTTCCTGTTGCCCGACTATCATCGTTGAGCTTTGACTCTTGCTATTCCCCTTATCCTCGATATTCTGCCGCCTTTAGTCAATCCGAGCACGTTTCGTGAACCGTCGTCGTTTTCCACTTGCTCGTTGTCGTTGTCCACCTCCCTGTCGCTCCTTTCCTCTCCTCAATTCTTCCGCGTCTATTTGGGCGATTCCCGTTACCTCGGGACCGCAGTCGCATGTGTATAAATTGCCGAGTATATATTTTATGCATGGGATCATAAGGAGAAACCATAGTATCATAATGCGGTAGTAATGAAGAGAACGCTTACATCATTCGATGCACGTAAAGGCTTTTTAATGATTATTTTTGTCGCGCACACATAATTTTATATATATGACTCTGTTACGCTTTATGTATCGTGATCTTCCTCTCTCATCCCATCTCTTATAACATCGTCACGATTTCAAATTTCCAGGAAAGGAACTATATTTATGAAGTAAAAAGAGCATTATGTGTTGTTATTTAAGGTATAAAAAATCTATATAAAATATTCTACAATTTCTAAACATTTCTATGAAACTTCTTCGCGTGTTCTCTTAATACTTTAGTAATTGTTTTTATTCGTTGCCACGTTCTATTGCTCGGAATTCGAATTTACGAATTAGCATTAGCATATGTTTTTATCGATTTATGATTGTTATCATAATTGATTATATCGATTTGGCAATAATTCTTTTCTGAGACGTTCTATCTGTAACGGAATTTCCTGTAAGATTTCCAAGGGAAAGAAATCTCGTGTTGAGCTTTCTCAGTTGAATCTGGCCATTCCTGCCAACGTCTCGGCTAGTGTATTTAAGTTAGGCTAATAATTTAATAGTCAATCTCCAGACACGAAGCGAACTGGCACAGCCGCTCCCACGCTGCATTCCCTCAGGCATAACTCCCTCCTCTTCTCCGGTCATATCCCCTTTTCCTCGGTCGTTCTCTTTTACCTTCGTTCTCTCTTCTGCTTCTCATCGCCATCTTCTTCTCAGCCTTGTTCTTCCTTCGTCGCGCTTTCCGTCGGCGTCTCATATTCCTCCCATTTTCATTTTGCACGTTCCTCCTATGCGACTCCCTCTTCCTCCGTTCCCACGACCAGGCGGCCTCCGAGTTGCTTGGAAATGCGTCGTTTCAGTCCGTAAATCACGAGGTAACATTTACCTTGGCGACTGTATGGTAAAAGTGAATGCGCTTCGTGTAGGCACAACTGCAGTATCTGCAGCATTACGTGAAGTTTCGCAGCAATGCGGATGATGAATGATAATAAGAAAAAGAAAAATAATAATAATTATGGTGAATTATAAGGCATGATGACTGTGAAAGTTATAATAACAGAAACTATAAGCATTAATCTTAATTCTTAATTGTTTCGAATGGGAAAAAGATTTATTTATCGCGCTATCTATATATATAGATTATTTCCAATCGAAGATTAATATCACTATAATCAACATCAAGCAAGTTCAATTTTTTTGTCACAACGTGAATGATCCGTGATAATTGTTTTTCTGCAACTAAGCACAAAGTACAAAGATCGCACGCGTGCAGTGTTGAAATCTAAATTCAGCGTAATGCCACAACTATATTACTTGTCCCTCAGCGATTATCATTTATCAGTATTGCAATAATTATTCTCATATTTGCACAGTTCGGTCTGCGGCAGCTTGACCTTTCGTTGCTGTCGCAACTGTGGTCCCTGAACGAATCCATCCAGGAGTTCCGGCAGCTGTTGCAAGAACAAGAGGACCGAGCACCTTCGCCATCACCCAGCAGCGAGGAGGGAGATGACACGTCGTACGGGGCACAACCGCCGCCGCCTCCGAGGAGGCCGGCGCCCACGTTGCACCATCATCGGCCACCACGACCGCCCAGGCCACCCAGACCGTCGGCCAGTGATGAATCGCCATCGAGTGAAGAGTACGGAGCCGTTTGACGCATCGTCACCGAGAGGAAGAAGTACTCGAAAAGATCTCGGTCGTCTCATCGCACTTAGAGAATCGCCGATACCTCTGGATACGAGTGTTACAAAGGATAGAAGAAGAAGAAAAAAAGGAGAACGGATTTTTCGAAAAAACAACATACAAACAGGAGAACGGCAACGCGATCTCGATATCTTGATGAACGCTCGGGATTCATGTACGCGATGCGATTGCCGACTTATGAGCTACAGATCCCCCAAGTACCTGATCCTCTAAATAACTTTACTCGATTCGTCAGACTCGAGACCTCATGACAGTTATCTAATTCATGATCGTAACTGGCCGATCCAAGCGCAGCTTCGGATAAAATCGCGATAGATTAATCATAATCACGCGAATGCTGACTGCGTAACTGTTCTACGTAATAATTATCTGCGAGACAAGACAACCTGCGTAAACTCAAGGAGTCATATCCGAAATTGCGATCTGCAACGCTGAAAGGAGGATCGATGATCAAAACGACTTGACAACCGAAGACTGCAGTAGTTTTACCTCGCCGTTGAATTATCGCGCCTATACAATTAGTAATCGCTTCGCGCGCCCGATAGAGTGTCGTTTCGCTGATTTGCAACAAGTGATAGCGTTCTACATGCGACGTGCTCTAGATAAGGAAAGACTCGATCGCCAAGCGCAAAAGAGCTGACTTTAGCACGGTGTGCTGTTCTCCCCTCCATTTGTGATAGCGCTCGAAGGGGCCTTTGATTAATGATAATCTCGCATCCGTTCGCGCGTGTTAAGATCTCTCCAAGACTGCGCTTCACCGGAGACTAAACCGTAACAGATCCGAGCCTGTTGCATCGCAATTTTCTGGTGCCGTAGCTAAAAGGCGACGTAACTCTTCGCGTAGGGTTAATAAAAAGAAAAAAGAAAACAAAAAGAAGCTTACAAATCCGGAAGAATCGCGATGTTCTCTACTTTTCCATGTTTTTTATATACCGTCACTTTCGCGCTACAAAGCTTATCCTCGTTGTTGACATTGTTGTGCATTTGTGCGATTATGTTCGTCATACATATGCACGAAGATTTAATAATTTCCCCGAAGAAATCTGATGGGTAACATGCAATTTTTGCTACATTTCATACACATATCCTTCAGTGTTTTTTGACGTCGGATCTGCCGGCGAATCTCCGTGTGTATGATGTCCTCGGGAAAACCAAGATTTTCGATACTCCGCGAAGCCCTTTCGTATAGATAGTTTTGAGCTGTGTGTAAAGATACATAAGACTATGCAAAATAAATGAAATTTAATTTAAATATTACACTGAGATATAATACGTATAACATAAGATTGTTGTCATATGGCGCAATCATGACCTTCACACCAACTGTACACCAACTATACATCTATACACCAATATTATTCTGACATAGTAATCAACAATACTATGTCTATACATGCATTCTGCTCTGATGTAATTACTGCCAGGGTGTGTGCGGAAATATAAATGGTGCAACACCGAGCAAAAGCGGAGAAGTTATTCACAATGTGGCATTTACAATGTACATATCATATTTTACTTTATAAAAAAGTAAAAACAAAGTATCGAACACACGCGAGAGAATTTCTATAAAAACTGTGATAATTATATTTAACAGGATTTTAGATTCATTAAAGTGTAATCATAATAAAATTGCAAAATAATATATTAAGTAGGAAGATTCAATGAAACAGAATTTGCTACTAAACCGCTGCTAAAGAGTTTACAGAAATTCGTCATAAAATAATACTATCTAAGAATATAAAAAAAGCTTGTTTATTATTGAATTGCATCATCTAAGGACATTTTGAAGAATTCATTAAATTTATTATTTAAACATTACAAGTTATAAATCAAAATTTGTCATTCGGCATTATATTCTGGTACTTGACAATGAAAACTTTTTTGACTCATTTGATGACATTAGTTTAAGATAAAATCTTTCGGTTTCTCTCTCTATTAATTTTGAATTTTTCTCTGTTATTTGAAAATAATGATTGATATGAAGTATTAGATACCTCATCTTTTAATCAAAAACAATGGAGACTTGATGTTTCCAGAAGTATAATGAGAAGATACAAGTCCATGTGAATATCAAAGTAGAATATGTCTATGAGTAACAATTAGTCACGCTCTCTTACATGACAGGCTGCTATTCTACAAGTGCACATTGTTTTAACAAATTACAAACGACAATGAAGATTTCTAAATACAAGTTGCATCAATATAAATGAAAAGTTATTTACCAGAAATCATAGAATACGTATACGTATGCATATAATTTTCTAGTGGTATCGTAAAATCTCACGTATTCTAAATTTTATACTCTTTATTCATTTTCACAAAATACATCGTTTGGCACTGTATTGCTATAAAACAAGAAAACTTTCACATGAGAGAATCGTCGATGTTGCTTTTTATTCACTGCTTTATTGCACATTATATGCATTTTGATTCGCACACAGTTTATGCTTTACATTCTCTAGTATCTATATCGTCTCATTTAAAGAAAATGCGTAGATTATCAACGCTCTACATGCAATTGCTACATGCAATTGCGATTGCTACATGCAGTCGTTTTGACATAAGAAGATGCCACTTCACCGAAATCTATATTCTTTTTTTAAATCTGTTTGAAGACTAAGTAGGAGACAACGATTATCGTATGAGCAAATTCGTGATATGCAAAATAAATGCAAGGAGAAATCTTTTAGTGTCTTTTCGGACAGATACGCCGTTGATTTTGATTTTTATTCTCGGCAATGCCCGGCTCCTACTTTCTCATCTCGTGTTCATCTATTCTCAATCATCTTTTTAGCGAGCAACGAGATACCTGTAAGAGAAAAAAGCGCAGATTTCCGCTCGTTTCTCAAACGAGCTTGCATCGTTGATTATCAGCCGTAAAATTAACGCACCATATACAAAACGCTTTGCTTTAAAACGAACGCGCTGTGACACGAAGTGAGATTCGCACGTGTAAAAATAGTCGCGCACAGACGCTACTTCGAAATGATGCGCGACAAAGGGTGATATACATATATTTGTAGGACAGTGGCTCAAAGGCCATCTACACGCGGAAAATGATTTTTGTCAAACATTTTATATAGTAGACGTGATACATACAGAACGTCATCTAACATATGTAGAAAGTTTTGTCCTAATCACACTTATGAAAGATTGTTCAAAGAAAGTCAGTCATGATCCCTCCCGGATCATATCACGAAAGTTCATGCACTGTCACTGATTGATGGGGATTAACGCGCGGTTTTTCCCTGATATGGACATATATGTGTACATATCGTGGGCTGGACTCGCCCTTTAACTTTTTTATGAGTTTAGCACAAGATTTGGCGTTGCACGAACGCGCGTCGCATTGAATACTAATACGCGACGCTCGTGCCGTGAGACAATAGCGACTTTCTCATAATGCGGTCGTATTGTCACCATCAGCATTTGCCGTGAAAGATATTCGAACGACCCTCCAATTCATTTCTCGCGCGCGAGACATTTCCGTAAAAAAATCTAATTTCTCCGAATGCAGCGTCTCGCGTTCAAGCGTTCTTCTTTCGTAAAAAATATTTCTCTTTACTCCTCTTTGCTATTTCGGATATCAACCGGATGTAATCTACGCGGAGAAGAGACTGGCATGAGATTGTTCCTCCCGAATTGGAATTAGAACGGCCAATGTCATCCGGAGCAGCTAGAAAGTAAAAGAAGAATTAACTTACGTCCAAGACCTACGGCCAAGCAATTCTCTTGGCACTCCGTGTTTTGTCGCTGGAATTACAAATTGCAATATTGGCTGTTCTAATTCCAAGTTATTTACACACGGAAGATGTCGGAAGAAAAATCGCGGAAATTCAAAGCAATGGATCCGAGAGAGTTGGCAGACCATGAATTCGTATGATATATACGATAATATCTATATACGACTGCGTCGTATAGCTCTCGCGAGCTCGCAAATATCTTCTTGCAACCATAAGCACGTCGATTCAATCAGAATTTCAGTCAGATTTTGTCAAACGATCTACAAAACTACCGCCGTCTTTCTTTTAACAAGTAATTTCTGATACTCTTTCCATTCTACATTTTTATAATCTTATAATTTTCACACACACGCATATATACATATTTTCTCTATCTCTCTCTCTCTCTCTCTCTCTCTCTCTCTCTCTCTCTCTCTCTCTCTCTCTCTCTCTCTATCTTCCTCTTATTTTGTACTAATTTTTGCACCTCAACAATGATAACGATTAACGTTAATATCATTATCAGATAATTAATCTTAACAATAAACTTACGCTTATAATTTTTAACGATATCAATGCTAAAATATAATATCAACATAATGCATATTACTTCTTCGGATTTGAGAGAACCGTGACGCGCGAAGAATTCCGAAAATAAGAAATTAATTTCATGGTCATTTCTCTATTTATCATATCTTCATCTTTCCGTTGATATCTCGATTAATATTCCATCAAGATGTTTCATTAGGATTATGCTACCAATATTTTCTCGCCCTTTTAATTTGCAAAGCCAATAATTCTATCGCGTCAACAAATCTATCATGTTAGTGCTAATGTAATTACTAAAGAAACTGATGCATTAAAAGTATGATATATTTTATTTTTTGCTATAAAGAACAAAATAAAAATAAAAAGATTAAAACAGAATTCCTCTATTATGAGATACAGTATAAAATGTGTACATGGCTACAGGAAAAAGTGATTTCTCTCAAAGTTAAAAGGTAAGCTTAAATAATTTAGGCCTTAATTTTGTGAACAGATAACGATTAAACAAAGAACGAAATAAACAATATTCTTGCTTCAATATAAAATCGTATCTCTCTGTTTCTTATTTTTCTCATTTACATAAATGATTGAATATCGAAGAGCCTAATAGTAATGATACAACTCTCAACTTTTAATTACAGATTTCATTAATTAGTTCTATCATTATCATTATTTTTCCAGCAGTCTGTTGTCAATCTATCATGCGAAACGTATAACGCGTATACGGTTCTCCTTTCGTTCCCATTTGCTCCGATTTTCTCTTTTAAAATTATAAATTATATGTTATCTAAATTACTGCGCATTTCATGCGTCCGTCATGAAACCTTACAATGCATTATATATATATATATACATTATGTAAAAATAAATCTGTTGATGAAAATAATAAATCAGTAACAAGGATTCCTGGCTGAAGATAAAAATTGCTGTTAAAAACGGACATACTAAGATGTTAAAAAGAAGTTTGAGTGACACAAGAACTGTCAGAAAAATTAAATATAATAGTTCATTGAATAGAATAGCTTAAATAGTTCATAAATTGATAATATAAATGCAATATGCATATATATTTATATGAGATCATATATGTATCACATTAACTTCTGCGTTGTCGGGAACACCTTGCTCACACAATTTGTTATTTTCATCAGTGGATAAAATCTTTTCGACATAATTTTATGTAATAAAAGATTATACTTCTTCTAGGACAATTTTCTCTTTTCGCAAATTTCTTGTGCTCAACGCAAGAATATATATTTAGACGTTAGTTTTTAATGGTCAGTGTATACAGCGTGCCTCTATATTATATTAAGATAACTTTCAGAATTTTCTTATACATTAACAATAGTAAAAGAAGAAAACTATAAAAATAATTGCTCTTAATTGCTGCTATTGTAACATCAATAAGATTAATTTATAAAGATCATCTACTTATTAACTTAATATTAAGTTAATATATTACAGTTATAAAACTTTTTTCTAAATTATTGTAAAAAATTATTGTAAACCGTAAAACAGATAATATAAAAAATAGATATAATCACTAGTAGAAATTTACTAAGAAGAGAAAACTTAATAATTATCATAAAATTATGCAAGATTATGACTAGCAATATTATCCTCAAATAGTGTATTAACTATTACGCACTTATCCCGCTGTCACAATTATCTTGATTGATAATTTGCAGCGTCAATACGGAAATATCTATGGAATCTCTGTGAGGAATCGTCCATATAAATTTTATATAAGCAAAAGCGGAGTTAATATCAAGAGCGCGATCAAGAGAGAATTCTGCAACGAGCAGATCTGAGTTGCAAGCATTCACAGAAAAGTGGACAAAATTTTAGAAAAATTGCTGCTCTCTGCAAACGATTTCCGCACAAAATGCCAAGGAATTTTTCCTGTTCAAAAAGCATGCATCAATTTGTACATCTTCAAATATATTAATGTACTATAAATTAACGAGACGTCGGGTCATGGACAAATTTCATATCAAAAATATCGTTTTTTCCAAGAATTCGCGTAAATTAATAGCAATACAACCTACCTACTGGAAGTCACACAATTTCAAGAAAACTGATGAATAATTCATGCATTAAAAGTCGTTACAGCATTCGTTGATGGCGAATCAGACTTACTGCCAAGCCTTACTGGAAGCCTCACCCCTCTCTTACTACGTCTCCATTTCTATTTATCGTCAAAAGTGATTCGTCTCAATTCATCGAAGTGATACAGCCGCGGAACACACGAAGAGAAGACATCCGCGTTTAAACAGCCACAGGAGTTTCAGAAGCTTTTACATCGGCCTCAATTGAAATCTTGATTAGATTTCAGGGTGTCAACCCAAGTGGACAGGCTTTCATCTCTTTTGCGGCAACTGGAAATTCTCTAGCCTTATCAGTAGCACGCGATCTCGATCATCAACAATCGCGATTCTACCATCGCACAAGAAGGCCACGGAGAGCGGTACTCCCATCACTTCCGGACCCGGTTTAAATATAAACAAGAGCGAGCCAAATGAGTTAAAAGCCTGTATGCAGTTGTGACGAGAATCAGCAACGAGGATATTGCCCCTATCGTCGGTGATCACGCCTTGTGGTCTCAAGAGCGCCGTGTGACTCTGATTCTCGTATCGCTGATTGACGTCTAGTTCACTGTTCTGCTCGTTGCGTCTCTTCCAATGATCACCAACCTGTTCCTCGACCACTTCGCAGTTGATTATGCGCATCTTTGAGAAATCATGCAAAATCGATACCATCCGCTGTTTGTTGAAATCGGTAACTAGGAGGTCTCCCTCGGGCGTGAAGGAGAGTCCGCGCGGTGAATTTAACTCTTTCATCACGTTTGGCATTGTCTTGCCACCAAACACGCACAGGAACTGACCCTGCGGACTGAAGAGCTGGACACGTTGATTTCTAGTATCCGATATTGCAATCTGACCCGCCGCGTTCGTCGTCACGTCCCAGGGATAAAGAAACTGCCCGAAAGCTTCGCCCTTCTCGCCGAAAAAGTGCACGAATTCACCTTCCATCGTGAAAATCTGGAACATAATAGTTTGCAATCTGAGTATCCACGTGAATTCGCTCGACCAACATTTCTAACATAACGAAACAATACGAGACTAATCGTAAAAACGCAATAAACCTGAATGCGATGGTTGTCCTTATCGGCTACAATGATACGATGCCATATATCAATGGTGATCCCGGCCGGACGGTTGAATTGGCCAGGACCGTTACCGGAACTTCCGAATCTTCTGACGAACGTGCCATCCTGATCATAGATTTGTATACGATCATTGGACCTGTCGCTGACGAAGAGATATTCGCTATCGCAAACGACTCCCCATGGACGACAGAGGTTGTTCGAATTGAGACGATCGCCATCATTGCCGATGATCATGATCTCCGTGCTCCAGACCAGCAGTTTAGTTCTGTCTCGATATGGGAGGATAATATCGCGGTCGTAATTCGGTATTGGACGACCGCGTGGAATCCCTGTGGTAATCGTCTCATTGAGAAAACACAAGGGTGATAACGTGTGATCGCGATTCGGCCGACGATCCCCGATGGTGCCTGGATCGTTTAAAATGACATTCCCTACATTGGCGATCGCGAACAGTAGATTCTTGTCGAAACCCTTGAACGAGATCCAATTCTCGCATCGCTCAGTACCCCTTGTTTTCCAATTCTGGCGAATTTGCCAGATCTGCACAGGCGAGAAAGATATAATATTAAAAATATAATAATGCATTCGTATAAATTCGTAATAATATAATTCACGGTTTACATAGACATTATCAGGGCAAATTTATATATAAAATAACTTTGAAATTAAATTTGGATCATTTCAATCAATAATTCAGTAAATAATTATACACGCAAGATGTTCCTATTATTTTTTAATTAATTAAAAAAAACAATTAAGTATAAGTAATATCTGAATTTTGAGAGAGTCTCAAAATCGGCGGAGTGCCGTTGTGAAGAAGCGATAAACCTAATGTATATATACAATGAATATCATCTAATAAGTTAATTAGCATAATTGTAGTATTAGCAGAGAAAAGCACGATAAAGATACGATAATTTTGGAACATCCTGCGGAATCTGCAAAAAGAAGAAAATATGAAGCGAAGTATGAGAACGCGTGAAAAAATAGTGTAAAATAAAATACTTCAGCCAACACCATGTCCTTGCTCTTCAAAATTCTGCTAATTCCGTCATCGGGGTTATTCGCGGTGTATGTATGAGGTTGCATATAGTGGACAGTTTGTTTGAGAGCATTCATGGCCTGTGATAATCGTATTTTATCATCATTCAAATTTTTATATTTTTCTTGTAGAACCTCAAGTTTCCGCTGCTGTGCATCTATGATTTGCTGAAACAGTTTATTCTCCTTCTCTTCCATAGCAGACCACATTCTACGCGAAAACAGCCTCACATCATTAAATGCCTCTCTAGTCCTCTGATCTAACGTTTCAATGTCCAACTGCAAGAAATTTCGCAAGCATCTTAGTGAACCTCGTGATAAAGAAAATCAAAAATACAAGAAAAATGATATAACAAGGAGGATTTCCTCTTTTTCTTTTCTCAAATAATTAACTCACCCTCGCATTTTCTATGTCTTCCGTAAGAGCGTCGAGGCCGAGCCAGGCTTGATGCATCACATCATCGGCTTGACGGTACACAGTGTTGACGAATTCCATAAAATCGATCATCGTATGATTATGAGCGCAATGAGACTCGCAGTCTATGCCTATTCCCTCCGAGGACACGGACTTGCAACAGGTCTGACAATAAAACAGCCGGCTGAATAGCTTATTTCTGTAATCCTTTGCCGTCTGCTTTGGCGAACACTCCGGCGATTCGTCCTCCGTTGACGATGAAGGTGATTTATCTTCGACATAATTGTCGTTCACATCGAGCGCACCGATCTTCGGAAAATCTTTGTTGTTATCATTTTTAATATGTTCATCATCTTTCAGCATGCCATTTTGGCAGGGTTCCTCTTCTTGGCCGTTTTCCTGGCAGTTTTCGTTCCGATTCGAGTGGTTTTCATTGAGCTGACCATTTTGCACTAGGTGCTTGTTCAAAGACAGAGTTGAAACACTGGTGTCCGAGGACGAACTTGAGCCACCCGAATCACCAACTGAGTCCAACTGCTCCAGATCGGAAGAATCCTGCGATAGCCCATTCTCGGTCCGATCGGGAATTTCGGGCATTTTGAGATTGCGCTGCGGATATTCATGTATCAACTGAAACAATTGTTTTGTTTGCCCTATCATTTGTGAAATCAATGTGCGTTGTGTACATTTTAATTTAAAATTCTAAAACTTGAAGCGATTCGCAAAGACGGACGTGATGTTCAAGAATTGTAAGGCAAGGAAACATGTATAAAGTTACTTCGAGAATGTAAATTCGCGTTAATTATGTCTATGTGAAACATAAAATATGTAAAGCCTCTCGATATATCGCGCGATTTATATATTATTTTATAAATTATAGAAAAAAATAATAGATTACTTACGGGCGGAATATCATATTTAATGTTTGGATTCTCCACGAAATCCATGAAATCTTGATAATTAGTAACGAGAGGTAATAGGAATGCACATGAATTCGCCCCATTGCGGGGCAATTTTGGTTGACTCATTGCGGGATAGGATTGCTGATTAAATTCCAAAGAAATTTTTTGTCTCGCACTATCGGAAAATCCTCTTCTTCTGAAATGATAATTACAAAAGTTATCAATATTGATACGTTGACGATATCGTTTCTTCGCATTTATCGGCGATATTTTCCATTTTAATTCCTATCTATCGCGATTCAAATAATCCTCGCTAGAATATTGAGCTTGCGATACGTTTCGGAAATTTCATCGTACCGCTCAACGGAATTTGGTTCTCAGAACACAAACTTATTATCCGAGAATGAGGTAATCTTATGAAAAATTTCATGTAGATATAACATCGAGAGTTAAGAAGTAAAAACATTAGAAATACATTGGACTTAATTGACTTATTCACTGATTGAAGATTTAATTCTGCTTTCTTAAGAAAGATAACACAGAAGAGTATAAATATTGACATGACCTTATTCGTCAACAGTTATGAGATCTTTATGAGATATATATTTTTATATATTCGCGATATCGAAAGAGTCAACTTTTCAAATTGTAACGGCTTCGATGAAAACACTTTGCGTATTTCGTCCAATATCGTGCATCGTATTAAAGCAATCGCTTTTCACTCGCAATCAATATTGGATTAGATATCGTTCGATATTATATACACTACGGCGAATCTTGCACAAAATGCGATGACGGATATTTTTGTTTATAGATATATAAACGCAATAGATATATAATGAGCAGCTACAAATAAAAATGCGCCAAAGATTAACAATTGAAAATTTCCCGTCCACTTTAAAGTATTTGCACAAACAATTATTTGCGATTCTTTTGTACCTCGTTGATACTGCTCAATTCGTCAGTTTCTCTTTGAAAGAATGTTCTCGTTCGTCATTGAAGCTGTTTATGTTCCAACTATCACGGACTAGTGTTCACATCAAACTAACCGATGATCTAGCGTTGACAAAGATTTATTTCGTGCGCGATCATAAGGTCATCTCATATAATATACGAATTATATAATATGTCTTGTTTTTAATATATTTTCATAGTTGGTATATTAGACTTTTGGTAATTTATGAAACCGGCTTTAAAAGACAGATTATTATTTAAGATGCATTCCGATTCTCGATTTTATATCCTTTTAATTATACGTATATTAATTTGTATATACATGTTTACTTGTCTGTGTTTTATTTCCTCATTTGCTAAGACTAGAATATCGATTATTTGATTTAAAACTGTGCGGCTTTAAAAATCGTTGAGCATTAATTTTTCATAGCTTGAGCATTAATTTTATGTATTATCTTTTCTCGTATAGACGAAAATATATAGTTATCACGTAAAAGCGTTATTCTTCAGATTTCTTCTATTATCATAGTCTATGCATATGATTCTTCCCTTTCAAAATGATCACTAGCATGTATCTTTTTCATAAGTCGGCACAATTAAATTCTCCGTAATCCTCTGGTTTTCGAAGCGATTTTTATTAGAAAAAAGCTTTCATGATGCCTGAAAAGCGTGTGAGAAACTTACAAGAGTTGACATAAAAAAAGTAAAAACGAAAGAAAAAAATGTAAAGAGGAATAGGAGAAAGCAAAAGGATATCAGTTTTAACAATATTTTTGAACAGAATTGAAATTTAAAGCAATTTTCAATTTTCCTGTATAAATATAGAAATCTGGTCTGATCATGTCGTATACATCACATGCATATGCACGAAATATGCAATTTATTTTGCCATTCGGCAATATCGATCTGACAACATCAGTACACCATAGTTAAAGAGCGCAGTCACGCATGATACGGAGAGACGAAATTGTAGCCTCGTGTTATATTCTCCACGCGAATGCATCATGTATCAGGTCATCAAGTCTGCGGCTTTTCCGGATGCTTCCTGACATTCGAAGAGAGTGGTCGTATCCACGTAATTTCCGTATTCCCACGTAATTGCCATGGCGACCAAAGTCAGATCTGCTTTTCTTGTCGAGGGAAAGCGTAGAAGGAGAAAAAAGTAAAAAGTAGCCAATAGCTCGATGCGATCGCGCATATTTTCCCGGGAAAGGTATGTAGGCGTGATCCTGCTTATCTACTCGAAAACATAATGACCGCTATCCGTTGTCTATACATGCTGGGAACGGAGCGCTTATTCGTGGGTCAATTCACATCAAGATGTTTATGCGGTCTTCAAACAGATATGACATAATAAACGCCAAATTTCATACTTTACTTGCCCGTAACCCGGTATAATGCGAATATCTCTGCAGAGAAAGAATTCTCGTAAGTATGCTCTGCTTCTCGCGTTTATTTCAAATTTATTTTGAACTTAAAAGAGGAGAATACTTTTCTCAAAATCCTATCAATGATTAATCAATCCTACATCGAGTGCGTAGCCCTCGATGAGCATAGTCGAAGTTTTCCGGTTTCGTTTTCACTGGCGGACGCTGAATGGCGGTCGCCGTTACTTTCGCTCTCGCTCGGGTTTCAATGAGGCGCGCAATGAGAACGACACGGGGCTTTCGTGATGGAGAATCGCAAGGATATGACGATTGTCGTCTCCGGGCGCTCCAGGAATATCAGGGAGAAAAACGCAGCGAAAATATAAAATAGGAAATAGTAAATTTTACAAGATATTCTCCAAAAAGAAAGATTCGGGCAAACAGATTAATAACAAACGCACAATAAATAATAAGCATATTAAAAAATAAGTGAACTTAAATAAAATTAATTTCGAATCTAATGTCCTATTCGCGTTACGCTTCTTCGTGAAGTAATCGAAACAGCGTACAACGCACGCGCGAAGTATTTTGATACTTGCGTGTCATTTCAAAATCAAAATATCTCCGATCGGATGATGACACAAGCCTGCACTGGACAGAAATAAATAAGATCTCCTCATTGTTCTTCGATCATGGATAAAGAATTGCGAATTCTCGAGAAATCGATGAAACGCGTCTCATTTTCCGTTAACTCGCCCGGTCCGTCATAAGCTTGACTACTTGGAACTGCAGCAGCAATCGTGCTCACCGACACATAAGGGCCTGCATTGGCGATTCTCGTCCTTCGACCTTTCATTCTTGTGCTTGATTGTACTTCACAGACTATATCTTTGCGGTTTCTATCCCTTTTACTCGTCTCTCTTGAGAGGTTCCGTTGTAAAACGAGTAAAAATCGCGAGTTTCTTACTCGCGTTTCTCTTTTTGTTCGCTCAAAATATCTTAATTGCATATATAATTCTATGAGCTATTTTCATAACTTATTAAACAACTGATATCGAAATTGCCTTTAAATGAAATACGATGAACAGAAACCTAATACAAAATTGCAAAACAAACGTATGAAAGCAGGAGAATCAGAATGCTGAAAGACTATTTAAAGGCAAATGGAAGAAAAATGGAAGAAATTTAAAGGAAAACGATATTAGTTGCAAAATAAACGAAAAAAGTATAGGATTAAATAAATATAGGATAAATAAATACAAAGCATTATCAGCGAGCACTGTAATCTACTATTGATTGATTTTACAATTACGTCACAAAACACAGTAAAATCAGTTGTACGAATTCGGTTTCCTAATCATCGGATCAGTAGAGTATCTACCAGTGTAATCGTCATTCGACAATCAAGAATCCACATTGGATTTTATACTGGCATGCTCTCCTATGCTCATCTATGCTCTCCGTCTTTACCGCTTGCAAGATCGTGATTTCGTAAAATAAACCGCAATGTGAAACATTCGAGCGACAATACGCTACCGCGATTTACTCGCGCGTATCCTGGATGTGCTCGTCGATTCGCCGCATAGCGCACGTATCTCTGACGCAGGATTCCAGGAGGTTTGTTCAGGAAGTCCACATGACGCGGGGAAATGCCGCGAACTCACTCGATGTATCGATGCGTCGGCGAACGTGAGCCACCGGCCGGCTGTCGGGGATGCTCCGGGAAGCGGCACCACGCGGAGAGGATCGTCGAGGATTATCGCGGGGATCGTTATGGCGTAGTCCTCGCGCGTTCTTTCACCGCGAGCCACCCTCGGAGCCGGGGCGAGAGTCGAGCCGCGCGAGCCGAGCCGGCGCGCGAGGAACAGAACATCCGCCCTTACTCTGGCTCGTTTCTACCGCTGAATCACCCACGTCGCCCACGTATCGTGGTGCCGGGCTCCGCGTAGGTGATCCCTTCCCCGGGGGTAGCGCCATGCGGTTTCGCGAGAAGGCGCCTGCGCCCGGAAAGCATGAATGGAGGTGTCCGCTCAATGTCGGGAGGACTTTTATTTGCTCGCTTACGGCAGCCACTGCGGCATCCCCCTCGACTCCGATGATGACCTTCAGCCGCCAGCCAGGGTCGATCGGTTACGTCGGGTCTTGTCCCGACAAACAGGTGTTGCGTTGAGATGGTTGGTGCAACGCGGGTCAATCATCTTGAATGAGTACGTGATTGATTGGTGAATGATGCGATTTCCACTTGATTCAAATTATGGATATGTTATCCAGAGTCTGATTCACATTATGCCAGAAGTTCAATTAGATATAAATTGTGTTGATAAGTTAATTTGAGTTGATAGTTGATAAGTTAACTTTAAATCATCGATTCACTCCTCATTCTCTTTACCGTATATATACACGCTTTTCTATAAAAATTTTCGTACCATGAAAATATTATTTATGTTATACATAATAGCATAAAAGCGACGTATTCCCTCCTTCTTTATGAGAAAGTCTTAAATTTAAAGGATTATTTAAACCGAAAAATGGAGAGAGAAAGAGACTGTAGAATTCAATCGATCTAACCATGCGTTTTCGGAAAGAAAACCGCAAATTCGCTCGTACGGCGCTACGCAACATTTTTCCGGGAAAACGTTGAACGAGACGTTAAGAATTAGCGGCAGCGACTTTATGAATGGGCGATTCGGGCGTGAGGGATCACGCGGTGGGCGGCGTCGTGGTGCTTTAACGATCGAGCGCATCCCGACCCTCTCATACAGTCTTTCTCTCCCTATCATGCAGTCTCTTTCTCTCTTGATTCACCCCCCCCCCCTCATACTACTGCGTTCTCTACATGATCCCATTCTCTTCTCTCGTCGGCTATGCGCACACGTGCGCGCGTACGTGCGCATGTATTCGGTTATGCAGACCGGTTGTTCATAGATGACAATGCGTATGTGTGCACGGCACGTGTCAAGTGCAGAGATGACAAATCGTGTGTACACGCATTCATCCGGTACGTACATATACGTGTATTAATAATGTTCTTGCATTGAATGCGACCGATTAGGATTGAGCAAACGATTACAATTATGTATAATTATGTATAACTATAATTGTGAAATACTTTTATGACGAATTGAATTTACAATTTATATCAGGTTTGGTTTTGAAATTAGGAAATTGTACATCTTTTATATTCTAGAAAAAGATAATTTTTAGGAATTGATTTCTTGGAAGTGATTTCTAAATCTGATTGAATGCCGCATCAACGCGGCTCGGGACACGGTAATCGAAAACACCTAGATTTTCCTGATATCGTTGCTCGCACGATACGTGAACGCAGCGAGTGAGTTGGAGGGATGAAAATTGCCTGGGATGTCGATGAACGAGCGTCCCCACCAAAACTACCTGGCGGGGAAAAGGTTGCGTGGGAGTTGTCAAGGTCATTGCAAGAGCAAAACTACGTAGTACGACGCCTTCGTCGCGACGCCCGCGCACGGAGCGTAGGCGGACTCGTATGTACATACGTACAGACCCGCTATAGGACATTTCGAATCGTCGACGGCGATTAATCGCCGCGCTTCGATGCTATATCTCTAGAGATTACGATATCGGGCGGGCGTACGATATCGATGTATAAATACATGAAATTAAATAATTGACGAAAGTAATAATCCCATTGACGAAATTCATACGATAATGATCAATTAAAAAGACTTGATAATTTATCGGACGAATTGATGAGTTTTCAATTAAAAAGTGATTTCGTAGTGACGTAAGTGCTACAAATAATCATGAAATGTACGAGAATGTGTTTCTTCAGATTTCTGCTATTTCGTACGCTTTCAATTAACACTATAATTAACATGTTACTGCTGATTGGTATTTATTGGTATACTTGCTATTTTATTGACCGCAAAAATTATACATTGAAAAATAATTAAAAAATATATAAAACCTAGCTTATAAATTATGATTCCGATTTCGTGATTATTGATTATTAGAAACCTTATAACAAAACAATAAAATAAAAGAATCTTTTTTGCTGCACGATTATATTTGTGCTAGCATGTCTCGAAATTAAGATTATAACAAAATGTAAAATATAACTTGAACAATTTCCAAAAATTCTAGCAAACACGAATGGTATTCTTGCCAGTTACGATTACGACACTGTTATCCTGCAGTTCCCTCAAAGCATCTTCAAACATTTCACGCGTTACCAACTAAAAAAAGAAATTTAAAAAACCAAAGAGATTAGAATGTAACAATGCACTTCTCAGATAAAAATTAAAAGTAATAGTGAAATTATAATAAATACATAAATAAAAAACCAAAGCTAAATAGAAAGAATAAATAGACTTACCACACTCGACGATTCTTTCAGTTCTGCGAAAATCTTCTGGTAATTCAACGCCGGCGTTTTCTCCTTATCCTTAATAATCTTTTTCAATGCTTCAACCAATTCTTGTTTACGTTTTCTAGCCGCCAGCGACATGCCAGTTGTTAAAATACTAATGTCGATTTTACCGCTCAATGGATCAATGGCCGATTGCTTTAATGCCTCGCGATGTAATCTGATAATATACAAACATTGATTATAATATGTTGAATTACAGAAGTTGCATCAGAAACAAATGTTGTCCTGATATCTACTCATGCTTTATTCATTCGATTTATTCTACATTTTCCTTACCTCCAAGCTTCTTCAACATCATCTATTTCTACTATGCTGCTGAATCGCATTTTGGCATGTGCCTCGGCAAGTCGGATCAATGATTCCAGTTGTCTCGGATAGGCCGTTATCTGTCCATGTCCGCTTCCTACCCTGCGCATATCAACATAGGCCTGGATCAGCCTCTGTTGGCTCTCCTCGTTGAGAACAGGATATACGTGCTCCTTGGCATAAGCAATATAATCGCGCAAAACGCTCATGTCTACGATGTCATCCTCTTCCTCGAGATCGGATTTATAATAAAGCGATACCAGATGCTTGGCGAGTTTCCTATCGAATATCTCGTCTTGAGGATCCAGCATTAGGAAGATCAAGTCGAAACGCGACATCAACGTGTGGGGTAACATGACATTCTCTATTACCTAGAAACAAGTACAAAAATTCATAAGATTCCTTAGATCCTAATTTATTTATAATATATATAATATATATCATCGGTTATATAATTATCAATTATAGTTATTAATGGATATTTACTGTTTTGTTCTTGTTCCATTGCGACTCGCAAGGATTGGCTGCTGCGAGAATGCTGGTTCTCGCGTTCAATTGGCAGATGATGCCTGCCTTTGCGATACTTAACGTTTGCTGCTCCATAACTTCGTGCAACACCGAGCGCGTGCTGTCGTTCATCTTGTCGAATTCGTCGATGCAACAAATACCGTTGTCGGCGAGCACTAAGGCGCCAGTTTGCAACACTAATTGTCGAGTTTCAGGATCTTTGGTCACGAAAGCGGTCAATCCAACGGCGCTGGAACCTGAAGGAAAGAAAAATTATAAATACAGGAATACTAAAAATACAAATATCGATAAAATCAGATTTAAAAGATTATTCAAGATAAGCTACCCTTTCCACTGCTATATTGTGAGCGTGGTACCAAATTAAAGACAAACTGCAGCAGCTGAGATTTGCTCGTGCCAGGATCTCCGCATAAAAGTATATTGATTTCGGATCGGAAATGTTTCTTGCTCGATTTACTCTGTTCTTTCTTCGTACCGCCAAATAGTTGCAGCAATATTCCCTTCTTAACATCCTCATTTTCGTAAATGCTAGGAGCGATATGTCGCGCCAATCTTTCGTATACATCTTCCTTCTGCGACAATAGTTTCAATAACTCTATTCTTTCTGGTGGAAAAACATGATCTTTGCCCTCCTCTTGCTCGTACAATCTGCACACGACAAAACAGTAACAGTAAAATTAGCAAAATTCGATATTAAAAATTAAAGTTTAACATTATGATATCTATTAAAATGCGATTAAAATAAGAGAAGCATGAATGTATCTTACCGTTTCGAATCTTGTTTTCTGAAGTGGACAACATCAACGTGCGTTCTATAGATAGCCCGCACACTAGACTGCCGTGGATTAACGCGTATCGGCAATGCGCGATATATACCGGTGACAGAAACTCTGTCACCTGGTGAAACAGCATCCACCAGATTATTGTGTGCGAAGAGTACCACTGTATGAGGGGTTTGACCAGCCGGCATGTCATCGGGCGATTCTTGCAATTTGATCATTTGTTTGTCGGAGAAATGGCTACGATTGTGGATTAAATTGAAGCAGTAATTGTTATTACAATGCGTGCACACCGTAGGCTCGGCAATATGACCTCTGTCGATTTCCACAGTAGTCGTGAATGAGCACACGATGCATTTGAAGAATGCTTCACGCATTTCCGGCATGATGTTTGATGATCTGATGACCATACCGGCAATCGTAATCAGCTGATCAATATCTTCCGGATTCAAAAGACGCATACTTTTGGTCCGTGTTACATTGTAGGGACGTACTTGGATCTGATGCTCCAACACCGCCGCAGGATATCGCTCAAAGAACATTTCATTTGCAGTCATGTCAAATGCTGGTATCACTTCCTGAGGATAAGAGACCAAGCGATTGTAAAGCTGTTCATCGAATGCTTCAAGATGTGCACAGTTAACATTTAAGAAAGGCTCCTCTAACGTATGTATTTCCTCAAGCTTTTGTAAATAAAGCGGATCCGACAGATTCATATTCTCTGGCAACTCGTCATTCTCCGCCTCGGGATCGATGAAACGCAGAATAAATCGTTTGAACTGTTCTTTACATTGGTCTACTACAACATTTGTACCCCAGATTACCAACTGTGGGCCATTCTCGCTTTCTGATGTTCTCTGTGCATTGGGCTCCTCTGGTATCTGCCAATAAAAAATTTGCGAATTAATGGCTTATAATAATACATACCATATAATTGTTATATGCCTTTAACTTACTGGTTCAGCCAAATTAACTTGCCGCATACGTCTATCAGATTGAACATCTGGTCTCTGTCGAACAGGTGTACCCCTAATACCGCTACGAGGAGTACGAACTGAAGCCAAAGAACTGGGCGTACCATAATTCAATGGTGATGATAGTTCTATCTCGCTCATGCCTGGAGCTAGAGGACTTGTTTGCATTGGACGATTGGGAGATGACAATGGCACAGAAGATAGGCCCTCCGATGAAGGTGCAATCATTTCCTGCGTGTGACGTGTGCCCCATCGTAACGGAGTATCCACTGGATTATTACCTGGTCTCCTCTGAGGGGTACCTGTGTGCAAAATGAACGGTTTGAATATGACATATCTCTTTCTCGATGACAAAAATCCAAGAATATTCTCCAACCTTGCCTGGTAGATGCAGAACCTGTGGTATTGGGTGTTCCAGCGACTGAAGGTGTCCTGGAGGTTGGAGTCCGCTGTCTTCTAGGTGTACCACTCGTCGAACGATTGTCATCCTGTGGAATAGGAGTTCTCGGCGGTCTCATGGGACTCGACATGTTTGAAATGAAAACTGTACTGTCTTTTCTGGGCTCAGATTATCACGTATCCAAATAATGTTTCTTTATGTTTACAGAGGAGCAAACAAGGATTACACACATCGGACGCTCGATTTCCCGCGCAAATGTGGAGCCAAAGTAACTGCACCAATAGCACCTTCTGCAACAAACTTGAAAAGAAATAGATATATATATCGATATATAGTCGATTGAAGAGAAAAGGAAAAGAAACGAAACTCGTGGGGAATGCAGGAGGCGCAGTTGCGAAACCAATGACAAAGAGGGCGCAATGGATTTTCCCCAAGTATAGCTTGTCGCGTTGAGTTCTACTAAGACAGCTGATTGACATACGACGCGTGTCAATGCTTATCGAGAAAAGTCGAGAGACATCGAGTGCATGCGCAAGCGAAGAATGCCAGCTGTATATAGTAGGTCGCTCGGGCGACGAGGTGACGCGCTTTCCATTTTCACAAACGGATCGTAACATGTTACATGTCAATTGAAATCTATCTGTTGTTCAGAAATTTGACATCGCGATGTTCAAAGCATAATTCTATGCTGTGCTTATCCTTTGACTACCTTTGGTAGTCCACATATGTGGAATACATCGATTCGCTTCAGATCATCGTTTTCAGATGTACGTATTTTTCTTAAATTCCTCCGCTGCAGCGTCGGACTGAGTCACGTTGTTTGTCCAAAAATTTAAAATCTTGTAAGTAATTTTTTGCAACGTTACCATATATACTATATAACTATATATGATGATTATTTATTATTTTTGGATTCTTCGTGTAAATTCATGAAAGTTTGTTTATCGCATTGTTGACACACTTATATCGACTAATTATACGTTGTATTTACATACTGTAATCATGATAAAATTACTTTTCGCCTTGTATGTAAAATGCTTGCAAATTTTTATATTTATTCATCACTGTTTGATATAATGTGTGAATTTGTGCGAGCTAATTATTTTAAGTGCTATATTAGATAATTTCATGTCCGCATTATTAAAATTACATTATCATAGCTTTATTCTATGGAGATATTTTATTGCATACCTGTTATCTGCTAGAAAATCATGTCATACTCCATCAATAGAAGACCCTTATTAGGGGGTGCATCAGATAGTGAATTTGAAGATGATTTGGAAATTGAAATAGATGATTCCAATATTGTGATCCATGATGAAAAACCATTTTTAAAATCGTACGAGCCTCGTGACAAGTATGTTATGCAATATTTAAAATTAATTTAAAAAATTATACACTATTCTGCTCTAATCAATTGTAATCTTATTTTCTTGACATATTTCAGATATAATTTTGCATATATTGTATTCTACTTACTTGGTGTGAATACATTGATTCCTTGGAGCTTTTTTATTACTGCTGACGATGTGAGTGACGGATATCATTTATTATTTTTTTCATAATGATTCGAGACATTGAAATTATATATATATTTCCCTTTCAGTATTGGATGTACAAATTCAGAGAGATTCATAGTAATTCGACAAATTATACTCATACTGAGCTATTCGAACAAAAGACGGATTTGCAAGCTAGTTTTACTTCTTATTTAAGTGTAGCCAGTGCATTGCCAAATACTCTTTTTCTAATAATAAATACATTCATTAATAAAAGGTATGTAAAAGATTAATAAATAATTACCAAAAAATATGCGTATATTAACATTGAATTTTATTTATACAAATTAATTCAAAGTTATTACGCATTCTTCATTTTTCTTTTCTGAGATAAAGGTCCTTAGCACTTTGAGATTAAAAATGATTAAAAAATCTGAAGTAAATGAAATTCATACAAAAAAGTATTGTCTTATAATATTTTGTCACATAAAGAAAGTTAGAAGAACGTATGCGCGCGTGCGCGCATACATACGTGTATCTGTGTGGAGATATGTTTATGTGTGAACATATCAGACAGTAAAAAAATTTAATATATTAAATTCATAAATTTTCAGAATTCCTTTAACTGTAAGAATGGTGGGATCTCAATGTACCATATTGCTTCTTTTTATCCTGACGACTACGTTTGTCGAAATGGACACAGATAAATGTAATAAATAATTTTTTTTACGCTCATCATATCATAGTAACGGAATTTTATTATTTTAATGATAATCATTTCGTTTTCAGGGCAAAATACGTTCCTAATTTTTACATTGACAACGGTTGCGCTCGTAAATGGTACGATATCAAATTAAATTTATAACAAAAAATATGTCAATATGCCTTATTATAGGAAAATAATGAAATTTTAGCCGCGAGTGCAATTTTCGGTGGAAGTCTGATGGGTATAGTAGGCAAGTTTTCACCAAAATATATAACAGCTATGTCTGGTGGACAAGCTCTCGGCGGAATATTCACGGCTTTGGCGGAAGTGTGTTCCTTATGGATTGGCGCTAGTCCTGTACTATCTGGCCTAGTATATTTCATTATTGGTGATACTGTGTTGTTGTTATCGCTAATTGCATACATCATTTTAGAAAGAGCGGTAAGTTAATTTTGTTTGAGTTATCTTAATTTTAAGATATCTTAGGATTGACTCATCATCACATTTCTATTCAAGTAATCATCGTATGCACAATGAAATCATCCATAAAACGTTGTCTTGTTAAGACGATAAAACGCGAAGCACAAGTGTTCCATAAAATATGATAAGTTGCTTATGATAAAACGCATTACGCATATATTGCGCAGTGTTTTGCATTGTGCATAATCTGTTGGAGAAAAGATGGGATAAAATTAATGATTCATTCAGATTGTCACAACGATGTCAAAATTCTTTCATTCTTATATTGTTTCATAATCATATTTTTTTATAATCGTATTCCGCGAAAGCCTGCATGGAATTCAATTCAAGAGCCGTCGCTTAGAAACTTTCTTACGTTTCTTACAGCCGTTTTTTAAGCATCACGCAATGAAAAAAGTACCTGATCGTATGGAAGCTGATTATTCGATAAATAGCGAGGTCAGCTTCTCAACGGAATCGAGCGTATCTTATACGCGGATCATAAGAAGGATCTGGCATTATGGCATTAGCATATTTTTAGTATTCTTCATATCATTAGCCGTATATCCGGCGGTCACAGTGCTGGTTGAGAGTCAATACAAGGGCAATGGCCACGCATGGAACGGTAAGACGGAATGCTTTTATGTATTTCGATATCCACATATATTTTGCTGATTTCAAGCGATGGATTTACGAATACAATGAATAATCCGTAATGATTTTTCAGACGTATATTTCGTACCTGTGGTGACATATCTAATTTTTAGTACGGGCGATTATGCTGGAAGAATATTGTCCGGTATTCTTCAATGGGTGAGAATCTGCATTTCAATGCATTAGTTATAGATTCTGTACTGATGATATCATTTCAGCCAAAAAACAAACCGTGGCTCGTGATATTCATGAGTATAACTAGGGCTATCTTTATACCCGTGCTTATGTTCTGTAACGCACAACCAAGACATCATCTACCAGTTTACATTCATAGTGACTTGTATTACATTTTGATAACCATCGTATTCGCCATAAGCAATGGTTACCTTTGTAATTTAGCATTTATTCTTGCGCCCACGTAAGTATGCCTTCGACTATGAGGATCGTCGGTGATCGTGGGAGGTTTTCTGCAATTATGTGCATATCTTTCAGGGTTGTGGAGAATGAAGAGAAGGAAGTCGCGTCTGCGATGATGGGTGCTTTCCTGGGTATAGGATTAGCGTCTGGTGCTGCACTCAGTTTATATATGGTTAAGGCTCTTTAATATTTGTCTATAATTAATTATAATTAATTATCGTTAAATATAAGACACGCAATTTCACACTGCCCTTTATATATTTGAAATTGGGTAGGACCACAAGCGTGTTAATAACGAGCTTTTAATAATAAAATTAATATAAATACTGGCTGGTCCTTGTCAATCATAATCATCTTAAAATATGATTTACGAGAATTTTTCTTTCTTTTATAAAGAAAAATTCAAATTCCTGTAGTTCTGAATAGCGTATTACAAAATATTTTCGAATATATTTATAAAATAAAGTATAATATTTATGATTACGAGATATTTTCATATCATTTGACATTAAGCGAATAGAAGGACTTCATTCTCAACAATTTATGACAACATATTTGTGATCTAGAATACGATATATTTAATTATAATTCTTTTTATGTAACATTGATCTGGATATCTATATATAAAGTATTTGTGTTAATATGATTCTCTCTCTAGTCATTGTAGGTTACAAATTATGTATTTAAACAGTAGATCTCAATCATTGATATATGAAAATATAAGAGTATTATATATAAATATATATATCATATATAAAACAGAGAGAGACCCGTCTTATATAAAAATATAAATGACTTTATGTATATTGTTAATAAAAATAATTAATTACATAATTCTCTCTTTCATTTAATGCACGAAATAAAATCATACGTAAACCTAATATAAGATTATTACAAAACAGATAAATAAAATAAATTATATTATTAAATAATTTATATACATCAGAATACACGCGATATATTTCATCATGCATTTGTACTGAAATAATAATTAAACTTTATCCAAGCTATTATAATTAACAAGTTTGTCATTAGCATTACATTTGAAATATAGCCAAGGGTTCATTTCTTTCCTTCTTTGTATATCAGATATATGCATAGAAATATATATATGCATAGTTCAGAAACTTAGACGATGTCATTTCAAATTTCATTTCATTTTAAAATTCATCATTGCAAAATTAGATAAAAAATAAAATTTTCTACAAAAATTATATCAAATCTCGTTAAATAAAAATATAAGATCATCAGATTAATGTCAATGTATCTTCTATATGTCTTGAAATATCTTTATATTGTGTCGATCTATGATTTATTCATTGGAATAAGACTGAGTCAATTATCTAATCGCTTCTGTATCATAATTATAAATACAACTGCATGTGCACGATATCAAAGTAACAAGATAATATATGTAATTGCAAGCGATAAAACGATGCTCACTTATTGGAGCTGACATGTGCCTCATGTTTGACGATACTGCCATTCCTTATCAGTCAATGGCACAAATACAACGCCTAGCAGAGATCGTTGTTTGATTTTGCCATCCATACTCTTATCGATCTGCATCAGAGTTTGATCTGAATTCTCGTGACCCACTGGTATTATTAACCGTCCGCCAGGTGCTAACTGATCTATGAGCTGCAAAAAGAAAAATACTTTTATTCATATTCGAAAATAGACTTGAATACTTACCGCCTGCGGTATATGTTGAGAGGCTGCTCCCACGTGAATAGCGTCATATGGTCCATACTCGGGATATCCCAATCTACCATCACCGACTAAAATACAATCAGAATTAAATCAATTTCATCACATCATGTGAAAAGCATCCAAAAGAACATATATGCTTATTTGTAAGCGGAACAAGCATCTGTTTAATTACCGACTAATATCACGCGTCCATCACGCAAAAGCTCTGGATGATCCTCACGAATGCTTTTCTCCGCCATTGCCTTCAACTCAGGGATGTGTTCGATCCCAACAGCCACCCCGTTTGGTCCCATCATAAGACCCATGCATACTGTTAAGTATCCAGATCCAGAACCAACATCCAACGCTTTCCCACCACTACGCAGTTTATCTTCAAGATATTCCAAAGCGTACGCATGCTAAAAAATTTGTTTCTTTTATTTGAATATACGTTTTGATTTATCCATTACAAGAGGAGTTGCTAATTTGCATTTAAATAGAATTTCTGCAAGTTATGTAGAAAGTTGTTAAAACTCTTTCAAAAGATATCAAAACTACAAAAACTTTTATGCAAAGGAAAAATTGCAGATGTAAAAAGTTATACCATATGTGGAGCACTGATAGTAGCACCATAGCCAATCCCTTGCGGAGCATCTATATAAGCAAAATTGTGTTGCGTATATTTTGCTCTATCTGTGGAACTCATCACTTCAAGTATTCTATCAGATTTAATTATTCCAGTCCCTAAAGAAATTTTCATGTCACATTAATACACATATTAAATCATTTTTATATTATACATAAACAATGCATTTATGTCATTTATATATAAACAGTATGAAAATTAAGTTGTTTTAATTTTTTCTTGTTTTATGCATATTTACATACTATCCATATTTACATATAATTAACAAGCGTTAATATCGAAAATGCATTATTTTAGATATATAAGATAACACTTTCAATTCAAACGTTCAAAAATGAATTATCCTGAATTAACTAAAATTTTAATCAAAACTTCAGTCAAATTCATGCGAGAATTGTGCTCCATTCGATTTCGAATTCACTCGATCTAAATATCGACATCAAATTCAAATTTCAAATGTCAACAACCACGCGATTCTAGATCAGACCAGACTAAAACTATAGCGCGGGAGGAAGCGAGATGGGATAGTATGACGCAACGTTGCACAACGTCGTGCGATACTCACGTTTCAGGTACTGCATGAGCTCCTGATTAGTCTTGGCGTAGAAACGTCCGTGAAAAGCCATATCGTGTGTGAGCACGACGGGCGATAAGATCGCAAGCGCCGTGCACAGGCACTCGATGACACGAAACCAAATTTTGAGGCGATGCGTGACACCCGCGAAAACGAACTGAAGAGAAGGGAGGGGAGGGACCCGGCAACCTGTCGCTTCCGTTGTCGCTTCTCGATGCTTGTGATACTCAAAACTCCATTCGATTCTCCGCTGTTCCTTGCGTATTTCCCAAATTTCCAATGGGCCGATTAACTCGCGGAACGTATCTCGAAATCCCGAATCGACGTCTGCTTGTTCGTCGATACCCTTCTTCTCGTTACTTATCTCGTTCGTCGATATTCTTCGGGATTCAGGATTTACCCATCGAGATTGTGCTCCGAGGTGCTTGAGTTTTCACCGATTTCACCAATGAATTCTTGCTAACTTCCTCTGCGATCTACGTGAATCGACGTGATGGCGAGATCTGTGATCGTTGGCCAATTACGCGTATGAAACGACCTTCGCCCTCGCCTTGGCGGGAGCTCCGCGCGCGAACGCAACGCGCACGTCGTATTTTCAAAATAACCCAGGAAGTGCTGCCAATCCTGCCGCGCTGCATCGCGAGCGATAGCAGCCAACTTAAATCAAGCAACGATCTTTGATTGATGAACGGTGCATGCTTATTTGATCGACTGTTCGAGATATCGAACCATGACATTTAAATATGGCAATGTCCAAGCGTAACAGTTATTCTTAGAAATGATCAATATTATTAGCACAAACTGCATGTAAATCGAATATTTATCATATCTCTCTCTCTTTATTATTATAATAAGGACAGAATTTGCCGTTATACGTGGGAAAGGATGAAGGAAAAGACCGTTCGTTTAATCGAGTTATCTCTTTATACCATTCTTTTTTCTAAAATCAATTTTATAAAATTATCAATTTTATCAACTTTATAAACAATTAAATAAAGCTGTATACTTGTTCCATCGTTAAAAAGTTTATTTTTCTGTTTATTTGTTACATTTTTCTGCATGAAAGTTTTTTTATGTTTTACAATGTAAATAGTTGAAAGTTATAGATATTGTTGTAATATTGTGTTTTAATATTATAGATTGATATCATAGATCGAGAATTTCCTAATACAACTGCATAATTCAAATTGTACCACGACTTGATATATCGCGATTTGCAATATATTAATTTATGATAAAAAATGAATAATGCATGAAGAAATTAATGTATTATATGTAAAATGTAGTTTATTAATATCTATTCTAATCAAAATTAAAACGTATGCTTTCATGTCTATGCATGCGCGTCATGAAAAAAAGAAGAAAATTCAATCTGCGAATATAAATTCACGATTATCGTTGATAAATGATTTTGTAAATTCACGATCATTCAATCGTCTACTCGAATTCCGCGTTCACAAGATCTTGCTCTGAGGATCCTTCACGTAAGAACATTACGTAACTGAGTAGTAGGATCCGTAAGAGGAACATAAGACACCTGCATCAGTTTCTTCTTCGTAATTGTACCGTCTGCGTTCTTATCTACCTGTAGTAAATCTTGAAATCTCTGGAAACCCGCCACAGTCATAACCGGACAAACCAATCGGCCTTCAGGTGTTAGCTGATCTATCAACTGCAATTACGTTATTTACTCGTTACAATTTTTCACATAACTTTTTTCTCGAGTTATATATATTACTTACTTCCTGCGGCAAAGTCTCGGCTGCTGCTCCAACGTGTATAGCGTTGTACGGGCCGTCAACAGCATGTCCCAATCTGCCGTCTCCCACTAGGCGCATTCATAATGACCTGTCGTTAGTCGGCAGTCTTTTATCTGTTACCTTTACAGCGAGACCACACAGTCGGTGGACAGTGTTCCGTTTGATTCTTCACGGCAACATACATACCTACTTCACGTATGAATCACGTGGATGGATCACAAATGTATCTTTTATTCGAACTATGCATATACAAGTTGATAATTTTGAACGTTTTTCTATCGCATAATGCATTTTGTAACCGATACTGTTACACTGATGAAACGAACGACGAGAGAGAAAGAGTTGCGATCGTTCGAATGGAAGAACATTGTTAGAATGAACATGAACAATGAAATTTTAACTTACCGACAAATTTAATACGATTCTCCTTGAGGAAATGCGGGTTATCCTCGCGCACATTCCTAGTAGAGATCTCTATGAGCTCGGGAATATGCTCGATACCTGTTACGCGACCACACGAACCCACCATATGTGCCATGCAAGCAGATAGATAGCCGGAACCCGAGCCGACATCGAGCGCCTTGGCACCATCAAAGAGTTGATCGGAAAGAATTGACAGAGCGCATGCATGCTGCAAAAGATAGCATGTTATTTATCTAACATTATCACACAGATCAAACTTTAAATAATGTATAAATTGTTTTTAATAGTAATCCTCTGTGTGATATGTCAATGCTGTGTGACTCGGAAAATCTCCAATCAGTCGACCAAATATGAGTTTAACATAAATAACATAAAAGTAATAAGATAACGAGGTTATTCTGATAGCCTCATTCCGAGTTTCTGATAATTATTCCTTCCGAGCTTTTGTTCTATGTATCTGTACAGACATTTTTCTACGAATATTTTACGCATTTCGTAAAGATAAATTTGTATTGTAATGATATGTGATAAAAAATTTTCATGTTTCGGATGAAGACTACAAAAGATTTATTGCATATGTTAATATGCAGATGTTCGTTATTTGGTAGCCAAAATAATGTGTAATCATAAATTGCATACGCGTGTTTAATATCTGTGTATTAACATCGCTTAAATAAATTTAAGATAGCAATAGGGAGCAGGACAATCTGTGTGATTTATTTATTATGCAAGTTCCCATATCAAGTAAAATACATTTATCTTTTTGCTTACTCGCGTTAAAACAACATACCTAGAAGGTACCTACCATGTGTGGTGCGCTGATCGTTACGTTATAGCCGATTCTCCTAGGTCGGTCGAGATAAGGGTCCGTCTCATGGCAATACTTTGCCCTGTCAACAGCGAGCATAGCCGCCTCCGCTCGGCTAGTTGCCAATATACCGGCATCTGTGAATAATCTATCCCTAATTGCTATACAAATGAACGATTGTCTCTAACAAAAGAAGTGCGCTATTATCTACATTAATCGAGTCAGTCTCTTTCTCCGTTCGCATTGTTCGCCCCATGACATGAGGTCATTTACCTTTCAGCTTCTGCACCATCTCTTGATTCGTGGTACCGTTACAGTGCCATGCCATGCTGCGTGGATGTGGTTTCTACTGGATTAAACCGCAAGTTTTCTAAACAAAGGAATCGGTTTCACGAACGGTGCACACAGAAACGGATTGACAGCTAATGCGCATATAAACACGATCCGCGTTTAGATGCGACGATTAACGCAAAGTTTGGGAAACAGAGAACGAGATAGTTGCACTTGGAAAACTTGAAGGAAATCTCACTTGTCGCAAGAAAACACGTCGACTTCGTAGCTAATATGGCCGTGAGACCATACAGCTAGCGACCTTAAGGGAACATTACCATTTGGGTGGGAGGGAAGGGGACGGAGAGGGGTATGAAACAGCTGATGCGATGCTATCGATTCGCGCTTCGTGCGATACGGGACACTATCGCGAAGCGGCACGAAATTCACGCGGCGAATGAAACATGACCGATGAAATTAGAAGAGATCCGTATTAGAGGATTCCCGAATGCGAAGTGTCATTGATGACGCGTTATCGATGACGTAATGTTGGATGAAAACGACGTCTTCAGTCTTCTCTTGATTTTCTAATTTCTTGAACGTCAGGCGAAAGACCAATCGCGATAAAAGAATAAATCACTCGTGTAGATAAAGCGGCTCGATATTACGCAGAACATCTCACTCACCAAATTCAATTACATAACTGAATGCAATTCTACATTTGCGTCATTGTTAAAAACTATCGAGCCCGATCGATGCGCGCTTCGAATCCAGATATCTGGTTGGTTATAGACATGACATTCACGCGCGATGTTATAATCTGATAATTTTAATAATTTAAAAACATCGTTTAATAACTGAAATCGTCAAGTTGAAAATTTGAATTAACTAGATACGAATGTATCTGAGCTTACATGTTCGCCAATGTAAACTGTTGTCAGCTGTTGGTATCAATGTACCGTCAAATGCAACGCGCAAGATTTGAATTTGAAAAAAAATTTCTACCGTTTGATTAATTTGAAATGGATTTGTGAAAACGCGAACGACATATTGATCAAATTGCATTATTCGATATTTGGTTGTTCGTTTCGCTAAGGCGTAGATGTAAGAAATATTTGCATTAAAATCAACACGCTTTTTGTCCTGGTTGTAAATTTATCAATGCAATCCGAATCCGTTGGACAAGGACGTAAATTAATTACGTGATCTTCGTCAGCGAGACGCTGACAATAAATTACTATGAGCATACTTGTTTGGTGTACGTGTCTCGCGATTATTTAGAATGAGATAGAAGAGTGATAAAGACGAGATGTTTTCTCGTTCAATTTGAGCTGCGATTGTATTCTTACGTAAAAAAGGTGTCTTTGCATTGCATAATTATTTAGGAAAATATGAATGTCCTAGCAATAGAAATTAATGTTGGCCTCAGTTGTAAAATAGAATTACAATTATTTTGAATATATGCGAAAAATATTCATATATGTTTCACGCGTGCTATAAAACATAATCAAAAAAGAAACAGAGTCTATCGATTGACAGAGGAACAGAAATAATATGAAACTTAAAAAGATAATTTTTTTATCGACATATATATGCGTATAAAAATAAAGCTATACAAAAAGAAACGAATTTATTAATACTAAATAACAGACATATATTTCTTGCGATTCGGGGAAAGAAAAAGATCGATTCAATCATCTTTTTATTATAAAAAAATAGACATCATTTTCCTCTTTTTCAATAACAGAGGACCCACAGAATACCCACGTGATAAGTGACAGATTCGATAAAGTAATGCGATGTTTGCCGTGTAGATAGAATACGTGCGTTTAATTTACGTGCATTCATCAAAGAGTGACGGCAAGATAAGAATTACCCCTTCCGAGAGTTTCTGCGTGATTAGCGATCGATATAAATCGAATTAGAGTTCGCACAACTGTCTCGTACAAAACGCGGCGGGTTAACGTCTTGTTTTTGCACGGTAATGAATTGCTTTCTTGTTCGTGAATCTCATTTTTCGATTACTGCTTATCCGTTAACAATTGCAAAACAAACCGCCAGTACGGTCGCATTCGTTTTGGAGAACGACGTGCGATGGAGAAACGTGAAGATGTATTGCTGGAAGAACCAGGAAAATTGCGGCAGTACCTTGCTACGATAGTTGGTAAGTTGCGGAAAAAAAAACTTTCCTTCTCATTTTTTAAAGTAGAACGGAAGATATATACGTCAGTGCATATTTTAATAAATAATTAACATTTTGGCAATAGTGCTGGATGATATTAATTCTTGATTAAGAAATGCCGATACAATGATTTTTATATATCTTTTAATATATCCTGAATATGTGACAAATAATCATTTATAAAAAAAAGAATAAAAATATTAAGAAAAATAAATAACGTGTAATGATTTTGGATAAATGGCAGTAATGCTCACAGCAATCGAGTAATCGAGTAATACTTACTTCAGGCTCAAAGATACAGATATAATTTAATTAATAATTTCGATTAAACATCCTAAAAAAATTTATAATAAAAATAATAAAAGCTAAAACAATATTGGTATAACAAAAGGCAATATTGATATAAGAAAAGAATTTAAACTGAAAATACTTTTAAATTTCAATTACCAAAATAACGTTTATATATAAATTTTTGGATGAAATTTCTATTTAATTCTTATATATTGGATAAGATTGTTCCATATTCTTCGCAGTGAATCTATCAGCGCTGTCTTATGGAACTATGATAGGATGGCAATCACCATCGGCCCCGCAATTGCAGAGTACATCACCGCCAATAGGAAACGTACCGATGACGGATGAGGGTGTATCTTGGTTGAGCGCTATAATGTGTCTAATGGGCACTGTTGTGACGCTGATACTTTTGATGATACCTGACAAGTTCAGTCGCAAAAAGATGTGCTACGGATTGGCGTTACCATTAGCATTTTCTTGGCTGTTCATAATCTTCGCTACCAATCACGTGCACATTTATATAGGGAGAAGTTTGAGTGGCATCGCTGGCGGTAGTGTGCTCCTCTTTGTGCCAAACTATGTGTCGGAAATCGCAGGTGACAGCATACGTGGTTTCCTGGCAAGCATCATGACATTTTCCTTGAATTTTGGGATATTGCTAACTTATATCTTAGGCGGTATCTTGTCTATGCATACTTTAGCCGTGACCGCCTTGGCAGTACCTGTATTATATGTTGTCGCTTTCATCTTCATGCCGGAGTCACCGGTCTATCTAATGCGCCAAAATCGTCTCCACGAAGCGGCCAGGTAAGAAGAAAGGGGTTGATAGTTTTTTGAAAATATCGTGAAAGAGAGTCGCAATTCGCTGTTCTAGATCCTTGAAGTGGTTGAAAGCTGGAAACAGTCTAGCGATAGAGAAAACACTTTCGCATTTACAGTTGGAAGTTAAAGAAGTCTCATCTATGAAAACTGCTAAGCTATCAGATTTATTTAAGGATAAAGCGACGATCAAGGGATTAATAATTACCTTGGCTTTGTTCTGCGGTCAGCAATTCGGTGGAATATTCGCACTGGTAACCAGATGTTTATAGGCTCCACGAATTCTTTGGGTTAAATTACTATCTCATTACGGACTTAAAATCTCAGTTTCCTATATTAACATTTAGCAGTATTATGATAACAGTATAGTATAATATAGTATAATAGCAATATTATTATAGCAGTATTATAAATTTAGTAATATTCCAGTTCAACTTTTCGTATAATTAATTAATGTCAATAAAATTATGAAAAACAATTAAGAATTAAAGACAAAACTTCAATCTTACTCTATTTAAAATAGATTTTTATTTATAAAAAACAAATTTTTTTCTCCCTCTCCAGATCAGCTATTCGGAGAGCATCTTCAAGATGTCCGGTAGTTCGTTATCGCCGAATACATCAGCTATCATCATAGCGGTTATACAACTTTTCGGTTCATGGCTGGCATTATTCCTGGTGGAGCGTGCGGGTAGACGGCCATTGCTGCTCGTATCTTCTGCAGGAATGTCCGTATGTCACTGTGCGATCGGCGCATTTTTCTACTTGCAAGCTCGACAATACGACATGTCCACCATGCTTTGGGTGCCCGTAACGGCACTATCTGTTTACATGGTAGTTTACTCTATGGGAATGGGTACCATACCGGTTGTAGTGATGTCAGAGATTTTCAGTCGCGATATGACCAGCCTAGGCATGACTATGGGCATGTTGATGTGCTGGTCCGGCGCTTTCATCATGGTCAAGATGTTTTCTGATCTAATAGCTTTGCTGGGTATATATGGTTGCTTCTTTTTGCTCGCCATTATTTGTGTATGCAACTTCATCTTCTGCTTCATAATGCTACCGGAAACGAAGGGACGATTACGCGAAGATATCGTGGATGAACTGAATTGCGCGTCGAAGACCGAGCATAGGCATATTATTGTGATAGACTCAGGACAAGCGGCGCATGTGTAAAATATCATTCCAGTGTCTAGATATTTGTATTTGGAAAAAATACTATAACGGGAAGACACATGGAAGACTAATAAAATGTTAGCGCATTCTTGTCACCTAATTTTTTACTTTCCGTTATATCTCTGAAATGTAGATGTTCAGATATATAAATCTTTTATAGAAAAGGATATATCTACTCTTATAGTTTGTTTACATAAGGAAGAAAAATGTTTCTTAATGTTTCTTTTTAAAAAATTTATGATCTACGAAATATCTCAGAGAATGATAATAACAATATTATTTAATCACAACATCACGTGTTATCTTGTGTATTTTGTGAGAAAAAAAAGCATATGTTCGCGATATATTGATATGTATAATGTTATAATATTATAATACTGATAATATTAACAATATAGTAAATCTATCGATGTGAGAACAATGAGAAAATGTATATAAATGTACATATGTACATATATAAATATTCATATAATAAGACTACTCTTATTAAGAATAGACATAAAGACATAAAGACTATTTAAAAATATATATTTTATGTAATCTTGTTGATTATGAAATCGTGTTTTTGTATATACTATTGGACCGAATAATAGATACAAACAAAATAAATCAATATCGACAAGGATCAAATTTTTAAATAAGGTACAATTAGATTTTATTGTTTGCGATTAATATTATGATACGGATCAATATATGTACATGTTCAGAATGATGATATAAAATCTCAATATCTATTTTATACATATCTGTACAAAACATATACAATACGTATAAACAAAGAATCTAATTACACTCATATGAATTTTGGATTCATTCATGCTTATGTGATTGTTGGAAAAATGCTTTAATTATAGCAAGAACAAAGAACGATAATTTCATGAATCTATGAAATCTATTGTCAATCGTCAATTGTTCTTTTACGCACACTCTTGTTGCCGATCTTCCTTTTTTTGAAAGTAGTTGAGGATCCCTCGTCATCGCTGTCATTGGTACTGAGTTGTGTGATGGTTTTTTCTTTGAAGGTTCTCTGCAAGGGCGGCGGTTCCATTTTTCCGAATGTAGGCAGTTGTATTTGCTTTTGTTTTGGCAGTTGTAAGTCCACTGGTTTTCTGTTAACATTAAACATCTCGTGTTTATCTTTGCGTAGTTGCGAGAAATGATATGAAAAATTTGATTTTTGATATATTCTGACATTGAATACAGATTAATAAACAGTATATATTAATTAGTGATATACTGATCAGTAAATAAAACAATTTAAGTAATTTGAACTTTATGGCTACTTTCATCTTTCATTAAATGAATTCTGTCAATTTCCGACTATCATTTCTTAATATTTATGAGTTAATTTCTTTATACATACAATAATCGAAGATAATTTCTGGAAAAATAAACTTCTGCCTCAATTATCTTCAGCTATGATGAAAATAATTCTATCTTAATCAGAATTTATGTGCAACACAGCTAAATTTAGATTTACAACTATCAACTATCGTATAAATGTCATATCGCTTGTACATTGATAAAGTTACATAGTCATCGTCGTGTGATAAATCTCTGCGAAAAATGTCTTAATCCGTTCTGGCGACTACAGAACATGACGTTTAAATAATTTACCTTGTCTCCCGATTCACGACTTGCCAAGATCCGTAGGGTTGCGGTTTCTCGGGTATGCTGTAGTCTCGTCGGTAAGGCCGTTCCTGCTTGACCTTCTTTTTCTGTGGCCCTACATTTTCATCGCTATCTTCGGCATCGTCTTCGGTAGATTGTTTCCTAAATTCTTTCATTCTTTCTCTCTCGGTATTGGCACGTTGTTCTTCGAAAATATCCGCCTTTTCGATCGCTTCTTCCTGGTCCAATTGGTTCATGAGTTGCCTTTGGAGTGCCTCTTCATTTGCCTCCTCCTCTTGTTCTGCCAAGGTCATGTAACCCTCTTCTGGAGGTTCCCATATGGATTCTAATGTATACCAAATAATATTATATGAGATACATTTAGTAAATAAATGAATTTTAATTAATAAAACTAAAAAGTTTTAAAAAGTTTTACTCTCTTATAACGTATAAAAGAAATATCAAATTTATATTTGTAATAAAATTTTAAAATCTCTCTCTCTCTCTTTCTCTTTCTTTTTCTACTTATATTATTTGAAATAATTTATATAAAATTATATCAAAATTATATAAATATAACAAGACATATATATATATATATATATATATATATACATATTTATGATAAAAAGGAATTATTATAAATACATAACTAATGTTATCTATTCATTTACAATAAGCTTTGTTACTAAAACGACTGAAAAAAACGGGATGTAATATCGATAATGGAATATCGCTCAACAAATCTCAGAGCAAGAGACAGACAAACAAAAAAGATGTAAAAATTTGCGCAAAGATATACGCACCGTTCGTCTCGATGTGCCAATAGTAAGCATATCCTTCGGGACTGAGTGCCTCGTACCATAGTTTTCTAACGGGTGCGGTCGGACGATCGTCCTCCTGGGTCTTCTTCCCTTTTCCCTTTGTTTTTCCCGTTTTATTCTTCCCCGGAGTCCTGCTCTCGCTGCTCTGTTCGACCCGTGGAAATGACGGTGCGCTCTTTGACCAAGATGTCGGATCACAAGGATCTACTTGCGGCGAGAACTAGAAAAGTTTCGATGATAAGTTACTTCGCACTGATAAACTCCACTTTTCTTAGAAATGGCAGATCTATTAGATAAAAAAATAGCTAATCTTTTCGCAAATCAAGTGGCTGCTGTGAATGAAAGAAAGCCTCATCAATATGGCGAATAGTGGAGTAAAATGGCTATTAAATGGTGAATGGCTATTTGAAACAGCCACTCTGATTACTAGATAATTAAAAGAATCAGAATTGGATCTACCAAGTCAGTATTCGATTGGGTTGGAATTGTTGGAATTCCTGAAACGGCTGATAGCGTTCGAGTACTGTTTTGAGGTATCTGGAAATATAATACAAACATATAAAATGTATAAGTAAAATCACTTTATATACCTTAGACAGGAGTGTAATTGTTTTTATACTTGAAGTTTTTATCTTTGAAATTCCTAAAAATATGTTTGATGAATTAGTTTCATAGAAGAAAACCTACATCTTTGTTTTCCATCCTGTTCTGTTTCTCCTTAATAAGCCTTTGAGCAGTCATATCTCGCGTGTTATTCTCGACGTCCTTCAAGTATGCAGCCATAGCCGCCTAGACAAGAAAGCGTGTGATCAATATTATCATCAATATTTTATGCTTTTATGCTTTAATTGACAATTCATTCATAATGACATTCACAAAATGACGTATACATTTTCCATTTTCTTGATGTCATGCTCGAATTTCTTATTCTGTTTCATCTGCTTGGCGCTATTCTTGTGGATTTCCTTGAGCCGCTTGCTGACATTTTCCTTGTGTTTCTTGCCACCCTCGTGGAAGTCGATACTCGGTTTATTATCGGCAATCCAGCACTTGCAGAAGTCGCAGAACTTGCGGCTCTGAGATTTCCAGTAGTCCGCCCTGTAATAATCATAATTAGATAATTGTCGCCGCGATTTATGCGAAATCCGCGTGCTTTCTTGCCAAGTCGCGTATAAATTTAGATACGGAAAAAGTCCGATGTCAATGTTAGCAATGTATGTATAACATGACATACGAAATGGAATACGTGAATTTTAAATATCTCGATTAGAATTGATATTTTTGCAAATCGCGAGACTAAAATGCACACGGCACGGAATAGATGAAAAAGTTTCCCATTTTAACGTTATCGATCAACGAAGTGAATTATTAAGTGGATTGCGATATGCGACGTCTCTCCAATGATTGGACAAAATGCGGACGGCATCGCTCAAGATCTAGAAAAGAGATGTTTTCTCGCTCGCACCGAGATGAGAGCAAATTAGTTGGCAATTAGTCTCCCACGCAGACCTGAGCATCACTCGACCTTCGCATTATGCTTCGCTTGTGACTAACGAACTTCCAAGAAGCTCGAAAAATCGTCAGCATTTGCGATGGTAAACTAAAGCAGAAGAGACGACGCGTTACTTCTTCCAACGTCTCTAAGTCTTTTACCGTAATTCGTAATCCCGTAATTTCGATTTATGTCGAACGGCGATGATATGGAATCATCGAGCATGAGTCATGCATGAAGTCGCACGTCCTTTTAGAAAATATCCAAACGCTCGCGATTCTACTTCAATGTACGTTATGTTTCGCAGGTTCGATCGGACTTTCTCGTCGCTCACTTCGTACATGATATGCAGATTAATCCAGACGGAAATTTCGTAGCTGAACAAACGCCGAAGGCATTCTTGGAAAAGATCGGACTCCAATTAGAAGCTGCCAATTAAAGGCGGAACTATGTCTAATTATTGCCGGAAGAAGAATCCAGGTTGGAAATCGAGTTAAAGACGGCCTGGTGATAATTTCGCCAGTGTGCGAACGTGAATATTTTTTAACAGAGATTAATTTAACAACGATAATCCAAGGTAGTTTTATTCACGACTCTCTCGTAAATAATTATGCGGGCTATCTGTTTTACAAACTGTAAGAAAAGTTCCGCTTGAAAGTATGAAAATTTCTGAAATATCAACATCAACATTTTAATCGATCGATTATCCCATCAATCAATACGAATTTAATTATATCTTCTGTCTAAATGCTAAATCTAAGTTCTCTTTAAATTCGATTAATCGGATATAGATAGTGGATTTCGATAACATTAATTATAAACTTAATCTGGATTAAAGAAGAACTTAAGGACAGACTCGTCAATTATGCAGAAATCCCCATCGGCGTGCTTTATAGCGAAAAGAAGAAGAAAAAAAAGAAAAACTTAAGTGATAAAAGAAAAAAAGGACTTCCAATCTCGTTAACTAGCGCCAATGCGCGGCTTGCCGAGCGGATCAATCTACTCTCGGCTGTTTCTTTTCGTCGGGCCAGCTAACGAAGCTGTCGCGAACGAAGTTTCAACCTGTTGCTGCGTGCCAAACGGTCTTGTCGCAGACGAGATTCGCTTTGACAATAAACGTATCTCAGAGACGCTCGCGTTTCTATAGATATACCCCGCTGCGCTCTATTAACGTCTCATCGATGTTCTCCAACAGCTGTTTTATGCAAAACACGATTCGACTGTAACGAAACGACTCAATGAAGACGAGCGCACGTCGTAAGAACAGGAGCAAGAAGCAATTCTATGAGAAGAAAGAAAAAAAAGACGGGGGGAACACTACCGTTCGTCTGTTTTTACGCCGCCGGGGATCTCCAATCCCCGTGCCGGTATTTTTTTCATCTAGCCAGATTTGATTATCACATCGGAGAGTCTTTCTCCGATCCCCTAATATTGCGACAGCCAGCGGCGCGCAACGCGAGACTTAAGACAGAAATAGATTCGGCGATCTTAACGAGCGATTTTGCATCGTTACAGTTTCAGCCGGCGGGCGAAATAATCTCTCCGTAGATGAATTAGGGCGACCATTCGGAGCGTTCGGACGAGATTAAGCAAGATCAATACACGAGGTTTCAAGACACATGGCGATTGGCCGATTTCCAAAGTAGAAATATCCCTCCTTTGACGTCCCTCCCTCTCGGAGGTCCTCCGCTGCATCTATCATGCACCGCTGGCTTTGCATGCAGCATCGAGCCACGGACTGATGCATGCACGAACTGTCGAACGTGTCACCGTAAATCCGCTGTCGCGAGCACGCGGAAGGCGGATGCGGGCTGCGTGCGTGTGTGCATGAGTGCGTGCCGCAACGCAACAGGTTCTCCATTGCGTACGACTGATATAAATCAGCGATTGTCAAAACGGGCTCTGGCATTTATCGGCATAGATCTCACGACGCGGCGGTGCACTGCCGGACGTGCCGCATTGTTAAGGTTCCTCTTTCGGTGCGTCGCATCCGCGCATTTGCGAGACTGTGCCCATGCTCGGACAATGCGCTTCGGTGTTCGTTGGACATCAGGAAGCTCATCGCTCGCGTTTAAACGTGATTCCATTAGACAGGATTTATCGCGATGCAGAGGCGCCTGGTTCCCGTTCGCGCGAAAGTGGTCCAGTTACGGTCCCCGCCTGCGGATGCAATAGTAATCTTGACGCTGCTGAGCATCAACCGGGAAGAACGGATGCTTCGCGAGTTCGTTTTAGATCACCGTATCGCCGCGAATGAGATTATATTCGCCCGTATCGCCTATGCTCACGTATCCTGGCAGAAGTACGGCAGAAATACGCTAACGACATACGGCCATAAGCAGCTCGTCCAGTTCCGCTACGTTGTCTATAGAGCATAGCGTCACGCTATTAATACGAGCTATTATTAATAGAAGCGGCTGTTGGGAGACGGAATCGTGCAGATTCCTCGATGCGATTCCCGTCCCTTGGGGGAATCGAGTCGCGTTATTAGCGGCAGCCAAAACGCGCCCAAAAACGCGCGACAATGGAGAAACCCGCCGACGTTCGCCTCTGCGCCACTCGTTTCCTCTTTCGCAGACGCGCGTACAAGCGGCCGTTACGGATCATCATCTTAATGTGCCGTGTCTTCGTGTAATGCCGCTGTCACAGCGGAACTGCGAGCGGTACACGTGCTCATTACTGATGCGCGTCTCCGTCGAGCTTCTGCATACGCGCCGTGCGCGTAGCTTCCCTCACGGGAAGCGGAAATTTATGATCGGCGTATTTTTAAGCGGGCGAATTCCAACAACGAACATCGCCGCCGGAACTCGGGTATCTCTATTTATTCGATTTCTCTCGCGAGACCAAGCGTCGCGTTGCTCTTCAACGACAACGTTGTTGCGTAAAGGCAACAACGGTGACCTTCAAGTAAAACCGCCAGCTACCCTCCTATCGGCCGACCGTTGGAGCCAATTTATTGGCGCTTTATGCTACCAGCGCTTCCGCGCTGGCCAACAACAATTTGGACGAGCCAGCTCGTTCATCGAGCGAAAACAATGATTTTATATCTGACGCTGTTCAACCTGCCTGGCCTCGGTCGCGCCATCAATATCGCGCGCCAGTGGCATTGGCAATGTCGCGATCGCATCCTTCATTCTCTCTCTCGAGTTGCACGTTTGCATCGTGTGACCCGACAGTTATTTCAACGTGACCTTCGTTCTCATCGTTCATAGGGGGGCAGCTGTAAAACACGACGGATATATATCCGGGATGCTTCGAACGCTAAAATTTGAACGCGGGAGCTGCTCATCGAACAACAATCGCGCAGATTGCTTCGAATTTGGAGATTTAATCAAATTCATCGAGTGATTCTGCCATGATTCCGTCGTCTCATAATGTGAGATCAAGCCTTGCCCCCCCCCTCCTCCTCCCCCGCCCCCAAAGCGGGGAGGGATCGCCGGTGTCGCGGAGAGAAAGAGTTTCTCCCGCCTCGAGTAATGACCCCTTGAGAGATAAATCGGCGCAAGAAACGAATGGAAACCAACCTGCTTAGTTATGTCTAAGCGAACAACGCCGGCCTCGAAACAATCGGCAAGACAAATCGCTCTTTCTTGCGGCCGTACATTACGGCGCGCGTATTTTCGCGCGGGGAGGCAAAAAGGGTTCCTAATGCGCGGCAAAGCCGCGGAATCTATCTGTAATCGCGCCGATGGCTCTCAAGGAGGCGAATTGTGCTCCGACCGGAAAAAAAAATCGAGAGAAATTCGAGACGGCGACGGTGTAGATTATGTAAATGATGTCGGTACATCGACAGTTGCCGCAAAAAAGCACTTCCCCCGCGAAACCTCGATAAATTTCGCGATGTCCCGCGGGACCCCCGCGAGTGAATTTCAGCAAATAAAGAGTACACGTTCCGTCTTTTTATCTCGCTCTGAGTCTGATCCGCCGAGACTCGGCTGCTTTCGCGCGAAATATACGTTAAAGCGCGTAAAACATTATCGGGACACCTTAACTACCGCATCGTGTATTGAAGTCTCATGGGATCTTGATTCGATCCGAGGTCGTATTTCTTGAAGAACGTTGTAAAACGGAGACTCGCATATGGCAGATAACAACATATAAATACACGTTCGTCCGGGGAAAATAAACGGATCCGCAGATTAATTAAGAAAAAACGGGAAATCGAAACGTACGGTGCCGCGAGAAATCCCGCTGATGACGCGTTAAAAATCAGCGTTAACTGACGAAAGCGCGTTCTCGAACCTTCAGACCATCGGTCCATCGCTGTTTGCTTTGGCAGCTAGTTAACGTTCGACGTTCGCGTTCAGCGTTCGCCCACTGTCGCACATGCGGATATTTTCGACAGGTTTACGTTTCGAAATCACTGTTCGCGCCACCCGTTTCATCCCTCTTCTATATCTCCGGATGCACGCGAGTTTCGAGACGTCGATCGAGATCAAGACCTCCGAGATTTTATTCGGTCCGTCATGGAGACCAATCATACATCACGAACGTATTTATTGCATCGCAATGATCTATTAATCGCGAATTATCATTATCGGATGAATTTGATTGATCCGAGAAAAATCCGAGAAAAGTCTTTCTAGCAATGTCTGCACGGTGAATAAATATCGGTTCGAGATAAATATCGACTTTCTCGTGCGTCGATCGAATTCGCAACAATGTCGAATTGAATTTTTCGCGTTAAACGCGTCTCGATCATATCTTTTTATCAAGCATATTTTGATAATCAGCGCGTTTGTCACGAGAAGAAACACGGAGATCCCGCGTCGCCGAGATTTCAATCCGTCGAGATCTCAGCTTGAATTTCTTTATCTTCTAGTGAGTACACGTAAAACCTATCGTCGCATAAAGCGCAGACACTTGCCTCGATATTCCTTCAGAATGCGAGCTGCGTCGTGCACGTAATTTTATAGACGCATAGAGCTAGTGGCCTTTTCAAGAACTGTCGTTCTATCGCTCTCGTTCCTGGATCCATAAAACGCGTCATTTATTTATTTTCCTGAAGGCGCGACGATAAGTTATTGTCGCAAGTATTATGACACTAGCCTCATGCATAAGAGAGCATTTTAATCTTCAACGGTGCCAGTACTCTTTCTGCTCGAGACTTGCCAGCGACCGGTTTCATAAATTAAACATCAAGGAAAGGAAAAGAAGGGAAACTTGATATCTCTTACGTAGATACATCGCAAGGATCAAAAATCGTGCGTGAAGTCACATCACTTATCACGTCACGTTTCACCCATTATCCCTTATCTTTAGAAAAGAAGGCGAAGAAGAAGAAGAAAAAGTATAACGCTAATTCACGATAAAAGAGAGATTGAGTTTGAGCTTTAACTTCAAAGAAACAACCAACTTCATTTCTCGCGAGTCGCTCTGGAAATTCGTGGTTGGATCCGCACGCGAATCTGTGTGTCGACAAACACACAGATTTTGTGTGTAATCCTTTTGCATGTAAAATAATTTATATTAACTGAAATGAAATGCAGTAAACGCGCAAATGGCGGACAGAGAGACAGAGAAAGAGAGAGAAAGGGAGAGAGAGAAACTCGCGCCGCTCCGCGAGTTAAAAAACGCCGTTAATTAATTAACGTCGAATTTCGCGCGGCTTGCGGGCGAAACGTGGCGACATGTTATTTCCGCTCGAATACGCGCGTGGGAAACGATGCACACAATGTTGGTAGAACAATTGTTGCTATGGTTACGGTAAAAAAAAAAAAGGGAGGCTCGCGTATCGTTCTAATTCCGACGGGCTCGATAATAAACAGCCTCCCTCGTCGCGAGATACGTACGATACGTGCTGATGGACGAAACGCGGACTGCGGGAACAATCTCGATCAAGATTATCTCGATCGAGCGTTACGATTAAGCGTTACTCATCGAGATCAAATCCGAACGGAGATTGGTTGGACCCCTGAAGAGCGGGCGAGCGAATTTTATCTATCTTGGTATGATCGCGCGCTCGATCGAGTACGCGCTATCATCAGCGCTATCTCTTTCCTTTAGTTTGTTTAATAACTCTGACTCTGGTATCAATTTTTCACAGAATTAAGCACACCGCTCGCACGTGCACGCGGCACGCACAACGTATGTCCCGCCACGTGACATTATTAACGGACTTTGAGCGGGAATCGATAAATTATACCGACGCGCGAGTACAGCTCCGTCTTGCTACGCCAATATAGTTTATTAGCGATGCAATCGCATATGTAACAGCTTTATATCTATGAGACGTATCGAAAGCTCGTCCTTTTCGATCTTGAAGAAGCCAAAGGCCGAAGGACGATTGTCGCGTTTGACAGTGACGGTTCATCAGCTCGCACGTCATTTCATGGTGGTTTGAGGGCGCGAATGCGGGCTAAAATCTCATCATTCGATTTTTCCACTTTGCTAAAACGTGTGAAATCGTAAATATCCAGCTGCATCGCAGGGTACTCGACATTTCGGATGGAAAATTATTCTGCGAGAGGAACGCCGAGTTTTCGGAAAACTGTGAAAGGGAATGCATGATTTCTGGCATGTCTTGACACATGTGCGCGAGTGGAAGCTGCCGCTTCCAATCCCGGCATTTGTTTGCAGCTTTTGTCCTTCGGAACTTTTTCCACGGGCAGAAAGAAAGAGAGAGGAAGAGCCTATGAGACGCACAAATATCTCTATATATCGTCAACGCGGTGTCAGGAGCAAGTGGCTCTGAATGGAACGCCCGTTAGGAACCGTGAACGCATACGATCGATCGAGCGATGCAACGAGACGAAGAGATGCCCGAACCTTGATCTGCATGGATCCAACAAGTCTCTCATGAGAGAGACTTTGGAAGAAGTGGAGAATAAAGTTACTCCCAAAGAAGCGGGAATGATCTCGATCTTGGGATCGAGACGTTGTTTAGAATTTGGGACGACTCGAACCTACGAAACTTGGAAAGGAAGGAAGAGAGAGAGCGTGCATGATTGAGGTTGCGCGAGATTGAAAAGCGAGAGGCAAGTCACATCAAGAACCGATGACTTGGATCGCGCGTTCATCTCGCTCTCGATTCGATGGCATACAAATAAACAAGACATGTACCTCGGCCATGTGGATGTTAAATTCGCGGGCGATGATGAGCGGCATATCGGGATAATGTATGTCATCGACGAGCATCGTCGCGCATTCATTGATAACAATCAACGTCACTTAATGTCACTTGGTCTCGCGCAATCGCGCCGTGTCGATATGTGGGTTTATAGGTCGTAACAATGCAAATAGTGACGCACGCACTCGTCGGCGATCGCTTGGTACGATCGCCCGTCTCCAGCGAGGATGAAAAATCGAATTTCGATATGACGAAACGGATGATTAATCGGCAGCGAAAAACAGGGAACAAGAGTCATCGAAAACCGAGAAAAGTCAGAGAAATCGAGAGCGGCAAGGAAAGAGAAATCGAGAGAGCTTCAAAGAACTTTCAAGATTCGCATCGGTCGCATGCAAATGATCGCTATGATCGCTTGTTGATAAAATCTTGATAAAATACGAAACACAGTTGCTAATAAAACGCCGCAGTTCTGTCCGCAGTTATTTTATCGCGAGCTACTCTTGCTCTCAGAGACGGGACAGCTATCGGAATCTACTCGGTAATGCCGCACTCGTGATTGCACGGCGCGACAGTAATTTTTGCATGCAAATTCGGCCGCTCGGTTACTCGTTACCCGCTGCTCGGTATCGTCATTCGACGTAATTTCGCGTCTCGAATAAATTGCGTCTCGGTGGGGATGAGCTCGGCGGTTTATCCGATGTCCTGCAACGTTGGGCGCAATTTCCACGTGCGCCCAACGACAGGATTTGCTATAGCGTCGGATAATTCGGGCGAGATAGGAGACGCTCGGTGGAAAACAGTTTCGCTCCGAAATTGTAAGTTCCGCCATGAAACGATGCAGAGGCGACGGTCTTGAAGAGGATAGTTTTTCCTTATGACAACGCTCAGCTCTGCGCGCGGTGCAGTTTCTCGGTAAACGTCCCTTTAATTAAAATTTTAACGCACAGATCCAACAGGAGCGATTTCGTGAGCGATGATGTGGCGGGGCTGTCATTCGCCACGAGTCGAGCCTTGCGATCGTCATCGCAAGGAACAACGATGAGGCTTCGATGAGAACCCGCGATCAAGGAGGAAAAAAGAAAGAGAGAGAGAGAGAGAGAGAGAGAGAGAGAGAGAGAGAGAGAGAGAGAGAGAGAGAGAGAGACAGACAGACAGAAAAGAGTAAAAAGAAAACAAAGAAAAGTTTCAAAGTGTCGACCCGCTTTTTTATATAAAAGCGGATCCAATTAGTCTCGACGCGAGACGAAACAAAGACGGTCGTAAAATGATCGGCGGTCCGCTCGTCGAAGGGCCGCGCCGTGTTATTTCTGGAGGATTTCTCGGCGCTACGCGTTTACACGTTTACGCACGAGCGTTTCGATGCCGGGATAAATATTATTAACACGTGGCGCGCATGTTACATCACGTGTCGTGCCGTCAATTCCGCTCGTCAACTGCTCGCTTCCCTGCGATACTTTTCGAAGACGTTGGGAGTCAACGATCGTTCTGCCGCAACAAACGCTGCGTCCATTAGCGCCCGTCTCACTAATAAATATCGGCGGTGTTTGCTGCCAACTGAAACTGTTTTCTATCAGTCACCGTCGCTTTAACTCTTTTTGATGAATTTCAGGTGTACGCGGGTCAGAAAAAAACAAAGAGCACTCCGATGCTAAGCCGAAGTGATTCGGATGTAAAGTGATGCGGTATCTTCACGTAAATCCAACTTTGGGACACAGCCGCAGACTGCAACGTTGAGATATCGCAAAGATACCCAATCAAATATCCTTGGGATAATTACTAATGCCCCCTGCTACGTCACAAATGACACACTCGTGATCTTAAGATGCCAACCATTAAAGAAACTATCAAGGAACTCTGTAGAATTTCTACAGGAAAGATATCGCGACAGAAGAACATCCAAACGACCTCGCTGCCGATGAAAGCAAGAGGAATAATGAGAAGACTCAAGAGGAAGAGACCTACAGATCTACTAAACTATATATAGAGATCTACTACTATACTATATTCCACAGTTAAATACTTTCGAATGGCATACATAGTAAGGTTACGAATATGTTTATGTATTATGCAAGAACATGACACTAGCTATATACCTTCCCTGACACGATTATTTGAACAAATGTATGCAAATGTATTGCTGACTGTTCTATGTATAGCAACAGTTGCAATAGATATGAGATGTTAAAAAAAGAAAAGAAAAAAAAAAGATCTTCGCGTAGAGACCTCGGACTTTCGGTTATTTCGAAGCATCTCGATCACGGAAATGAAACGCGCTTCAAATCGCGGAGAATTAATTAAACGGGAATAGTCCCCGATTTAATTGCGCTCTTTTCGCTTTGTTCGCTTGCTGGCGAAGGAAATCCCGCGGGAATAAAAGAGCGCGACGGAGAATAGCGAAATTGAGATTGATCGCGGCGCACTGATGAGCCTCGTAAAATATACACGAAGTCGACCGTTGCCTCGGCCGCTCCGTGAAACACGAGCGATTGTTGCACCGCTAATCGAAGACACTCGCGAAAGTAAACCCCAGGCATCTGTGCGATTATTCGTACGATTAAGGGAAGAAGATTTCAACGGTAGACAAGACGCACGATTTCTCTAACGAGCTCGCGGCTGCGTTCTCCGAAGGTCTTGACCTCCTTCTTGCACAGGCCCTTCCGCGATTCCGCTTCCGAAGCGAATAATCCTTTATCACCTTTGTATCTTTGGATTTGCAACTTTGGATCTCCCGTATGACGTATTCGTTTAATCGAGTCCGAATTACGCGTACAAAAATACGCGGTCAGTTGTTGCAGCAAAGCGGAGTGAATTGCACACTCCCGTCGAGTAAACGCGATTATTAAGGCGCACGAATTACGTGAGTATATATGAAGACCCTTATATCCTATGGGATTATTCAATTTGATATTATTTGCCGACCGTTATCCGAACGAGAATGGCATTATCGTCGAAGCGCGTCGTCTCGATCTCGCGGATGGCGCGGATCTCTTTCTCTTAAGCGCCGTTTCCATGCGTATCGCTTAACTGGTATCTTGACACGCCGAATTAATGTCGTAACGCGATAAATGACACGTCCGTTCGGTTTTAATCGAAGATCGAATCTCTCGCGATCGTTAAATACAGCGAGACTTAAACATAGCCGGACGTTACTGGTGATTGCGATTAATTCTCTCGGAACGAAGAGACGCCTCGATAACCACTCCAGGCTTCGATCCCGATCAGCTCTTTCTTTTGTCGCGCGATTAAGGGCATGCACTTGTGCACTTACGTGCTCTAAAATCCATCCTGCAACCAGGCTAAAACTCTGTTTCCGCTAGAGGAAATATCTTGTCAACATATGATATTAATATAAAATCGTCATTTCCGACATTAATAAAATAAATCGATTTTTATATAGATGTTTTGCCAAATTTTACTTATATCCATTAACAATTGCGAATATTTGCGATAGCTGCTTTTTAATGGCAACTAAGTCGAAACGATCAACGTTAAACGAGACATGTTAAAAGTGTTTCTTTCGTAAAAGAATTGAATTTTGCACGAATTCGTATGGTGCGCACTTTGAAAATATCGTTAGCTCAATCGATTATTAGCGCATTTTTCATGAGGTAACGTGATCTGCAAACATTTTGCTAAAATTCTTAAAGAATGCAAGCTCTCTGCCGCTCAACGCAATTTTTGTCTTTACGATAATTGAATAAATTCGAAAACGGCGGCTGATTAGTTTCCGCAACTTCCCATGGACCATATCGTGTTATCTAAGTTCCTCATTTCTACAAATAAAGATTTCTTCTTCTACAAGTAAAGATTTTCAATGAAACTTTTTGTCGGGTGGAAGCCAGCCTCTGAATGCAATGGAAATTTACTTCAGAGCGATCGATCAATCTGCACGCATCCGTTTAGTTACACTGATTTTAATGAGGCCGCGACAAGGAAAGTATCTAATTATACGAACGAATCGCTGACGCATTCGCTCTTTTTATAGCCTCATCGCGATGATGAAGATAATTACGAATGTCGCAGCGCGGATAACGCGAGACGTGCGGTTTTAAAAATAACGAGCATCGATCCTAAACCATCACGATTAGCTTTCATCGAACGATCGTCCCTTTTTTCTACTTTATTATCTGCTTACTTCAGACAATCGTATCTTAATACCGCATCGGTTATCGATAATAACCGCATCCCGTCGATGGTCGAGTGCTTGTCGATTCCCAACGCGTCAAGATGTCAGATATTTCTGTTCTCGTTTACATCGAACCCGTTGGATTTAGAAATCGCGAATTTGTAACGTCATGCCGCATTGCGCGTAGCAATGTGTATTCGACTTAAAAAAAAAGAAAAAAAAAAAAGAAATATCGCGCATCGGACATAATGAAATAAACGGTTGAACGGTATTGCGATTCCTCTCTCTTCTCTCTCTTTCCTCGAGATCGATTTTGCTTTTCTAGGCAATTTGTTCGGCCGTATCATTCGTCACGGAATGCAGATGCTAATCGCAACCGTCTATCAGGCCTTTCATTTTTAGATTCCAGCAATTGGATGTAATTCTCGAGCAAACCGGGATCTCGGGAGGACTGTGTTTATTGATGAAATTGGCTGATCATGCGATCGCCTTCGTGAATTCACTTAATTCGGCCAAATTATATCCCGTTATCCATTCCACGTTACTTGATCGATCCTTCGAATTTTTCTGGGATCGATCGTTCGCTGGACGTTCGCGACAATGTCGAGCTCGCTCCCTTTGATCGTAGAATAAAAACGTCGCAGGATATCGTTTGTATCTCATCAGCCGTGATCGATGCGATGCCTTAAATGTTGACACTTTACCGCGGCTACTTGAACGCTGACCAACAGTTTTTGCGAACGCGCGACATCTATTATTGGACACGTTGCTTCACTCTAGAGTGCGATGCATTACGTAAATCGCGATGCGGGACATAAATTGTCAACATGTGTAAGGTCAGGATGCCCGCTGAAGTCGCATGCCCTTTCAGAATTTCTCAGAGATACCCGATCCAACTTGACCAACTGGTGACTTCGGCGAACGGATACGCGTAAATTACGCGTCAGGTCCTGGCAAATGCACAGAAAAAGAGAAAGAGACGGATATATACTTACGTACATAAGCGATCACGTAGAAGCAGCATCGAGCAGCGGGCAAATATAACTATTGCACGGCAGACGAAGGAAGGCAAAGATGTTTGACAAACGCGAACGTTTGTGAATGTATTATTTATTCTGGCGCATCTCGGCGCTTCTCGCTCTGCTGTAGATTCGTCAATGAGCGGATTTTTATTGTCGGCCAATATAAGAGTGCAATTGTGACGATTGTGTCCCTCTCGCACGAGGCACGGCGGAGAAATATCAAGTATACGCTGATGCTTTTAAGTGAAAATAGTTTATTACTATGGATTATCGCGCGCGCATAACGCGCGTGTACACAAATGGCTCTCCGGAGGCTACAAAGGGTCCATAAATTCCATCTAGCCGCGTGGATTAACAGCCTTGGGGAAAAAGGGTAAGGCTTTAATGACTGCCAGATTGGAGAAACAAGACGATCAGGCGACAGGGAGGGAGGAAAAAAAATCAATCCATTTCCCGTAAATTAAGTTGATCTCCTCTCGCGTGGCGCAATTTAATCTCCCTCGTTTGTTGGAGTGCTTTTACCGTCTTTACACGAGCAGATAGGAATTTTATGGACGTCCTGTGTTTTTTTTTTTTTTTTTTTTTTTTTTTTGTACAACAAGCACAACAAGCACATAATATCGTGAAGATTTGGTAACTCTGACTAGACTTAACGATACAGATGTAGATTGGTCCTTTGAGGTAACGGGTTCAGAGAACGCAATAGGAGAGATAGCTAAGAAATAATCGGGAATTTTCTTGTTTCGTGCAAATATATATGTACGTACGCATGTATGTATGTATGCATGTATGTACGTATACGAGTGTATACGAGTGTTTTGATAAATAAATATACCTACGATAAATATATCTATGCTATGATATACAATCTGGACAAGGCAAAATCGACTCATGTAAAACTCCTTCCCCTTCAAGCTCTCTCGAATTTATCCTGTTCTCGTAATCATCTCGAGAGTACATCTGTATTTGTATCTGCACACGATAACAAGCGTAATAATTATTTCTCTATCATTCCGATCCAGCGAGGTTCGCCGCCGAATCGATAATTGTCGATACTCTACTTCTTGGCAAACTTGTTCCATTTTTGGACCCACGACCCTAATCTCTAACTAACAACGTAGATACACTTTTCATCCAAGATCACTTCGCGGAAATGTCTTTTATGTCGCAGTTTTATGTCAAAGGAAATTCGTTGGAAATGATACAGTCTGTTACGGTTCAACTACACCTGAGCACTATGCGGTCTCTACGATTGGTCCTGCCGATTACAAGGGACGAGAAAACCGACATCTCCCGTGCTATCTAGTCGATAGTGTCGGAGTCTTAATCGATGATCGATAAAATTATCAGTGACGCATTGCCGTCACGAACGACGCTCTAACGCGCGAAAGTCGATCGTCCTTTCGATGTTTTTTCATCCGGTGCGATATAAAAAATCAGGTACTCCCTGGAAGTATCCTCTCTAAGAACCGCATTTTAATCTCGGATAGAAAACGTTATAAACGTGTAACTGGCACCGTAATCTATCTTGGAATAATGCTTAATTCACACGAATCCATTCTGGAATTCCTCGTCGAGCGTGGACTTGAAATTTAGCATTATCGGCTGCGATCGACCTCGATCGCTCTAATCGTGAATTTATTCTGTAACGCCTATACTCGCCCGATGTCTATACTATGCATCGACATAAATAATTTCGGATACGATTCGACGTTCAGGATTCAAAGTGCAATCGAAAAACGTTAATAATTCAAAGATTTCTACGCGCCGTTAGTATTCCCGTTCTCCGACTTGCAGTCGCGATGCATGCTGCCAAGAGTCTCACCTGCTGCGGGCGAGAATAATGTCGGCAGGCGCGATGCGATACTTTGGATTAATTTAAAACGAAGGATTATAGCCCGTTACGTCATTCGGCGCATCATCTGTCGTAAACATCGTGCCACAACGCGCGCTTCAAATCGCGAGAGGCAGCTTGCTAAACAAATCACGTGTCGTTAGGTCCCGAATAAATACGCGAGACACTACAAGCACAAATATGATTAACATTTCCACACGCGCATCGGGGAATATCGGATGCCCAGCGCGGACATACCCAGTTTAATTAACGAAGGGGCAAAGGTCGGACATGCACGGGCATACGAAGGTGGGAATCTCCCTGCGGAACTTTTCCGATAGCAGCGACGATGTGAAACGATGCGTACGAGCGGAAGATCGATCCGCGGAAGCACGCGGGCGCTAAACGCCTCATCAGAGGCAACCGATAAAGAACCGACCTTGACATTGTCGGTCAGGGGTCAGTCTAACGCATCTTTACGTCTTGCCGTAAACCTGCCGCGAGGCGAGCACACACTGCTCTGCTTGGAGTCGACCGTTCTTCCCGCGAGAATTCGCGCAACATTCGCGCCGATAAAGGACACGGCGGAAATGCTCGCGGCGACAGGTTCTCATCGTCGTCGACCGAGCCTGATCATCCGGGCGACGTCTTCTTCTGCTTGGTGAGCTCCAGCAGTACCGGATAATGCAGATTCGGGCAGTACTCCGGATTGTTCTCCAGCAGCTCCAAATGCCGCGACCACACCGTGTCGTCGTAACGTTCCGTCTGTCGCGCTATGAAGCCGCGTTTGATCGACGCCTCGGCGAATATCTGAAACGTCGTGCCGCGTCTAGGCGCCATCACTAGGGCGACTCCGTCGTCGGCCAGCCAGCCGTAGATCGTCTCCACGAGGTCCAGCCGGGCGTCGTCGAAGAAGAGGCAGTCAGCACTCAGAATCACGTCGTACAGGCCGGATGGCAGTAACGCGTCCTCGTCGCCCTCAGCCGTCCAGGTCTACATCGAGAAATCATCGAGAAATGATCGGGGAATGTAGATTGTTGCTCAATCCGGAATCGAACGGATTAAAGACGGAATTAACTAGCAGCTCGCTCGCTGACCAAGTATTTCGAAATACTCGCTTTCGATCGAGATCGAGATCTGAAGTTCTCGAGAACGAGAACAAGCAGCATTCGCTTTCCTCGCGTTTACGAAATGCTTGCGCTTGAGAAAATTTTCCTAATCCAACAGGGTTCTCTGCACGAATGTAGATGTGGCTCCAAGTCTAACTTATTGTTTCCGTTTGTATCCACGACGGAGATAAAGATCTCGCTGAAACGAATCCTCGAACTTTCAAAGCGATTTGTTAATGAACCCTCCATATCCGTGATATCGCTGAAGAGACCGAAGGAAAGTCGCATTACGATTAATCGTAGTTTCTTGCGATCTGCAAGGCAGACATCCGAAATGTCGCGAAAGAATAACATCTTTTTTATCTTGCGGGAAAAATAATCTGTGCCGCGATGGATGCTTGTTTGTTTTTCACGCGAACGAGACGAACGATCGGAGAAAGACGATCGTAAATTTTCGGGGCATATGTGTATCTTGGAACAAGCTTATCTGCGACGTGTTTTATGATTCAATAATAAAATTAAATAATAATCATACCCTTTCACTATTTACGTTTTATGATCGAGTGAATTAAATTCAATCGGGCATGGCTCTTCAATGAACAAACTGAGGAAAATACTAAGAAAACTCGGTCACGAGTGTCAGGCTCTTCATAAATCCGACGTAAGTTTTCGCGTATACGAACAGCAAAATACGAATGTCCCCGCTTTTTGCAATTAATCGCAGCCGATCATCGAGCAATCTTCGATTCAACCCGTTGATATAGCATTGATCTGGTCCGACCAAGCGGAAATTTCCCACGAAAAAGATGACAATTGCGCAGAACCGGAGCCACCGGAAGAACGCAGAGACTACATTACAGAGGCTACCGGAAATGGAGCGAAGCTTTAGCCGGAAATGTCCGAATGGTGCCGCCGATGTATCTGAACCGGGCATCACAATGATCACGCGAGGATTTTGCCCATATGGGATCGCCTAGTGTGTTTCTAGCGTGAATACCAAACATGTATTATTTTATTCACGATCCATTTGTTTCTCATCCTCTCTTCGAATTCAAGCTTCAAGTTATGAGCTGGAAGAAGGAGTCGACGATAAAGTAGCATCATAAGATGTTAATAAAATGAAGCGTCTTGACGAAAGCTCGATAAGACGCACGAAATAAATTTGCCTCGAATATTTACTTTCTAGCAAGAGAAAGAGAGGAAAACAGAGAGAAAGAAAGAGAGAGAGAGAGAGAGAGAGAGAGAGAGAGAGAGAGAGAGAGAGAAAGAGAGAGAGATTTGGTTTACTGAAATTCGGTATCGATGCATCATTCAAAAGCCTAAAAGGGATTCAAGCGATTCGGTACGCTATAATTCGTTCCCGGCGCGCATCTTCGAGCATACGAATACCCAAGCGAATTGTGTGTCACGTATATTAAGGTATTGCGATATCTTGAAACACGTCAGAACGCGAATCTTCTTTACGTGATCCTAATAGCGTTAGTACGCGCCTCGCGACAGAACATGTTTCTTCAAGATTATCTCGCGACATCGCAAGTTAAAAGGATCCCTCGTGAACTTGTCACAGCTTTCTCAGCTTCTCCAAATCTCTGTTAAGTCTTTAATGTATTTCCGACACTAAAAGAGTGCTTTGTTGTCGCGCAAATACGAATCTCCCTCGCGAGGAGATCGTCGATCGTCGATCTATTCTAGGATCGCGACCGTTGTATCACGCCTCCCGCAAGGCCTCAATTTTTCCATTCATTGGCTCGCGATGACCGCGATGACTCATTGATCGCGACGAGCGGCGCATCGCGTCGATCAGGACATGCAACCGCGAAGTCGACATCCGATGATCCGCAGTCTACTATGGTTTAGCGAACTCGTAGCGTCATCGCCCTCGTCGACGATGCCGATCACGTCTCCTGGCCGAAGTTTACGAGGCGCATTATTCGACCGACGTCGGCGACCAGGCTGAATTTTGTGCCGCGATTAACGGAGCGCGGAGTTTGACCCTTCAATCCCCCAATGTCACCTGCAGATCCCCGGCACTCGAGCAGACGCTTTTTTTAGCGTTTTTCCGCGCCTCCGGGATGTATATGCCGAGATTGCACGCGTGACGTTGAAAATTTCAGAGGTGAAATTTCGAAGGTGCAGACACCAAGGGGAGACCTCGGGAGATTCCAATGCATAATATTTGTTCATGATGACTCTGTGCGAGTTCTCAGTGATTTAAGAGCTGTACGCTCCGCGCTTAACTTCGTTCTTAGCCGACGACTGAATTTTTCATTCAACGTGAACGCTAATGTACGAGGTGCGGGTCTCAGCCGAGCGGCGTAAAAGCTAGAAACTAGACTCTTTTCATTAACATCTTCGATATTCAATTTCCTGTCCCTTTGTGGTCGCCGTTATCGCCGCAGCATCCGCAGTCGCGCAGTTATTGCTTTGAAAAGGCATGCCCTTTTTTTCGCGTACATTTTATTACGCGATCTCCCGCTCCGAGAAATCTAACGAAATTACGATTCATTGGAATACAATGGAAACGCGGGCTACATCAAAGAATCGCCGAAGCAATCTGCTTACGAGCTCGCACAGAGGCCTCAGAAACGAGATATCAGAGCGCGCCGTTTGATTGGGACCTCGGTCGGAACTTTACGAGGCTATAAACCGAACTGAACCCTATCGGGCACGTCAAGAAGCGATATTCGATTTATCAGCGATATCTCCAGCGCCGAGCGCAAAGAGTTCGCCAATTTTTGTTGACTCGCGGCCGTTCGCCGACCCCGACGACGCTATTTCGATTTAGATTCAAGAGCAATCGGCTCCGAGGGAGACCGGCGATTGGACATTCACCTTAACGTGGTTGCCATTAGCCGCCGCCTGTCTGAGGGCCCTAGCGGCCCGGGCCCACTGCACGACCCCGCACTCCACCAGATGCGTCATGTCGTTCCTGTCGACGATGCAGCGCACGTTGTCGACGCTGGTCACGTTGCCGTCCGTGAGCGTGACCGCGCTAGGATTGCAGTACTTGGCGACGAGCACGCCGGCCAGGCAGCTCATACCGCCACCGAGTTCAAGGACGCTCCGATTCCGGCAGAGGCCACGGTTCCTCAGCAAGTAGTAGGCTAGACACTCCTCGGACGGCCACACGCACACATTGCCGGTGTTGTTGAAGCCGATCAGCTCGCTGGCCGTGAAGCACTTGCTTATCCGGCGTATCTGCACGTTGTACGACCGGTCGTCCTCCAGCTGGACCGAGTACTCGCACCAGCTGGACTCGCCGTCCACCGGCGCGTTCTCCAGCGATGCGCAGCTCAGCAGACCGAAGCTGGTGAACCGGCGTACCGATACCTCCTCGTCGGATTCGCTGCCGGTCAGCTCCGGCGAGCCGGTTAGCGCTCTGGCCAGAATCCGCCATCGACGCTGCGCGCGGCTGTTCCTCTTCGAGTTGCGAGTATCAGTGGTCTCCGCACAGGGTGCCTCTCGTCGGGGTAGAATCTCCCGTGACATGTCGAATGGAAACGCACCGGTTTCCGTCTTCTCTTAACCCTTAACGTCGTTGCGCCTCAACTCGTACGGGGCACGGATCGAAGTTTGTTCGTTGGCTCTTGCGGATATCGACATGGATCCAGAGACGTAATCTCGCGAGGGAAGATTCTCCGGGGAGAATCCCGTCACGACGGTCACCTTCGACGGTTGACTTCGACCTCTCACCTCGTCGCGGAGTCGGACCACTGCGAACCGGTGGAAGGCACGTGGAGGCGACGCGTGGATCCTCCTTCTCATCGCCGGCGAACGTTTTCTCGCCGATTCTTTCGGCGGATCGAGCTCTCTTGGTCTCGCCACGACTTGCTCCTTGCTCCCGAGATTCGCTCGCACTTGGAGCGCATACTTTTCCTTACGCACCGGGCCGCGGGGGCTGCTTCCGTCCGACAAGGACGAGGATGGACGAAGGGACGGGCCAAGACTAAAAGCACCAAGTCGAGTTCTAACTCGCGCCACGCGGACGCCGAGCGTTCTCCACGCGCTGAATCGGCGCTTGCGCGACTTCTCTCTCCCTCGTTCTCCCTCTTTCTCGCGGCTTCGCGCGTCGTCCTCCTCCGTCCACCTTCTGCCGACGTCCGACGTCTCTCGCGGGTGTTCCCCGAGAATCGTGTCCCGCGTGCGTGTCTGTCTCGCGACTCTCGTAAAAATCTTCTGGCGCTCGCCGCGCGGGATCCGAGCCACGCGCGTGTTGCTCCAAATTAGCCGCAGCTTCCCCGAGCGGGGCTCAATGGCGAATCCAGCACGACTCGTTGCTAGCGTAGTCCGCGGTGTCATCGGGTCCGCGTTGCTCGTCGGCGCGAAATTCTCGTCGACGGAGAAATCTGACCGAATCGCGTCGGAGGCATCCACGCGGCGATTTATCGTTTGAAGAAGCGAGCTTCGAGCCAGGTGTAACGTGCAATTTCGTTATCGTTGGCGTATCTTACACGAAGGCAGGAGATGGTCGGTTCTTAGTTTCGCCGCCAGGTATTCGTAATCTCATCATCGGCGAGGGAAAGAAGTGGTAGATTCAGGAATGTATGTTAAATCGGTGACGAAAGCACGGGAGAGGCGATCCAGCTGGTCGAATAAACGTTTATCCCGCGCATCCGATTGTTATTACAACACTCCGCTGTTAAAGCATTAGTGACGGTTTCGGTTGGCATGTGTTCAATGTTATAATTATTCCGCGCAGCTATCTATCGGATCCCCGCGAATCGTGAGTTTTATCTCCTATTTTTACGGCTCTCCCGCCTCGTTCCTCGCTTCGTCAATCTATCAAAGCTGTACGAGCGTATCCATAATTCGTCCACCGGAACACCGGAAGCGTGAGCGTTCAGGACAGGTGTGCTCCAATTACAAAGCTTTAACGATGCGTGGGTTTTTCGTCTACTGATAACAAACATACGTGAGAGGATGGATTTCAACGTATCCACTCTCCTTTGATCGCTTACGACTTACATCTTTTACATCATTCGTAAACTTGCGCGCTTGCCTCGGTGCAGCCTTATTTCTCGCTCATCCTTCATCCGAAAGAAGAAATGACGATGACGGAACTGATCACGCAGAGGATGGTATTTCCTTCGTATCGATAATGCGATAATTGCAATAAAAGTGAGGACGCGCGGGTGATATTCAGTGCTGCGGTTTATCCGGGCGTGTCATGAGCCTGATTTCAACACCGTTATCGAAGATCCAAGCCGGTCGTGCCAAGGCGCAGACGTTAAACTGTCAGACTAAAACTAATATTTAAGTCTTGGCCAAAGTTTCCGGATGAGCGCCGAGAAGCACGGTCGTTAATCGTTTCTTCTTCCTTTGCGAGCCTTTGCACTTTGCATTATCGCAATTGCATCCCAACGAAAGCCGAATTTGCGGTCGATGTTATCTTACTTATTATTCTCAGCGACCACGTGCGCCACGCGATATTGTGAATAATGAACAGAGTTTTTATTTACTTTCCACTTGCGATGATTCGTGGATTACGTTTGATTTCGATCTCGCGTTACGAGCTTTAATCGGATGTCAATTGACCGGCAATGTGCAGTAATTTATCGAGTAGATGCAACGTTATCTGGAATCTCTAAACAATTATCCCGCTCAATCCCAGTCAATCAAAAGTGATCGAAACACGTATCAATGAGGGCTTCTATAAGGTATATATGACATGATGCATCGTACGATTTAACGTAAAATACAAAATATGCTCCAATTTGTACCATGAAATTAAGTGAAGATAACATGCAAATACTTGTACTTGATTCATCCGTCTCCGTTAACCTCAGATCGATCTCAAGCGATGCAAAAAGCAACGTAAGCATAAATTACTCATCTGTTTTATTCGCGCGATTTCCTCGAGTATTTAAAGAGAGAATCCCCGTCGTTCATAACTGACAAGATTTAAGCGAGCTTACAGAGCTTGATGATAATCGTTCATCGGCGAGAAAGAGATGAGATCATGACAGCCGGAACAAACGAGCAACGCAGCAACGAACATAAGAAAAAAAGAACTGCAATACCGTATTGCAATACCGTAAATATGCGAACGAGTCCAACGTGAACGTAACGGCGACAGCGAGACGCGAAAATCGCTGCGCGTCGATTGTTCCCGAAAATGAAAACACGTGCTAACAAAAAAAAATGGGCGTTGACGAATAAGTCATCACATTCAATCAGCAGTTGCGATCTCCGTTTCGCATGGAAATCCGCGGGCGGAATTCAATTTCCTCAGGAATGTACGTGTCTCAAGATGAGCCTCGAGAGTCGAGATCTGCCCTCGTCGAAGGGCACATGTCGCCCTTCATTCGGATGCTGCGAACAGCGAGGGTAACGCGCGACTATAAACGTGCATAACCGTCCGCGATAACGAAAGAAGCACGGAGCATGCTTCTGCATGCTTTCGCGTTTTTGCCCTGTTATCGCGAATGGCTCGGATTTCTAACTCCATTAGCGATTTATCCGACGAGGCGCGTGTTAAAACACCACTCGGTCGCGTCGATCCGCGTCCATTAAGTTCCTCGCACGGAGACGACTTTTTAATTATTTGCGGGATCCTCTTTCGGGATTCGCGCGATGCTATATTTACGTGCGGAGATATCGGCCTGACATTTCCCGTTGCGCCGGATCGGTTACATTATAATTATAGCGAAATCGGATTTTTAACGGTCAACGATCCCAACCCGGTTCCGTCCCAACGGAGGTTAGCGGATTCACATCGCGCTAACACGCGAAAATCATTCATTGCCGAGAGGCAAGCGTCCGCGCTTTTCTAGTTTTCCATAAAGATAACAGCTTGATGAGACTCGAGACCTATCGATTACCTATCGATAATCTAGAGATATCGCGAGTAACGTCAACTATCTATTCATCGTACTGCAGATATTAGGACATGGATACGTGACATGTACATCAAAAGTATGCATAAATATGCAGCAAGAGATCATCTCGCAGACAGGCGTTTAATTAAAAGCCATCGAGCTTCCGTCTCGAGGAAAACTCGCGGCGCGACGCGAGCGACGCAACCGAATGTCGTTTCGAAGAAACGCAAATTCAATCTCGTTAAGGCGCAAGGGGGTGGCGGTTGATCCGTTCGCGAAGCGGTGGTCATTCCGCGGCCGCGTTTCCGCGCGCAGTTCCGCTCGGCACTTATGCAACCGCGCCGGGTCCGCTGCGGGCACGTATCTACTTTATATTGTTCGACACAAATACAATCCGCTGGCAGTGATACTCGCGGTTTATCTCGGGCGTGAAGCCGATAGTCTCTAGCGGCTCTACGGCAGATATATAGTTCATCCCTGACACAATAACAAATCTCGGATTCGAAAATGGATTTCCGCGACTTGTCTCGAAGGGCGCGCAGCGCCAGTCCTGAGGAAACATCGTCTACTTGTGTTGTATCCGTGTTATCGTATTACGAGGTACATTGTACTCGGATGTATTTAAGGGCGTGCGATCGACTGAGGAAAAATGGGACAGCGGCGGGACAGCTACAGGCTCTAAAATGGAGACTGCGATGAAATGGAACTTTACGTTTAACTATTTACGCTGCACTATCGATCCGTAACATATCGAGTCCCCGAATGCCCGGGATAATTTCGCATATGCGAACGCGCGATTAGATTCTCGCCTCGTGCTCCGTTTCGATTACGCGCGAAGAGATATATCGAGATATCTCGTCTCTGCTGCATTCGCGCCATGTGCGACTGACTCGCAAAATGCGCAACTATTATTTCTAGCTACGCGAATCTGCACGAAAAGGCACGGACGAGCGCCTAAAGACGTTTGCTCGTTCGATTTATCGACAATCCAGGCGAGAGGCCTGGAATCGACATGCCGCTGGTCACTCACATCGCGAGAATCGATTTCTCGGCAGCGAGAACGATGCGATAGTTTAAAAGAGCGCGGATAACGCGGGATTCTGTGAGTCCCGCTGAGAGATCAGTAATTTGTACCACGTGTGATGATCACGATCATGAGTTTTGACTCTCTCTCTCTCTCTCTCAGAAATCTTTTTTGTTCCTAAGATACCTGTACGCGTGTGATACGAGAAATTTGTGGTAATCCGTAAGATCCGTAAAGCGTTTAATCAAGATAAACGCGCTGACGCGCGCCCAGTACGATTGATTGTTCTACAAAATGTTTGCTTTAGTATTTAATTATACTTGCGCGTAGTTTTCTCAAAGATGGATATTCGTGAGAGATGTCTTCGAGATGTCCTCTTAAATAAATCTTTATGTCTGTACAAGGATACATCCGCGGCAATGCGATTCTCTGCAGTGACGAGCCGCGCGGATGATCCGTAGCAGACATCTGCTACGGAACTGCAGTGTGCGCAGAGCTCGTTCGAGAATTGATTCCAGCGATAATAACACAAGGGAATCACAAACATGATTAAAAATAAATGATTGAAGATTAAATATATCCGAGATTTAATCACATGCAATTCCCCAATTACCTTTAACCCTGTGAGGAAGCCCACAGAAACGTAGATACGCCCAAAGATCGATAAAGAAAATCATCGTTCGGCGATCAGGAGTACTCGAGTCCCGAAAACTCGAAAACCCGAGAGGAAAATATGAGAGCTCACGCCGGAAGCGAGCATCAAAGCGAGCATCATGCAGGAAGCTGTCAGAGCGGAAGGCCGCTAGACAAGAAGAAGGAGAGAAGGAGAAGGAGAGAAGAGCGAGCAGACTGTCGCAACGCGAACGGTGGTCGCGGTAAGACGGTATTGCGGCGTTTCTGGCAGGGAAAGCGACGCAATGCGTCTAGGCGTCGCGGGTCAGGAAAGTTACGTGACGACATCGGCCGACGTCCGAGGGAGAAGCGACGTCGCCGTCGCCGTCGCCGTCGTCGTCGCGAGGGCGCTTCCTCTCGCTGGACAGCTCGCGTAAACAGCGCGCGCAAGCATTATTCCACGACTCGGATCGGCTATGTTGGCCCACATTGGCTTATTTAAGGATGGACAGGCGGATGCCACGGACAATGCGACTGTTATCGTTCCATGCAGCTCGCAGTTGTGGATACAGTTGTACGGATGCTGTAAAGGAACATTTGAATTTGATGGATCGTCGATGCTGCTCGATTCCTCCCTCGGCGCGAGAACGAATCGAGAGTGCGTTCTCGCGCGAGTTACTTTCTTGGAATGTGTCGAGAATCTTGATTCGATCAAGTTCTCCGATTCGCATTAGATTTTCCAAGTAGCGAAAGTAGCATATCTTTGCATATCTCAGGCAGATAGGCTGCCGGGGCTCGCGCATTCTTCGAGCTTCAAGCTAAAAGAAAACCTCGGTTTGACCGGTCAAATGGTGTGGTCTAATCCCGGTGTACGACTAGCACGTGCCTTTATTAGGCTGCTGGGTTTACGCACGTGAGATAACGCCGCGCCCGTGTCAAGGAAGTTATATTTTTAGCTGATACGGGAGCTGCGTTCTACGCGCGATAAAACCAAGATGTAGCAAACGACGGGTAAGCAGGACCGGACCGGATAAATTGGAGTGAAATTAAAAATTCAGGCGAAGCTCGACTATCAGAAGAGAGAAGCTGCTTCGACGAAAGAAGTGATCCTCGTCGCATCGATACCGCTCAATACCGTAAAACCATCTCAAGAAACGCCAAAGGATCTCTGATTTTATCCATCTGCGATTAAACGACTAGCAATGAGAAGATTATGATAAGATAAATTGATCGAATTGATCGTTTCGATGAACGGGGAAAAAGGGAATTCTCAAGAAGAGGAAAAGAGACATAGCGGAGCGAATTTCTCGAGATAGATCATGAAGCAAAAACAGTCGATAAAAGGGACATAAGATGTCTGGTAACCGGATGACGGAGGAACTTAAGGCGAGGCGAATCGATGCGCCTCGAGTAATCGGAACGTGTCAAATCCGTTGCCGCGCGCGATTGTGGCCATGCATCGCGGATAGATGCATATACACCGCCGAATGTGGGATCGGGAATGGAGAAATCGCATTATGCAAAATACGCCTGAGCCGTATGCACACGCGTGTACCGTCTGCAAACTTTTCCCAGTCACGAATCCGCGTGCGTGCCGCAACGCGGCAGCGATTCGCGGTTACGACAACTATATGGCAAGGATTACAGCGAGCGGTTATCAGTTGGGCGCAGATAATTGCGCGTCACGGCTAAAACGCGACGTGGCGTAAAATGCCATAATTTTCAGCTTCACGGGAAGCAGGTTGCCGTGGTTCCATTGCGATTAAACGGATGCGGCGAATGGATTGTTGATGAATGTGGATAAATTACTGGCTCGAAGAGCCACGTTACATGTCACATGTACGCTTTTACAAACTGGCTTGTCGCAAACGGAGGACTAATTTTGCCTCCCTCCCTTCTTCTTTGTGTGTGTGCGTGTGTGTGTGTGTGTGTCGATGTAAGTCGACGTAAGAGCACTCGGGAGGCTTTATGTTCCTGTGTTCTGCGATATAATCATCTGGCAGTGAGAGACGTAGTTGGATCTCGACTTTTTCAAGTGATGAGCAATTTAGAAAATAATACATCCTCCCGCGCACCGCATTCTACAGCTGATCGTGATCTGCAAATATACTGTACTGCAGTGATATTTCGAATTTCTCTATTTTATTTTTGCGTCACCTAATGGCTTTATAATGCCACTAGGGAGCAGACGATGGAATTCTCCCACAAATGTGGGGGAAAATATCGCATTTTGTCTCCGGCGTGATTACTGTATACGTAATCTCCGTCACAGGAGATTACTAGGCTACACATAGCGACAGTTAATTATTTTTTATTAATTATTTTGCCAATAGATGTAACTCGCAACCTGCGCGACAGAAGCGCTGGTTATTACGCTGCTTACCATATCCCTCGTAAAAGAATTTCACGCAAAAAGTATGAGAGTATAGAAATTCGTTATATCGATGCTGACGTACGAATGACTTTGACGTACGATGACTCGCGGACACGATCATTGAGACATCATATTAAGAAATATAAGCGAGAATCCCGATACTTTTAAATCGCTCAAATCTCATATTATCTCTATAATCTCTGAATATGCATCATAAGCTAAGCGCACACGCAGTGATTATCCTTGATACTGAATGTCATGAAAATTTCTCCGATGATATCGAAAAATAAGACAAAAGGTTACTCACATTTTTTATGACCTCGTCGACGATGTCTCGTTCGATAGAAAATGAAAGAATCAATTTAACATTCCATCGATTCTCCGGGCGAAAGATGCGAATTACTTGTAACACTTAAAGAGATAACCTCACTTAATCCTTAAAAATCCACATTTAAATTCACGGATTCTCGTTATTTCGCGAATACGAAACGAAAGCAGTTACGTGCATAACAGTTACGTGCAATTACTATCCGACCGATTACGAATCAACACGAATTACAAACGTGCATTTGGAACAAAATAATGTAACACCGAGTATCGCAAAACACAACACAACCGATGCAGATCCGCTATATCAGCTGATCGTCATATCAGTGCCATCTATCGTGAAACAAATTCGTACGAGCCCGAATTTTTGCATCGTGCTGCTATCTTGCAGCAGAAAAATAACTATAATTCTAGTAATTCTAGTTACAACAGTGCGCTAACGGACAAACTGCCGCCATCTATCGTAATACAAAATTCAAAGGCGTCCCTGCAGCGTGCTGCCATCTTGCGCGTACAGATCGAGATAGTCGCCGCATTGGCGTTGCGGCACGGCAATGCGCCAAATGCGACAGCTCCGATTACGTTCGATTAATTCGCAGCTTAACCTTTTACCGTTATGATGCTGATCTGTTTTTCAGTATCAAACGATTCTCGCGTGCCGATTGCTGCGTACGATCGTTCTCTGGAATTGGGATGACAATCGTGCAGCTCTATCGCGGCTGATCCGCTGAAATCAGGAAGGGAAGCGCGATGATGAGTGAGCTATGCGACATAATGCACTTATCAATGATCGAGGTTACGTATTAAGCTCATTAACCTTTCCACGTGTCCCGCGTGTTTATGACGTAAAGAGACTGCGGAATCGCATATCATGAGCAAACTTAGATTAGGGTCAGAATATATCCCCTTAGTGGAGGAGGAAGACATGTCGAGGACCCGCATCGTCTTATCGTTCAGCAAAATGGCATGGTTCACCGTATCCCTGCCGTTTTTGGCGTTCATTTTTTGTGTCGCCTGGTCGATCGTCTATAATTTTGAGCATTCCACTTCCACGCATTGCCAGGTATAGCAAGCAATCGATATATACCATCGAGGTATAGCAATTCACTCACTCTTACTCACTCAAGGTCGAATTGTCAACTTTGTTCCAATCTCCCAATTATATTTCTTCTTGACGATTCTCCATTGCAATATTTTATACAAAAGAGAATTTTGATAATGCTCAATATTCTTTATCTTCTTAAGATGAATAAGAAACTAAGATTATAAAACGTAATTCTTATTTGGATACGTGATTTCTAGGTATATAATTTTTTACCGTCGGTCTCAGCGGCTATCGGTCATTACAGACCTCAGAAAGATATCTGGAAGATTGCTATAGCACTACAAGCAATAATGAGAATCATAATATTTATGATATACCATCGTTACTATAGGGAGCATATTTACAAGTGGGCGCAATATCTGAGTAATATTGTATTGGTCATGTACGCCATCGAAAATATGTCTCTTGTAACGTTGAGCTTTTGGACTTCCAGTGAAAATTATAGTACGTAAATAATAATGTTAAAAAAACGCATGAATAAACATATGAATATTACATGTTCCACGCAATCGAAGCATAATTGACACAAAATATCACGTTTTCTTTTGCAGCATTTCACAAGATATCCTTCATAACTTTTCTGATAACATCCTTTATACACATGTTCTTAGCATATTATGTTATGAAAAATTGCCGAAATATTACGAGGGAGTGGTTTGACATTGCTTCTTTGAAGTGGAAATTCAGATTAATGATGCTGAATGTGATATCTACATTAGCTGCGTGCTACTTTTTTTACAGGCATAATAAATATTGTGAACCTTTAGGTAAGATCTCAATTAATTAATTCTCGTCATTGTAAAGTGACATCCTTATCTCTTAGAGCCATAATTTCAGTATATTCACTGTTTGCTCTGAGCGAATATGGCGTTGTTCTCTCAAACATGGGATACCATCTAACTGCGACATTGGACTTTGCTACTACGCGTCTTATGATATCGGGAAAAGGATTTAGAATCATTTAAGCGCTTCCGAGATTTTGTAGCAACTATTATGTATATATTTAAAAATGATTGTATATCATTATACTTATATTATTTCTAATTGAATTTTTTTTATGCTTGATTTACACGATAGAAGATAATATCAAAGAATTTAGATGAAAATATTACTTTTGTAAAGTGTAAACATAGTGCAAGCATTATACACGCAATATTTATTAAGATTTGTACAGAAATGCATTTCTTAGAGCGCTTTAAACGACGCTCAAAATAAAACCTGCACAATTTTACATATCTGATTGGTTTTCTTATTGATTATTTCGTATCTTATGTTTCTTAAATATTTATTACAATAAATGTTGTATAAAATGTAATATAAATAGATACATGGATGGAACATATACATTTAAAAAAATACATATCTATATTTATAAGATATCTATCTCCTTCATAAATGCGCTTTTTTTATTTCTAACTTGATGGACGTGCATGTCGACGTGCATATTAAAATTCAAAATCCTTCTCAAGTTTATCGGCAATAAATTTTGCTATTGCCATGGAACTGGTCGCGGCGGGTGACGGCGCATTTCGGCAGTGAATCACTCTGTTACCGATTGTACCGGTGCCTTTGTCGAAAACGAAATCGTTGACTAGCTTGCCGCTTCTATCCAACGCCTGTGCTCTTACACCCGTTGGTCCTCTGTTAACAAAGATACGATTATAACGGTTACTAAGATTTAGTATGCATAAGGATGCTATACGAGAAGTATTGACCTTTTAACATCCTTGGATTTAATATCCGGCATGAATTTTTGAATATCCCTTACTGCCAGCGGATAGCAGATTGATTTAATTAGCTCCTTGCAACCTGGTAAGATGTTTCTGAAGCACAACTTGTATAAACCAGGAAATCTCGCCATTTCGATGCAGTCTCTTATATTTATGTCGTACCATCTAAAAAAGAGGTATATAATTTCAATATTTTTATTGTGGCATTACGTGGCTTCTTTCGTGAATAATTGCAACTGGACTTGGTAATATCGCTTTCATTATTCGACAGTATCTCGTTAGTGTTGCATTAGTGTTGCATGAATTAAGATAAGTAATATTTTCTTGACATTCATTACCTGTAGCCTTGCCTCGAAGCCGCGAGGAGAGCGTTAGGACCTAGCCAGATATCTCCGTTTATTTTAGGTGTAATGTGCACGCCCAGAAATGGAAATTTGGGATCCGCTATCGGATATATGTTGGTACTGCAGAGATGCTTCTTGGTGTGTAGCAAAAAATACTCGCCGCGAAACGGTATTATTTGTGGATTTCGATTGCAGCCCGTCAATACAGCTAATCGATCCGAATACAGGCCGGCGCATGTCAATACATACTTTGTTGCTATGCACTTGAGAAGAGAAATGTTGTTAGAGTCTAACAATGCAGGGAAATGAGGGAGATCTTACTCGTTTTTTCGACAGAACGGTTATGGGGGCCAGTGGACTTTCTCCCGTAGATTCTATCATCTCTCTAAATCCGTTCACTTCGAAATTGAGGAAGATATCACCGCCCATTTTCTGGAAATCTTCAGCAAAAGCCTTACAAACGACCGCCCAGTCTACTATCCCGGTCCATGGTGACCATAGGGCTTTTTCTCCCTGAGGATAAACATAATTTTACTTTTCACAGTCACAGTCTGAAAACGATCAGAGTTTTGCGGTTTGAGTTGATTACTATTTTTTAGGAACATCAAAATTGATGAGATATGATAGATCGCATTGAATCGAATTTACATATTTTAAAGAAGATCAATACCGTGATCTTTGGCTGAATATTCTAAATTTTATGTTCGTATACAGTTATTCTCTTGCAATCGTACCCGACACTTGGGTTCGTATTTCGATATGCACTCCTTCTCGACTATCTGCAGATCTGGTACATTGTTCTGGGTAGCTTGGTTGAAGAGTATGTCTATCTGTTTGACTTGTTTCGGATTTGTGGCGACGATCAGCTTACCGATTTTCTTGTGAGGTATGTTGTTTTTACAAAAGTATTCGTACGAAAGTTTCAACCCTTCGACACATAGTTTTGCCTACGGCGATAAAAAATCTTTTGATAATTGTGTCAATCGTTTCTCGCTAATCATAGATACACAGATTTCAATCGATTCTAATAGCTTTGCATGTATATATGAGTATCGTTTCGTTACAATACATTCATTCGTATTGTTCCACTCTCGAATTATTTAATTTATCGAATATCGACGTATAGAGGAAAATGTATAGAAAGTATGAAAAGTAAAACGTATGAAAACGCATAGAAAAATCGATTTGCGACAGATACCGATACCGATGATAAATGCAATGCAATTTATTTATCGATTTTCGCTTCTTATCTTATCGCAACGAGAATTCAAAGGCATTCGATGCTCAAATTTACTTTCATGCTTCCAGGAGTATAATAAATGCCGGCGTGCACCACACCGCTGTTGTGCCCTGTTTGATGCATCGCCAGTTTATTTTCCTTCTCCACGATGGCCATCTTCAAATGCGGATGTCTCATTATAATTTCGCGAGCGGTGGCGCATCCAACGATGCCACCACCGACGACCACCAAGTCGTACATATTGCATTGAATCTTGCTGGAAAATTTCGTTCACGCGAATTAAGTGGACGTATCTGGGGAGTTTACGCCTTTTCTAAACCCTGAAGATAGCAAGTGCTTTCCTTGTCTCGAGGCAAGGTCGCTTTGCGATCGACCGAGTTTTTCTCTCGACGATAATAAAAATAATGATTAAAAAAAGGAAGCTGATTGTTAAAGGGAAATTGATAAATTAACGCAAAGGGAACATTCTCCCGTTATATTATGAAATAACACAGGATTCACTCGACTGCGAATCCGCGCATCCATCTTCCATGTTGTTACGATAATGAGCAGCGATATTAAGCAACGGAAGACTGATTAATTCACGAGTAAAACTTATTACAAAACATTAGCCTAAAAGATCTGAATAAGAGCTAAAGAAAAAATCCACGTGTTTCCAGATTCCAGACAGTGTTCATTATTCAGCATTATCGCCCAAGGGGAATTTTAAGGAACGGTAATGCATCGTCTTCTCGGACGATGTTCTCGATGGAAGCTCTTCAAGAGAAAGGAGAAAAAATATCGATTATTTCTAACCTCTTGGTGCATGACGTATGACAAGACAAGTAAGACAGTTGCGATGTAACTCTCTTGCTCAGCAACGTTGTTACGTTCCTCGTCATTTTCTTGGACGGTCACTTCGAATTTGGATTATGCGTCTTCTACAAAAGTCGATCATGTGATTAATTTCCTCGCGTGATATCGCGTCAGATAATAACGTGCTAATAAATATGTCATTTTGGTATGAGCGATCAACGCCTAATTTCATGATTTCTGCCTTTTCTTTTTCCTTGACAACCTGTTGCGCGAATGCGACAAATCGATCTTTCCAACCCATCCTCCGATGGATCCCCAACTGTTCTCTCTGCATGATCCATGAAAACGATCTTTGCACGGATTTGTGAAAAGGAGGAATATATACACGTGATCATAATATATTATTTGCTTAATTTCCGAGCTTTCTGTGCCAAGGAAACCGCGTTATTCAAAGAACTTTGATTTTGTGAAAAATTGGCATCTCTATATTCAACGTTTAAATTATCAGATCAGCCATATGCAGTGAAATTCTTATCCACGTACCGATGACATGATATGACTAGGAATGATTTCGTACCACATTTAAAGATATCAAATGAAAATAAAATTAAATATGAACATAATATTTATATATATATATATATATATATATACATATATAAAAAATAAAATTAACATAAACGCGCAGGTTTATTTATGAAATTGGCTGAACCAAATATTAATTCTTTGCGACATCGTTCACGCATACATATGCGCATACATATGTGCACACGACCACGTGGATCGATTATATAATATACGGATACAATATTGATAAGCGCTGATAACCGCGACAAACACATTATCGGACTTCACCATTATTGGACACGTTTAAAACTCGAAGGTTTAAAATGCATATAGCGTGCTGCCGACATGCGACACTATGCTATATTATAGAGAAAGAAAAAAAGACTCGTATAATCGCACAAAACTAGATGTTAACGAGAAGATAAGCAGGCAAGAGGTAGAAAGAGATGCAAGCAGCGCGTACAAACGATATGTCGAGGATCACGAGTTATTTGCAATGTATTTGCAAATTATTTGCACTGCAAATGCGAAATTTATTTCAAAGATCGCTGTCACGTTACGTAGAGAAATAGCGAGTCAACACTCAAGTGGCACGCAAAACGCAATATGACTGAAATACATCACGATGTGTTCACACCTCAGCGTCACGAGGAGCTATGTCGAACAGAATGCGGTATGCAGATCGACGCAGGAGCGTCCACGAGCTGGGGGGATGATCGATTTCTTTCCTCTATCTCGCTTTGTTTTTGATCCCGCTGGAACTTTCGGAACGAAAGTCAAGCGGAAACTCGAACAAACGTTATAATTCCACGCCAACGGAATTTGTGTGTTCGTGTCAGTTTTATGTCGTGAGTGATAATTTCTTTGCCGAATTAATAATTGACGAAACAATCGGGAATTAAATATTCCTACGCACTAGGCATTGCTCGTCATCGAGCAATCATTATTGCGATAAGCACCAAGCATTAGCGTGATTAGCAATACAGCGATCGCAAGAAAAAAAAAGATAAAATGTTAATTCCGTTTTCGATGAAGCAGTCCGATCAAGCAATACGTTAATTGGGTTAATTTATTCGATTAAAAGTAGGATTATAATCAATTATAACAATTGGTATAACAATTGGTACTGGTTCTGACAATTCTAAGAAGTATTCGTGAGTGATAAAGTATTCCCAATTACTGATTCATTCTTTCGTTAACTTTTATGATAATGGCTCCTTATAAATTACAATTGCTGCTTATCGCTTTAGACAAAACGTCGTTAATTATTTTTAGTTAAGTATTATTGTATTTTCGTTTATTATTTGTAGCCCACCTAATTCTATCTTATATTCTCTCTCTTTTCCTCTTATAGTTTCTATAGTATGAATATCTTCGTTCTTTTAATTTTATTCTCTTACTTTTATTTTATCGCGTCTTAAACTTTTCTACGGCGAGGAAATATGCGTATGAGGTCAATACAATGTCAATCTGACATGTTTTTCAAAAAAAAAAGTAGCGTAATTTGTGTTATCTAATTTAATTAATAGGGTAGACACTCCTGAGGCTTTAAAGATCTCGAACTCTCCAATATCGAAACGCCATTATTTAAATGCAATTAAATAGACAGATCTACATTATCGACATAACCAATTAATTGATTTTTTAAGCACACGTCTTAGAATGAATACAGCAAATGCGAATACACAACTATGAGAGAGAAACTGTGACAGACGTCCGATTTTATTATCTTCCCCGTATCTTCTCATAACGTACTGCAGTTTGTTACACTCAAAAGACAGAGAAAGTATACTTTACAGATCTTTTTTCTGACCTTTTTACGGACTGACTACGAATGATTTTACACGATTTTACCCGAATGTTGATCTACGAATCAACTGTAACTTTCTTCCTTTTCTCCTTTTACAGTAAAAATGAGACCACAGCGGAGTGCATCTAAATGTGGATTTTAATTCGGAGAAAGATGCAAGATATATTCGTAACTCTGTACACTCAATAAAGAGATTTGCGTGAATCAAAAGACGAGTGCTTGATCGGTAAAACAGACGATTGCAGGATCTCTTAATCGTTAGTCGGTATATTCATGTACGAACACGCGCAAATTACATTTCCAACGAGATGTTTCTCCCATCTCTATATTTTACTATAATTTATCAATTTATTGGAATTCCGATAACGCGGGATCATTTGATAGCACGCACGTACAATGGAAATGGAACATTTACAGAGCAATGTTTTGCACGTAATGTTCTATGCGTATACTTGTGCCGCTATTCTACGCTACACGTGAAATCGGAGCGTTTGAAATTCAAATAGTCGTTTGTTTCAATCCCCTTCGAAGTTGTATCCGGACATTCCGCGTTATATTCGATTGGTTCTTTACGCGTGTAAACGGATATCCCGCAGGACACATAAAGGATATCGAATAACATTGCTATATTCGGATTTCTATGTGCGCATAGAGAAACCGATTGGATGAATCCATTGAACGCAGAGAGCGTTTCTGTCGCGAATTTTGCGACGACTTCAATTATGGGTATAATGATAATACAACAAGTGCATTCGCAATACACGTGGCTATTAACGCGATCATATAAACGACGAACATTGCTTGAAAGAGTAGCGTCAAACGTTTGCGGAAAATTCGCATCCGAAATGTTAATCGTTTAGCAAGAAATCCAACACGAGATCTATAAGATCGCTTGGACTCATTCGACTTTAATTATCTTTCGTAAATCTCGCTATTATCTTTTTCGCTATTATCTGTTTGGGATACGAGGCAGTGTATCTTTGAAATCATCAAAAAGTGCAAGAGAATCAAGTAAACGAGCGTGACCAAATCACGAAATGTCGACGAAGAAAACTCGCGCGACCGATGGCGCCTCCTCTGCTCCGGTCCGGGCGCGAGTGGCGGCAACTGGTGGCGGCTTAGCCAATCAGCTGTGTCGAATGATCGCTGCGCGCGGAGGGCTGCGCGACCGTCTCTCGTTCCGCGGAGGAACCGTCAGTGTGCGCGCCGCGGAGAAGCAGAGAGACAGACATCTTGTAGATAAAGTTTAGCGGCGTGGTGTTTCGACCGTGAGTGTCGGTGTCACGGTTTCGTGTCGCGGTGCTTCGTGTCGCCACGGTGTCCCGGTTTACGTCGTCGTTGCGGCTGCCATCGTCACCAGCGTTGCCGCCGCCGTCGTCGTCGTACTCCACGTCGTCGCCGTCGTCGCCGTCGTCGCCGTCG
>JAHMML010000063.1:875674-1069358 GCA_020341155.1 Eciton burchellii
CCACCGCCGCTGCCGCAGTCGCGATTATCGTCGTCATCGTCGTTGGCAGACTGCTGCTCGTAATCGCGCGGTGGTGTCGCGCGGGGAGACCCTCGCTCGACTCGTCGTGCCCGTCAATCGAGCCTTCGTCGACGTCGCCATCTAAATCGGCCATCGTCGTCGTCGCCGTCGCTGCTGCCGCCGTTATCGTCGTGCGGCTCGCGCGTGGTCCAGCGAGCCCGGAACGAGCGAGAGAACTTCCGAGGGGCTTCCCCGCGCCGCTCGCGTCGATATTCGCGTGCACCCGCGAGTGCACGCCTGCCCTCCAAGGTGCAAAGCAGGGACCGCCTGTGGAGACGAAGAAAGTAGATAGAGAGGTCCAAGAACGGGAGAAAAAACGAGCGAGCGAGAGATAGAGAGAGAGAGAGAGAGAGAGAGAGAGAGAGAGAGAGAGAGAGAGAGAGAGAGAGAGAGAGATAGAGAGAGAGAAAACGTAGCCATCTCCCTTCCCTCCCCTTGACCGCGACTTGTCGTGGAGGAAACGCTCGTGAACTAGGTTCCTAGGCACCGATGTGCCGTGCCGTGCGATAATTTCCGTCACCTCTCCGCCACCTTCCTTTCCCCCGTTTCCCCCCTCCCCCATCCCCCCCGGCGTACGTTTCCGCGTACGTCCGCTCTGTGTCCCTCCCGGCGGCGTATTTCTGTGCGCGCGTGTGTACATGTGTGTGTGCGGCGGCCGCGCCGGGCTCTCGAGGTGAAAATACCGCCCTCTCCTTCTACCCAACCCCTCCGCGTACGCAGAAGGTAGCTGCTATCTCGTGCGAGTAAGCACGCGAAACCGCGAGAAACAGGAGAAAGACGAGGAGGAGGAGGCGGAGGAGGCGGTGGAGGAGGAGGAGGAGAGAAGAGGAGGAAGAAGAAGAAGAAGAAGAAGAAAAGGAAGTGGAAGAAGCAGTGGAAGAGGAAGAAGTGGCGAGGAGACGACGAGAGGGAGGCGATTAACAGTGAGAGAAAGGGAAGGAAAGCCGGAAGAGAAGTGCGGTGCGAGCGGAGTGACGCGACGTGATCCTGCTGCTGGACGAGGCGAGAGCGAGGAGGGGGAGAGAGAGAGGTGCCCATCCGTCATTTATCCCGATACAGCATGACCTCCAACAACTCGCAGAAGCTCCCGACGACGGATCGAGTGATCAAAAGTAAGCCAACTGCATTAAGTTATGTCGCGCGCGCGCGCGCGCGCGCGTGTGCTACGCAACTATGTGCGCGGATGTGTTGGTGCGTGTGCGCGGGCGCGCGCGTGTACATGCGTGCCCTGCGACCCCGTCTTGCCCGCTGCCTCTGTCGATAACGTCGTCATCGTCCTCGCTGTCGTCGTCGTCGTCGTCGTCGTCGTCATTCGCGTTCCCCGTTTTTTATTTTCTACAGCATTTTGATATCGTTGGCCGTCTCGCTGTGGTGACGTAATCGGCGACGAAACCGGTGATGATTCCTCGACGATTCGTCGTGAGAAAGCCGATTTCTCGTGAGCGGCCAGGTCCTATCCCGATTCGGAGCGTTCGTGCAGCGAGCTGCTCCGATCGGAGCTCGGCTCGAATGCGAGAGGCGGAGTAGGCGCGTCAAAACACGGCGCGTGTCGTGCACGCGATTGATTTTCTGCCTGCTCGCCCGCTCGCCGGCGCCATTGCTATCGACTTGACCCGGCGATGCTCGTGTTCTCAAGCTCGCAGCTCGGAACGGAGCCGCCGCGCGCCTCCCACGAGCGCGTCGCTCAACAGGGATTAATTATTTGTTTCCATCCCGCCCGCGGTTGAAATCTGCTCCGCGACGCATCTCGCTTCTCGTCCCCGCCGATCCAGCGGTGACTTAACCTCCTAACCTCGCGCGACCGACCAACCCCCGCCATCTTCCCCGGCGGTTTCACCCCCGGAGGTTGCGCCGTTCGGTTAGCCTCGTTTCCGCGGGGTCGAGGAACGCGCGGCCGCCTCGAGGACGCTCACGAGGAGCGCGAGCTCATATCTTTCCTCGCGCGTTTCCGCCTCTCTCTCTCTCTCTCTCTCTCTCTCGTCCGCTCTCTTGAAACAGCTGATGCCGCCTTTGCTGCATTCGTTATCGCACGCACGTGCCGATTTAATGCGCGTTGAGAAAATCTCAATGGCGTCATCCCGATGACGCCATTGTTAAAGGGCCGGAAAGCGGAAGCGCGCGTCACGCGATAACGCAAAATCGAGCGTTCGATGTTGCAAACGAGCCTGTTCGCAACATGCTACGAACTCTCCGAAGATGTCAGTCACGAGCTTTGACGGTTGTGAGAAAGACAGAGAGACAGAGAGAGAGAGGGGGGAGGGGGAGGGGGTGGGGGAGGGACGGATCCGTGCGATAACGCGCGGATAATGCCGCAAATTGTGTCACCGAGAACGGGCGCCGAAAATGAGACCGATTTAGGACTCACAGGTGGTACTCGAGGTCATTGACCCTTCGCCGAGTCGCGTTCTCGCCTTCTCGCACGGCGTTACCTCCTCGTCTTCCCGTATTCTTTTTCCCCTCTTTTCCTCCACCGATTTCCTCCCCTGCGATCTGATCGGGTGGGCTCCGGCATCCCCCGCTTCGACGTGCCCTTACGTAAATGTGGGTCATGAAATTGACGGAATGAAAGCACGCGCGCGCGCGCGCAAGACAGAGAGAGAGAGAGAGAGTGTATGTGCACGCGTGTGTTGCGAGCTCTTAACGCTTTGGTTTCAGTTCGGGCGAGAAAGTCTCTCGGTGTCTTTAAGCGAGTGCTTGCTATCGACTAATTATCCGCGCGACTGGAACTCTTGGTGGGATTTTTACCAGCCCCGTTCCTCTGCCCTCCCTCCTCCTTCCCCTCCCCCTTCCTCCCTCCCTCAAGTATCGCCGCCTTGCGCGCAACTTGATTGCGCGCGTGATCCCGCGCCGCGGAATGTCGGCGGCGGCTTCGAAAATCGGCGGGAATCGTAAAATTGAAGGGCGAAAATTCGGACGCCGCGTTCGGGCGCTTCCGGGGCGATGCACCCGCATCACGCAGTTGGGGATGAATTCAGCGCCGGAACGCGGCGCGATGTTTCGCGGCAGCGAGTCGCCGCTGCCGATCGATCATCGGGCTTACGTTCGGACGGCTCCGGCAATAATTGGAAATCCGTCAAAGCGTTTCGGCGGAGCCGAAGGTCAGGGGGGACGCGAGTGCAGACACAGCGCCCCGCATTCCGCGTCCCCGCGCTGCGCTCGTATCGTATCCGCGGCGAACGCGGAGACTCGCGAGGCGTCCGCGACGCGTCCGCAAGGCCGCTCTTAATTCGCGCCGCTTGCAATGCACGCACGCGAAATTGTTTTACGCGCGCCATTGTAATTGGCTCGCAGGTTCGGAGGGGGGCGGCGGCGGGTGCGCGCGACTGCCGGTCTTCTCCTGCACAGAGGGCTCTTTGTGCGCGGACGGCCGCGGCCGCGTAAATAATGTTTCAAGGCTGTAACTCATTGTCGCAGCAGAGAGCGTGTCGCGACTTGGGACGCCTCCAAGAGTGTCCTCGCGGCAATTCGCGATTTTTAATCGCCAGCTTCTCGGCGTCTCTCGACTATCTCCTCATCTCTCTCTCTCTCTCTCTCTCTCTCTCTCTCTCTCTCTCTCTCTCTCTTTCTCTCGCTCGCTCGCTCGCTCGGTCGCGCACATTCTCCCGCGAGAATGCGCATTCCAGACGCGAAATCTCGCGCGATCGTCCAACTTTCGATGATCGCGGGCGCACGATAGCGGCATTAACGCATTAACGCGATTCTCCGCGTTGTAGATGCGCCTCGCGGCACAACGCGCCGCTTAATCGCGTCGCTTGAACGTGCTAAATCGTAAGGAATGATCTCCCCGGGCATGACTTATCTCGCTGTTCGCGCTATGCGCGAATAAATGGCGTGCACTCGTCGCCGTCGATCGGCGCCTCGCTTATCCCCTTCGCGCAACAACGTCGGCAACAATGTCGCCCGTAATTTATTCGCCGTAATTTATTCTGCCTTAAACCGCGTCACTGCTACTCGCGATTCGCGTATCTCGGGCACGGCGAGCCCGTGCGAGCTGCCTCGCCGCGCGAGTACGCACGTGGACTTAAAATCCGGGTCGACGGGTCTCGAGATTGTTTGCGTCTGTAATATTGTAAATCGTCGCGGCTGAGCTCCGCCGAGAGCTCCGCGGCCTCGCACGTGCAATGCAAAGCGTTCCCGTGACGTTGCGTAACGTTCCCCGCCCGCCCGCCCCCCCTGCCCGCTCGCAGGAGGAAGCGCTCGCGAAGAAGAATATCCGCCGAATGAAAATCCATCCGGCTCCTCTCGGCGTTCGCGGACATCCTTCAACTATCGATCGTCGTATCGATCCTCGATGACAATCGAGCGTTCGCCAGTGACGGCGGAAAGTCGCTGCGAAAAGTCGCGCGGGTTCTGAGCCGCCGTGAACGGACCGGTTTTCTTTGGATTATTTTAGGAACCTGACGACACGCGGAGCGGCATCGCGTATCGCCGCGTCGCATCGCGACGCGCCTCTCGGTTACATCGCCTCGGCCGAGCTCGTTTCCTCTCTCTCTCTCTCTCTCTCTCTCTCTCTCTCTCTCTCTCTCTCTCTCTCTCTCTCTCTCTCTCTCTCTCTCTCTCTCTCGCCGGACAATCTTTCGTCGGATTTAACGGGCATCGCGTTGCAGCGACCGTTATCCCGCCCGCGATCGTCCGCCCTCCGCGCCCTCCCCGCGGAAGCTCGCCACGCGCTGCTTGGATCTATCGGGGTTTCGATCCAGTGCCGGGAAAGAGGAATCGATAGACCCACCGTGATGCCTCGCCTCGTCACGCCACGCGGATCGAATTCCGCCGGCGTAGCTGTAGAGGGAGAGAGAGAGAGAAAACACATGCTCGGAGATGACAAAAGCGGCGGCCTCGCCGCTAATTACGTGGAGCGCACTGTGCCGCGCTTTGCATCGACGCGAGGCGAGAGCAGCGCAGCGATTTTCTCGATATTCTCGACCCGGTGCATCCTTGCGATTGCGTTAAGCACGCGGAACGTACGGCGCGTCTGCCTTCGCTCTCGTTCGCCATTGATAAATAACGGCCGGGAGATGTTGGAATGTTGGAAGCTGTGGGCGCAAAGTCCCTCCGAATTTTCCTTTTCTTCCAGCCATTCCTCGAACGAGTCAGATCGCGAGCGATCAGGCTCAGCGACTAAACTATCCGGACTATGACTCGTTTGTCCACGAGGAAACCCGAGATGCGTTCAACAAACGCATTTAATGAATGCCTTCGTCATAGTCGCTGCAGCTATCTGCAGCTTTCACAAACAGCGCTAAATTAGAGACGCCGGTTTACGCGCGGCCCTTTTAGTAGCGCGTGGGCGACCCGGCCGAATGGCCGATCAACCGGTGCGTTAAAGCGGACGCGTTCGATTCGAAATCGCGTCGCTCCGATTTCACGGGGACGCGATCATCAACCGCGAGCCACTCGAATTTCTCGGACGCGCCGCTCGTCGTCAAGCGGGAGAAATTGCCGACGCTCAGCCTCCTCGCGCGTCCTCTGCGCGTCCCGCGCGTTAATTGCGGCGTTCGCGTATGCCGCGTGTCGCGATGCCGCCGTTTCTCGGCCATCGTCGTCGCATCGACGCGGCTCGCTGTTATTTGCGTTTCATTAATATCTGATCCATTAGCTATCGCTCGGCGCGGCAATTTGCATAAGCACTCCCAAGAGAGAGAGAGAGAGAGAGAGAGAGAGAGAGAGAGAGAGAGAGAGAGAGGAGGGGGGAGGACAGTATCTACGCCGTCGTTTCAAATTGTTGACACTTGGAGCGTAATTAAGCCGCCAACGCTTCGCGATTAGAACAGCTGCGTACCTGCGTAGAGTCTGCACGTTTTCGCCGCTATCATCCTATTTTTCTCGCCGCGAACTGCTCGCTCTCCGGCGAGCTCCGCCGCTCGAGTTTTCCTCAGCGCCGCTGTCCCGCTATCTTTAGAAATTCGGCAGAACGATGTATCTGTCATGCATACGCCGGTTATGTCACCGGAGATGTTTAAATTATCGCCGGGGAGATGGACGTGACGCGAGATCGCTGGAAGCGCGAAGCGAAGCTCGCTGAATATCGGAGAACAACGGTTAAGCGGTTCTCGTCGGTGAATGAACCAGCTTGCGGCACATTTATCTGAGACACCACTGATTCGGAGATTACGAGACGCACTGGAAGAATCATTATCGCGAGCGCGGGCGTTTCCTCGCGTGCTCGATCGCTCAACTCCGTTCATCTCGCCCGGAGCAATCACGTTAGCTCTGTTGCATGATTAACAGTGACCGACTCGCTCCTCCTCGCTCGGGGTACCTTTTCGGTTACGAGGATCTCTTCGAGCTGCGAGCTGCTACGTGGCCGCTGCTTTTCACGCTTTTGACGCTTTTTCACGCTTTTCAATTCTGCAGCGAAGCGCGACGAGCGCCTCGGAACGGTGTTTCTAAACGTGCTCTCGCGAATTTTTCAAGACCGCTCCGACAATAGTTACGCGTAATGCAACGACGAATGTTGCCCGTGTCTCCTGGATGTCGCTCTTTGAGATTTCCTTTCGCATAGATCGGAGACTTGTTCGACCCGGGCTTCGACTCGCACATCCGGCATCGTCGAGCAGGGAGAGTCATACGCATTACGCAAGGTACGATCGAGTGACACAAATCGGCAGATGCACAAAGATGGAAGAGAATCGGCTCCGACCTGTCCAAGGTGTTCGTCGCCGGAATCTCGTATCATTCGCTCGCTCGCTCGCTCGCTCGCTCGCTCGAGGCAGCTCGTCGCGGCTCGTACGGCTGCTGGGTGGTGTGTAATAATAGACGCAAACTCATTTGGCCGGTCGGCCAACTACATTTGGCTCGGCCGCGGTCCACTGTTCGCTTCGCGGCGGGKCCGGCTGGCCGGTGGCGAAATTTTTGTTGACTTTACGAAAGAATAAATAAACAAGGAGCGAGCGGCCCGCTACGTCTCGTCTGGGTCCTCTTTTTCGCTGCCCGCTCGTGTTCCGCTCGTAGTTACGCGGATCTCCTCTCGCCTCACCTCGTCCTCATCGTGGCGACGCTCGGGAGTTTTATTTTCGTTTTATTTTCTCTTCTGAGACTTGGGCTCGCCGACGATCTCCTCTCCGCGAGATTAATCTCGCGTCTCGTCACCGTGTCCTTCGATCGTCTTGTTTACGCTCCAGCAGCAAGAAGCGCGGAATTACGGGAGACAATGAGACACGTAACGTTCCGCGGCTTCACGGTTCTTCACGGCTCTTCACGGCTCTTTACGTGCAGCCGAAGACACGCCGCTCACTGCGTCGCTCTTCGTGCGACGTCTGCTTGGATCTTCTCGAATCGAGCATCCTCGAAGACAGTCGCGGAATCGGACGCTGTTGCGTTTCGTTGCAACGAAACCTGCTCGATAGGTGTTTACAACGCTATGCGTTGTCCGGCCTTGTAAGCAAGTCGTATATCGTTGCGCGAACTGCTCGCGATAAATGCGTAATAAATGTCGATGCATCGAGGATCGTCGAAAGCAGCTGAGTCTCGCTTGAGACGATGCTCTGGTCGATGGTTGTTAGAAAACGATGACCTCGTTCGGGTCGCGATATTAACGGTGGGCGCTGATCTCTCTGCGAGTCTCTCCTAAGATCGATAACTAGGAGAATTTCGCGCAACGACGGCAATTTCTCGCGGTCGAGCACGTCCGGTGCACGTTTTTACCGATTAATCGTCATCGCTTCGCGGATTATGATTACGTGGGTGTGCTCGCTTATTTCGGACACGCTCGTCCGCGAGCTTGCTCGATGCGCCGTTGCGTACGGACGGATAAATTTTCCGCGTGTAAAACGCGCGCGAGCGAGGCAGAAAATTAAAACCGCTATTAGCGCAACCTTATCGGCGCGAGTTTCTCTCTCGCAGAGATCGATATGATTATATATATATATATATATATATATATATATATATATATATATATATATTATAGCAAGCATGGTGGGCAGCCATTTATCCGGTTAGATTCCGTCGCCGTTGCGGAGAGAGCGGACTCGATTTGCCTGCTTAATCGCGTTATATCTTACCGGGAAAAATGATTCGCTAACGCGAGAATTATCGGGCGAGGCATAATCGCCGATGTTCGCGACCATATCCATTTCCTCGTAATAACGTGTCTAATCGTCCTTTAAACGGAATTTGCGCTCGAGACGAAAATAATCTCCGACCTCGCGGAATAAACATCGCGCGCGCTCTGCGAGCGAATCATATTTGGCAGAAATTAAAACGTTCGCCGGTATACGCCGGAAATAGAACTTTATACTTACGATGATTAAATCGAATTAGTCGAGTCAGCTCCGTATTCTCTCTCTCTCTCTCTCTCTCTCTCTCTCTCTCTCTCTCTCTCTCTCTCTCTCGCCAGCGAACTTTAATCCCATCCTCGATTTTTCATCCGAGGCTTAAAAAAAGAGAGAAAAAGAGAGAAAAAAGGAACTAACCGCCGCGGAGCAAATCTCCGCTGCTTTCCTCCCCCTCTCTTGCTCCGCGGGGTGAGTTTGATTTTTCGCAGGGCGCATCGTTGCAGGGCGCTCCGCGTCCTCGCGCCGACTCGTATTCGGATTTCCGGCCGAGGAAGTCGCGGCTAATCCGCGACCTTGCGCGGATCTCCTCGCGGAGGAAGGTCGTACCTTCATTTAGCATATCGTCCCTCGCAATGAAACCAGGCCAGTCGACGAAGGGCGCACGAATTCATTACGTGGCCCGCTTTTCGAGCCACGGGATATCTGATCGAAGGCGGCCATCCGGGCCGCCCGGATCCCGCTTTTTCCACTTGGCCTTCTCTGACGGGCTCGGTTTGCTCGGCCGGCTCTTAACCGGCTTTTCGGGTTCGCGGACACCTAATGACGACTCGCTCGCACGTCAGAAGCGATCACCGTCGTAGCAGCAAATGGAAGCTCGACCGGTTTTACGATCGGCGAGAGCGCACCTTCCATGCCGATGAATTTCACCTGCTGCTCTGCTCTGCGGGCTTCACCCGAAGACGACGATCGCAGCGCGTAAACGAGAGCACCCGTGAGGAGAGGATCATTAATCCTCCGTTCGCATCTCTGAAGCCTGGCGCGAGATGAGAGCCTCCATAGAAATTAGAATCTCGCGCTCGAAGAACGCTCGAAAACGCTCGTCGATGAGTCTCGCGAACGAGCAGTCGCCTCGTTTCTATCGTGGCAATTATCGGAAAAGCGGCCGTGCCGGCCCTTGAACGTCTTCGAGGGACGAGGATTGATCCTCGCGATCCTTCTTTATTCCCGCGCATCAGCTCTCGGCCGCGCACAATGGCGGAGGATGCTGGTCCGCCGATGTCTCTCAGCCAATGCGTGCCTCGTTGCGGCGATACTGGCGCGAGATAGACGCTAACGAACTGATTGTTCCGCGGCTATTTCCTTCGCCGTTTCCTGCGGTCCGATTCGCACTCCCCTCAACTTTCCACTCTGATCATCTATTCTGCAGCGCGACGACGCGCGCTCAATTAATCCTCGCAAGCTGCAGCCTCTTTCCCGCCTCTCTGACATCGAGACGAACTTGGAACTCGCCGGGCTACTCATCGTGACGCGTCAACAAGCGTTTTTACGGGCGGCGGGTTTCGCGACGACGAGGGAAAGAAAAAAAAAAAAAAACGATTGGAACAAGGAAAGAGTGAGGGAACAGCGAGAACGCCGATCGCGCCGATTGCATCTTACGATAAAGTGCAAATCATTTTCCTCGTCGGGTGATTTTCTTTAACGCGAATCTCACTTCTTCATCGTTCTCTTCGCGTTAGATGATCGATCGATCAGCCTCCCAGCGGGGGGGGGGGGACCTATCGATCGTGACAATTATGAATTAATTCTCGAGTCGCGGCAGCTCGCGATTCGCCTTCTTCGTTACACGAGATGGACGGCGGACGGTCGGCCTCTCCGTATTTGCGCATCAACAGGTGAACGTCGTCCTTAGTTTTCGATAATGCGCGCGTCCTTCCCGTTGTTCCCGAGCGACGTCCTCGCGCTTCTTTCTGACGAGCGCCGATCTTGCAACCCCACGTCGTGGTCGGAATGACGGCTTGTCCGTGTCTTCGAGGGGCGACGGAAGCACGGATAAAGAAGGCAGGGATCGGACAGGATGGGTCGAGGGAGACAGGGAGACAGAGCGAGATGGCAGAGAGTGCACGGAAAGAGATGGAGAGAGAGAGAGAGAGAGAGAGAGCGAGGGAGAGAGAGAGAGAGAGAGAGAGAGAGAGAGAGAGAGAGAGAGAGAGAGAGAGAGAGAGAGAGAGGGCCCGATCAATACCCGCGGCCAACCCCGTAGTNAGGGAGACAGGGAGACAGAGCGAGATGGCAGAGAATGCACGGACAGAGACGGACGCAGAGACAGAGAAAGAGAGAGCGAGGGAGAGAGAGATTGAGAGAGAGAGAGAGAGAGAGAGAGAGAGAGAGAGAGAGAGAGAGAGAGGCGGGGCCCGATCAATACCCGCGGCCAACCCCGTAGTAACGCATAAATTACCTTATTCATATCGTCGTGTGTCCATCGTCGTCATCGTTGTCTGCGATCTACGTGATCCAAGGACATTATCGCGAAAGTAGAGGCTGGAAATTTTCGAGGCCCTTTGCGAGATGAGGTCGAGACCTCGCCGGATCCGGCGATCCGACCTTCTCGCCGTCCTTATCGGGCAAGTGAAATCATGATCGCATCAAGAGCGCGTTATTCATCTATCTTTGAGTTCTGTCGCGATAATCGCATCGCGATGCACTCGCAGGCGAGTTTCGCGTCGCTCGTTATCGTCGGGATCGTTGGTGGCGATCGTTGGCAAATGCATCTCGCGTGTGCGCATGAAACTCGACGTTCGCTTCAACGATGCGCGCGAATCGCGTCGACACGCCGATCGAAATCCGCGCGATCCTCGCGGCGAACGCGCGATTCGAGATATCGCGATTAGCGCGATGGCTCGTTCCTTCTCGTTTGTCTCTGGAAGATTCAGTCGTGTCGGCTCGTTTGTCGGATTATCGCTGCGTCAACTCTGCATGCGGATTCAACGTAGCTCTCGGCGATTATTCGGAATCGAGTATGTTCCAAACTCAGATTCGATAATGGGGGGAACTTATTGCGAGAATGTAGCTTCGATCGGCAAGGCCGCGGTCCCCGAATAGCAATTTTCCGCTGTCTGTTCGCTCCCTCGAAATCGGCTTATCGAAACAAGAAACAAGAAACAGCGGTTCTCTCCAATTACCGCGCGGGATCCTCTCAGTCGATTCGCTCCACTTGTTCTCGTTCGCGGCATGCTCGCGGAAGCTTACTCGATTCCTTCGAATAAATTCGAATGCAATCCGCAATCGGTACAGTCGATTACGAGAAGCGGTATCCCCGGCGAATATAAATAATTCATAATTATGCATTCTTGATGCGGTCGATTAGGAGCCATCTCTGCGACACATCGATGAAGAAGCGGACGGGAGGCGGATCTTACCATCAGACTTTATACCCGCGCTGTTTCCGCGACAGCGCGCTGTCATTATCGTGTCATTACGGTCGTCTTTTGATAGAAATAGAAATCGAATCGTTCATTCGGGCCTGGATCGAATGGAAAATTGAAAATTGCAGCGTTCCTGCTGCGGACTCGATCGTGCAGAGAGGAGTTGTCGAGCTGTAAGTCGCAGGAGGAAACATGTAATTTCTCGTGATGCAGCGAGAGTTTATGCATTCCCGCGGGGAAGCCATGACGAGGTTCATGCATCAACGTGCGTTTTGCATAAGATAAATAAAGCGTCGTTACGCCACGCGATGCTGCAGATTACACGCGCGTCGAGGCCAAGCACGAGCCATCGGCTGAGCTATCAGAAGAAACTCAGTCTCATTAAAGCGGTGACGCGCGACGTGATCGATGTTGGATCGCCGGCTGTTTGGAGGAAATGATCGGGAATCCACCGTGCATAAAATGGTGATTCGATTTTTAAGGAAATCTCGAGACGTTCGATCGAGATGGCGCGTACTCTGTTCGGACGCGCGTTCGATTATCTCGCCGAGACTCTTGGATCATCTCGATGATGTCGTCTTGGCGTGCGTCACCCGCGAGCATCGCGATTCGCTTTGAGTGAGTTTCTCGTGACAGTTTCAGGGACGTCGGTACGCAAAGGGCGAAGGGAAGGGAATCAAAAGAGATGTATCACCTTAAGAGGAAGCCCTTCGGCGCGGGTCCGAGTCGAGAAGGTCTTCTCGTTCTATTGGCGCTTCCTCGCCGACAACGTGAGTTCGACGAACTTTCCGGGTTTCCTGCATGCTCGGGAAACTCGAGATTGCGTCCGGCTGTCCGCCATAAATTTTTCATTCGACTCGCAACTCGATTCGCCCGCGCGCTCGTATCTCCCGGATCAATCCGCTTTACGCGCGCCATCGTTACGCGCGTATTCGCGTATCGGCTGCTCGCAGTTCGAGCAGTTTACGCGATAAAAAAGATCACGGCGCCCTCGTTACGGCATTGTCGATCCCTTGCCTATGTCGAGGTGATAATCGAAGCAGCAGCAGTCTACGCGACGATATTATATCCGTGCACGTCGATATTATGCAAATGTTATCATTTCGAGACATGCTCCACACTTGCCGGCATACGTGCCGGCATATTTACGCGTTACTCTTGATCGCTGAGCCTGCGCGAGCAAGGCCGAAATGGCCGCTGACGTGGATCTTTCGACAAAAGTTGATCGCGACTTTTGTTGTCAACGGCATTCGTAGCTCCATCGTCTCTGGCGGGAGCCTGGCATGCGTGCTCTCGTGCTTGCACGACAACGACACGAAGTCGATGTTTATTCGCGTGTTAAATACTTGGCGTGTTAAATATATTTCTGATATCGCGCGGTCCACCGCGATAACGCATTGACGCAGCATCTCGATGAACTCAAGGTTATCGGCGTAGTATCTCAAGCGTAGTACGCTGTATATCGTCGCAGACCAGAGGCAAAGCAGAGGCCATCCTCGCTTTCTGAGTAATGAGTTGATCTCACGGCATACTTATCGCTCGGCATTTATACTCTCCTCGAGCATTCCGCGAGCAGTGGTCTTCCGTTTTGCGCTCGCGCCTTGAGAGATGATACGTAATCATCGCGTGTAATGACGCTCGGAGGACGCGATCGAGGCATCGCCTGTCGTTCTCGCGAAGCAACGAGATGCGATGCCTCTCGGCTGGTTAAAACTCGACAGCGAGCTTCGCTCTCGGATCTTCCTCGAGGGAGAAAATCTATTCGAGCAAAGGACAGGCTGAAACGTCAGCTTGCAACGTCCACTCTTCGTCACGTCAGCATTAGCTCGCTCCTTGATCGTTCTCCGATCGTGCAGCTTCTCGCTGTATAAATACATCGCGCGATCGATTTGTCCCTGAAGGCGGGAAAGGAGACGCGCATCTCGCGAGAGAGCTGCGGCCTTTTCACCCGCAGGATCCTTTCTTCCGTTCCGTTCCATTCCGTCTTCTTCCCGACGAGAGTGGCTTCGAAGGGCCATTCTGCCTCCTTTCGCGAGAGCGTATTTTTCTTTATCGCAGCTCGGGGCATCGCATCTTGCTCCGCGTGTCACTGCCCCCGCGACGACAGAGGGGTTCTTCGGGTTCGCATCGTCGGTCACTCGGCTCGGTCACCTCCGCTCTTCGTTATCGTCGCTCGCTCGCGTTGCGAGCGATTATTCTCGCGATCGCGTCGCCGTTCGCGTTCCTCTTCTGTCGCCTTCGCCTCGAGATGCGGCCGATCTGAATTTAGCGGAAGCTCACGGCTGATCAGCTGTCCCTCTCACTCTCTCTTTCTCTTTCCCTCTCGGTGCTAGAGTCGGTGCCAATCGCTATCCGCGAGCGCGAGGAGGATTATTTTGCGAAATAGAAGCGCGCGCGCTGAATCGCCGCAGTTATTGCGACTCGAGCGGCATTAATGTCGTCCTCGCGGGCGAACGCACGTGTGCAGTCGCATAATGCGCGACTTGGAAACGCGCGCCAGATGTCGAGCGCGCGGTTGAATTAGCACTTTTATTGCTCGGGTATTTTTCGACCCGGCCGCGCAACTCGCCGTGGATATCGAGTTTTCCGCGGAGGAACGCGTCCCCCGCATCTCGAGTCCTCTTCCCCCCCCCCCCCCCCCCCCCCCCCTCTCTCTCTCTCTCTCTCTCTCTCTCTTTCTCTCTTTCTCTAAATTCGTGGCTCGGGAAACAGGTTGGGTCTGATGTTTGGCCGAACGCGTCGAGTACACGGCGCGGATTGCTCTCTTGGAGACGTATCTTTGCGATCCAAGATACTTTTCGGGGCGATCAGATCTCGCTGAATCAGTGCTCAGCTGATCGAGCCATTGCTTAGTCTTGTTCGATTAATGCCACCGCTTTAATCTGAGGAGAATTTCCCCGGAGCACCGATTTGACCTTCGCACGTTGCTACATCGCGCGGAAAAATGAGTCGACGAAGTACAAGCCGACTCGATTTAAGATATTTCTTTATCAAACGAGTGACGCAGCGAGATCTCAGCGGATCTCAGGATGACCTTGGGTCATCGAGATCCGTTGCGTGTCGCATTGCGACACAAAAAACGCATACCTGACTCGGGGTTAAACGTTAAATCCCGAAGGGTCAACGCAGTCTACAGCGAGATTGATCCCTATTGTTGGCGTTCTTTGCCTCTTCACGGAGCTCTACATTTCTTTTGTGAATATGCGGTCGCGTGGTAAATAATTCCGAGGGATCGATATTCTTTTGACAATCGTGTGCCTGTTTCCGTTCCTTTATGCATCTGCGAGAAAGCGCAGATATTTGAGTGCCGAAGCATAAACGAACAAGCAGAGATTTGTTGAAACTAGTCCGCCGGGAATTAATCGCGATTTTCAACATCCCGGATATTACGCGCGTGAGTTTTCAGGCATTGCAACTTTCGCGCTTAATGTACGACACGGCGGAATATTAATGTAAAAGTTATGTTCGCGCGCATCTGCACCCGCACACGTGTGCGTTGACGCGTGCGTTGCAAAGTGGGACGCTCTTTATCGAATTTTATTATTTTGCCATATGTGTGTGCGTGCGTGCGTGCGTGCGTGTTTGCGCGCGCGTGTGTGTGTGTATGTGTATGTACATATATATATATATATGTATGTATATTATGGATGAATGTACCGCGCTCGACAGGTGCGTATGTGTGTGTGCGGTGAATGTATCGCGCGACCAACACATTTCTCTCGGAACGCGCGTTCTTTTTTTGCCATTATCGCCATATTAACTTCCTTCGGACGCTCGAGGGTGAAAGGTCGCCACTCAATTTACGCGAAAGTGTCGTTGCCTCGCCGAGTTCGGTTTCGGCGAGGAAACGTCACGAAAATTGAATTGGCTTCTTCTCCCTCCTCCTTCCCTCAGCGTTCGATCTCCTCCTCCGCGCCACGGCGGATCCCCGACCCTCTCGTGGTCCATGTTTCGCCATTTCCGACGTTTGCTCGCGTCCAGACGGATTAATGTCTCGGAAAATGGAGGATCCGCGCCTGAGAAAAGCGGATATCCTCCGGACTCACCTTATCGGCGTGATTTTCCGGCGTGATTTTCCGTCCGTGCGTTTTTCGCGGACCTGACGATTCGTCGTAACGATTCGCCATCCGATATTCGCTTCTGCGAAACGCGCGACACTCCGCGCCGATTCGCCCACTAACATCGTTCTACCTGAGAAATGGATGAATTGCGTAGGTGTAAGATTCGCGCGGAGCATCGAGGACTCGCAGAGGATCGATGCGTAATTCGATAAGCGCGGTCGCGCGGGAACGGTCGCGCCGGGCATCCCTGATCGAAGGAGGTCGAAGGCCAAATTATTTCCTGTTCTTGCGAGCCACGCGATTAATTATTCTCTCCCCGCGGAGAGCCGAGGCGGAGGGCAGGACGGAATAGAGGGCCCCGGTAATCCTCCGTGGAAGATCCTTCGATCCTTGGATCATCTCGACTCGATCGCGGCGGCTGCTCTTGCGATTCGGCCCTGGTCGACCCGCGATGGTCGACTAAGCCGCCGATGAACGGGATGGTTCTTCATCCTGCGACGCTGTACGCGTTCCGTCACCGATCGATACGCTCGCGCCAGCGTACTGGAGAAGACGTGTGCCGTCTCTCTCGCTCCTGCCTTCTTAAACCCGCGTCACGCGAGCGAACGTCGTCGCCACGGTCCGCGAATTCTCGCGGATTAAGGCTGTGCTGCTCCTCGTTAAGGCCGGTTCATCCCTTATTTCGCGTCCGCCTTGCTCGCGAGGCTGGCAAATCGGCGCTCGCGCCCCGATCTCGGAATTAAGCTTCCCTTGAATTTTCATTTTCGGCAGTTTCGGTATTTCTTCAGGGCGGTGAAACCACCTACGAGCCTCGCGCATTGAAGCTGACCGAGCAAACTCGGTCCCGGCGATCCCGGAGATTCGGATTTTATCGCTGAGGGGGGGAAGATCTGTTCATTCGTCTTCACGATCGATCATTCGAGAGGTAGAGAGGTAGAGTACGATCGTCGGGAGAAAGTTGGCGCGCCTTGCGTACCTTGAATATCAACAGAACCGCACTCGTGGCCGTCTTTTGTCGGTCGTTCGATATCGCTTCCCGAATTCCGGGTCGATCTCGGTCGCGAGTGTGTGATCCTCGCAATAAAGCGGGAATCAGGTCACCGACGTTAATTCGCCGATCCGTGCAGATTAACTTTGAACGGAGGGACGGGTTTTGACCTCCTCCGCGTTATTTCGTTTTTCATTTTGCACTGCAGATCCACGTCGGACAACGGCGGCGGCATGCAAATTGAATTTCGTTCCTCCAATCTTCGATCGCCGTTTTTTCGTACTCTTTCCCTTAGCTGGTCGGATTGTTCCCCGTTAATTCCCCGTTCCATCGTTCCATCACGCGCGCTGGACACGCCTTCGCCGGCGCGAATCGACGACTGTTGATCCCCCTTTCCGCACGCTAATCCTGTTTTCCTCTCCTCCTGCGCCTGTAATGATGTAATGGGCGAGGACACGGTTATCAGCCGTTGCAATCGGTTCGATTCGGTTCGGTTCTGAAGTTTCCCATTTTTATCCCAGCGCGCGACGACGTCGATCCTGCGCGCTGCGCAAATTTTCCAGTCGCTTCGGAGAAGCTTCGGGGGGGGGGGGAGAGAGAGAGAGAGAGAGAGAGGGAGGGAGAGAGGGAGAGGGAGCGAAAAAGCGAAGAGTAATTTTATAGCTGTCGGGGATCGCGCGACTGCACCAAGGTGGCGTCTTTTTTTTCTTCTTTCATTTCGGCGACACGTATGCACGCCCGTTTTAACAATGCGGGTTCATCGATGCGTTCGCAACGGGTCGTTTCATTTTCAACATCGACCGGCCGCTCCCCTCCCCTTCCCCTTCCCGTTTTATTCTCCATGCATCCTCGGCGGTGCATACGTCGGTGTTGTGCCTCGGATATGCACAAGCGAGCGCGCATCTGCGAGGTCACTCCGTTTTTCCTCGCTCCGCAGACGTGGGAAAGATCTTTGAACGCGCGCGGCGTGTATTCATACGGAAATCCGCGTGCCGCGGCCGCAAGTTCGTCGCAATTTTCGCTCGCACTCGTCGAGTATCCAAGGAAAAGGAGAATTTCTCTCCTGCTGGAATTTTCCGACCTACCTGGCTCGCCGTTGGGACTACTTGGCGCTCGGTGCATTTCCCGCAAGGATCCGGGATGTTGATGCCCCTTCTCCTCGAAGGCGCCTCTTCCTCCTGATCGATCTTGGGAAAGTTGGAAAAATTGCCACTGCAATTTGGAGCAAGCGCTCCCGCGCTTTATGATAAATCGCGCGATAAACGATTAACGGCCGGCTTCGGCGCGTGTCGGATGCAGGATTGGCGAGATTACGGATCGACGACGGACAAACACCGGCCATTTTCTCGGCTGCGATTCACTCGCAGAGGCGGATTAAGTAGCAGTAGCGTGATGCTCAGAGCGGCCGTATGGGCGCTTTTCCTCCCGCTTTTCCGCCTCCATCGAGTACCGCAAACGGCTCGTTTCGCTCGTCGCACGCCCGCCCAAAATCGATGATCGGAAGCGTCCTTCCTCACGCAGCATCGCGTTCCTCGGGAACGCGGCGGGGGATCACGGGGGATCGCGGGGTGGACCCGGGAGGTTTTGGCATAGAATCGAGAAACGCCCGCGACGTCGCCGGAACGGTGGCTTCGGATTTCGCCGTGAATACGCGCGTGCATGGTGGCCGCGCGGTGCAAAAGCGGCGACGAGTCGCGGCTCACCGGTCCCAGAAACGGTTCCTGGACCGGGTTTTTCGGGTCGCCGGCAAGCGATGAGCGAAGCGCAGCGATCGTGGCGTCCCTCTCCGCGCGCCGGCACCTACTTGCTCGAATGCAAGCGAATTATTGCGAAAGAGCGCCGATCGTGCCAGAAAGATGCTCGCTGGTGTCGCGCCAGGACACCTCCGTCTTCCGCGGAAACCGCCGTCGTGTTTTTCGCGGCACAATGCAAAACTCCCGCTCCCACCGACAAGGATAGAAATATCGCTCATTGTTGAAAGACGCAGTAGCCGCGTATCTTTCGATTGTCTGCATCGTACGACTTTGTATTCCGACTTTGATTCGTCTTCGCGTTGCCGCGAGAGACGGAGCAGTGTGGAAGGCTCATCTTTCTCTCTCTCTCTCTCTCTCTCTCTCTATCTCTTCCGAAAACGCAAGAAAAATGTGTCGGCTCTCGAATAGAAATTCATTCGAAGCGACATTCCCGCGTGCCGTTTCAATAATCCGTCTCGCAAGGCTTTGAAGCGCGAGATGGCGTCAAAAGTAATCAGCTTGCAACGAGGTAGTCGACGTTCTTTGACGCGAACGAGCACGAAGCGCGAAGGAAAGAGAAAAGGGGACGGGGAGGCGTCGAAGGGAAGGAATGACTTTCGCAAACGAGCTCTCTTCGCTCTCTTCGGCGTCTAAATTTAGTAGCCGGTTATGAATGGGCCGACTCGCCGCCGATACACGATCCGCGCGCATGTCCGAGCTGGAAACTTAACGGAGGACACAATGAAATATTTTTAAATATTTCGAGATAAGGGAATAGTCGCGCTCTGCTCTTCGGACGAGAGGAGAAAAAAGCGAGAGCCCTTTTGTCGTTACGTCGCTTCCACGTCGCTTAGACGTTTCTCCCGATGTTTCTCCTATTTCGTCATCCTTCGCTCTCAAATCGCTTCGCCGCGATCGCGATCACTCGATGCCGATTCCCGGGTCGCGGCTCGCTGCGATTCCCTATTATTTACGCGTATTATTTACGTTTGATCAAGAGAAGCCGAAGGGCTAATCCGAACGCTAATCCGATCGCAGCCTGGCGAAATGAGAAATGAGAGGAGCCTTGAGAGAAGATCATCGAACTGCGCGCAAAGTCTATCGAGCAAATTGGATTTTTCTCTCGGGACGCTAAGACAACAGGCCTCGTGACTTTTCACGTGCGGTATCATCGGCGCGGTATCATTCCTGAATACCGGAGCGATCGATCAAACTCGCGTCCGTGTAACACGAGCGTTTAATTGCTTCGAGATAAATGACGAGATTCAGCTTGCCCACGTGTCTCGAAGGTATAGCGGCAGCGGATAGATATCGCGCGCTCGACTCCGGCGACTGTAAATAGAGCGTGGATGTTGGAAACCGCGGTGGAAAGATTAGTCATTTCCTCATCTTATTTGGAACCGTTCCATGTGCACGCCGGCGCGCGAGCGAGCTGGAATGCATTTTCGCGCGCAGCGGTGTAAGCGTGCGCGGAGAATCATTGACTCGCGTTACGTCGACCGTGCATCTCCGAGGAGATGCATCGCGCTCTCGCGGGAAAGTCGAATCGTTTTATTAAATGCGCGACTGGTCGAAGATCAAAGGCGACGTTCGGTGAGGAGGCGAGACGAAAAATATTTTTCGTTCGAATACGAAAGCGATCGAATACGAGCGAATACTTGTTCGCCGACTGATGCGAACAAGCGATGAGACTCTTCTGATTTCACCATTCACTTCGACTCGAGGCGTGATCGTCGCGATGATTAACGGATTAAAAAAATTACAGAGTCGTGGAGGAGAGCGGAGTGAATTGAATTTCTATGAAATCGATCCGGAAAATTACTTGAACACCTCAAAGCAACGGGATCTGTCAGCTTTGGCGCGTAGAGGATTACTTTGCCGGTGCATGCGAAACTTGTCTCATCGCTACCTTTGCTGAGCAATTATATCAATTTCTCGTGGCCGTTCGCTGGCGGTTCGAAGCCGTATTACAACGTCGATCTTCGTTTCTCGAAGACGACCGCCCAGTTCTTTCTCCTTGTTTCCGCCCCGCCACACCTTTTCATTCGTTTCCGGCCGGTCGAAAGCTTTTCTAAAGTTCAAAAGTCAAAGCCAGCCACGCCGCGTAACGGCTTCAGCTTTCTCGCCGCATTCCCACGTCACGGCGACGCTACGTCATCGTCATCGCCGAAGCGCAGTTTCTTTTATCAGTTTACGTCTCGCGCGACGCATGTCTCGAGTTTCGCTCGCAGAGCAGGCTCGAATGCAAACTGGAACAATAGCGCGATCCAAGAGTGCGTCTCGCTGCGAACGCGCGCGCGATCTCCCTTGATGATCAATCTTCAAGCCTCTCTCGATTAACTCGCTTGCTTTGATGTTCGACGACCATGTTTTTGTAATATGGAAAGCCCGCGCTTTTCGCCGTGAGATTTTATTTGTCCACGCCGGACATGGTTATCCAGGGGCGAGCCAATTGAAAATCAATAAAACTTGATCAGGCTGTCGCGCTATTCACTCGCCGCGTCGAAAGAGCACACGGCACATCGGAACCATGAAACCATTATCGCAGGTACATGTGTACACACACACACACACACACACACACACACACACACACACACACACACACACACACACACACACACACACACACACACAAAACGTGTACGCGCGCGCGCGTACACATATACACGCATGGACGCGCAATTTACATCCGCCTCCGAGCAAAAATTCGATGCACCAACAGATAACTTTTTACCTCGTTGACTATTAACGGCGTTTGATTAGAGAAAGAAAGGAAATGACGTCGAGGATCTTGGAGATACGATCTCTCTATTGGCGAGCGAAATTTTCATCACGAATGCCCGAAACGTTCACGATTCACAAGTACGCGGATGGATTCACACGGATGGACCCCGCCGGGATAATCTCCGAGTAGAACGGTTCGATGGAGGTTGGATGAAAATCTGGAATCGGGCATTTGGAAAAATAAGCAGATCGAAGGAAATGCCGCAACATTTCCCAGCGAGGAGCAGAACGAGACGGCATAATTCCAGAGAAGCGCAGCCGCTCGTGCCTCCGTCAGTCGCGGAATTACTATTCCGGTAACGAGTTAATTAATTAAGGCTTTCGCGCAGTTGTCATGCACTAGCGACTGCGCGTCGAATTGGGTCGTTTCTCCGGCAACATCGACGCGTGTTTCCGCCGTCCGATTATGATCGGCGCGCGGCGAGCAAGATCGCAAAGCCGGCGAGCTTCGTCGAGAAAATCATCGCCGCCAGCTTCCGACTGATCGTCAGCACATGGCCGAGTCCGATAATTCTCTGGACGGACCATCCGGAGCTCGGCTCGTCGCACTCGATACGACGGTTGTGCGTTATCACGAGCGAGGGAATAATTCATGATGAGAATCGAACATCAGCCTCGCGCGCGCGCGCGCGCGCATGTTCGTTTGCCTTGCAAACGATGCTATGAATTCTCGCCGTGTTTACATTGCGATTTTCATCACGCGACCGTATTACCGTCTGTATTCGTAAACGTCGTCGTTTGATCTACCGTTGCAGCGCGTTTCGCCGCGAAGAAACACGCGTTTTGAAGAATCTCGCACTCGCCGCTCGCGAGAGGATCAAGTCGAACAGCAGCCTCTCTCGCTGAGCTCTCAATTTTTTGCGCTTACGCTTGATTAATCGGCGATCAGTGCGTCCGCCGCGAGCGCAACGGCAAAGTATCGGCCGATAAACACGCCGAAGAGACCGCGTGATCCGCTTGCGCGCGACGTTGCGTCGCGATTATGCGATGCATCGCGGATGTCGCATCGACATGAATGCACACGCGCGCGATGTGACGGCAAAGCTGCTGTCGATGCTCGTATTTACCCGTCCGTCCGTTTCGCGCGATATTCCGAGCGATTTTTCTTTTTTTTTTCCCCTCAATACGCGCACGCGTTTTTTGTCGGCGCGCATAAATAGAATTTCTGCGTTATTGTGTTCAGCCTCTCTTGCGCGCTCTCGCGCGCTCTCGATCTTTCATCCTGATCCAAGGCCGCGGATCGCGGTCCGCCTCATCTGCGAGCCAGCATTTTCGGTGATCCAGGAAAGGGCAGAGGTAAAAACTAGCTTTCAATGGGAGCGTCGTCGCGATCCGCGATCGGAAATGTCAGCGGACACACCGAATCGGCGACTCGGCGAATCGCCATGGATTATTCGGGGCTCCGCAACATCGCCGGTTATGCAAATAATAAAGCGTTAACCGGCCATGACTGTCTCCCCGGGCGACTCGATCGAATCCTACACCGATCCGGCATTGACCGCCAACGATGCGGCAGCCAGTGCATAACATCGCGCGGTTATAGTCGCACAAGGATGAATGCGATGCGACCGTTCGCTCTTCCAGTTACGAAACCGAGCGGAATCGATATCTTCTCGCCTCTCCCGTCCTCCCTTTCCCGTCCCTCTTCCGTCACTCGCGCATGCCGGCCAAACAAGGTTCCTCTCGATCGAGAGACGATTGCCCGAAAGATCGTTCAGAGAACGCATCGAGCGTTCAGGGAACTCGAACGGTCATAAGGAAGACGTATTCGTGTGCACTGTACCGCGCTCTCCCTCTCTCTCTCTCTCTCTCTCTCTCTCTCTCTCTCTCTGGCTTCGTGCGAAAACGCGAAGCACGCGAGGTATCGCGCGCATCCGTTTTGTCAACGGGCTGCGGACTAATTCCAAGCCGCTTCGGAGAGGAGGCATGCTTTCCATCCGGCCCGATTTATTTACCCTCGTCTTATTCTTGCTCGCGCAAAGAGGATAAACGCGACGGGATCGGGCGTAATTTCTCAAGCCGCGAATCTCTAGGAGATTCGCTGCTTCCCATCAAAATGTTTCCGTCTCGCCGAATGAGACACTGCAGGCTCAGCTGCGACGGTCTTAACGGCGGATTCGCTCGCGAAAGTCGCTCGCCCGAAGCTTCCTCCTCCGCGCGCTGATAAGGTAAACGTTGTCGCGATCGCAGGGTCGTGTCTTGTTGGTCGTTCCATTCCCCGTGTCTGAGCAATGTCAGTGGAAGGCACGTGTATCCAGCGCGCATGGATAATTACATGTCAACACAAGTACACAAGGAAATGCGCGGGTACACCTGCACCCGCGACCTGTCCGAGGTGGTCATACCTGTCAGTTTCCGTCATCGAGATCTTGCCGCGATCGGATGAGTCGACAAGTCGCGACTCCAAAGCGTCGCGAGGCTCTAAAGATCAACCGATCCATCTCGTCATCGCGAAGCGATCCGTCTGCGCTCGATCGAACGATTTATCGAATAATTTATTTTTAATAACCCTTTATTACGAAACTGAGAGAACCATTCGGCAATATACAATGTTTCGCAATATCGTGTCGTAATATAATGTCCGCGTGCCTCTGCTCTTTTTTTACAAAGAGACATCTCATTCGGACCAAGCGACCGACAAGTCCCAAGAAACGGAGAAAAGCGCAGAATCGACCGAGCGGATGTCTGCTCGTCTCGCCTTCTCCGCCGAGGCTGTCCGTGTCGATTTGTTGTTCTCGATGGCTCGCGGACGCAGGTGCTGTGACTTAAGGCTGTGCGAGAGCTCTCGCGGCGAGGATAAACTCTGTTCGGTTATCGTCGTACATCCGTTTCGTCGCTGGAGCAAACGAGAGAGAAAGAGAGCGGGCGATAGATGTTGGCGGAGAGACGAGGTGCGCGCAGGGCGGCAGAGAGATAGATAGCGCGCGCGCGCGCGCGCGCGCGAGAGAGAGAGAGAGAGAGAGAGAGAGGGAGAGGGACGGGGGAGGAGGAGGGAGGGGGAGGGCGGGGGGTTATGTGGCGAAGCATAGCGCAGCATAGGCAGCTATCGTGAGGTACGCGGATCAATATTCCGTCCGGTCCATCCTCTGACCCCCATATCTCTCTTTTCCTCTTACTTGCGTATCCCGCCCTCCGTCATCGCCGTCTCTTTCTTTACCTCCCTCGTTATACACCCCTCGTTCCCTCGGTAGCTTCTTTGTCGGTATCCTCGGTAGCCGCGTCGTTTTCTTCGCTTTTCAGCGTCGTCGCTTCATCACGAATCTCTATGGTCCCCTTTGGCCGCCGTTGTTGCATCACGCCCGCTAAAGCGAGATCTGTGCGTGTATGTGCGAGGGCGCGCTGTTGCTCCCCTTGCAACCCCAGGTATTTATCCGGAAGGTGCCTCGCGCCTTCTCAGCAGGCTCGTTCTCTGAATCTTCGCGAAATGCGCAGCGATAACCGGCGATAATCGACGACGACCTTGCCTTGACTCGCGATCCAGCTGTGTTTGAGTAAACGGCGGCCGCTGGCGCGGATTAAGCGATGCGAGATCGCGATAAACGGCGTTAATTATCGGCAAGCGCGAGATTGCCAGTCGGATTATAATTTATAAGTTATGGACGGTGTCGCTTCGGCTGCAGCGTTCCATTTTAAAGGGACTTTGGAATTGCAGCTTCGCTCCGTAGCGCGCCACGCTATTACTTACGCTCCGCCTCGCGACGACCTATATTCCCCATCTTGGTTTCTCGCGCTCTTGCAGTCGTTATTTCGTTTCCGTCTTCCTTGGTCGCCTTCGTCGCTCCGTTTGCATCGCGGCGCCGTCGTCCCTTCCCGACTTATCGACCACCGAACTACACGGATTTCGACTGCCAAACGGCGGCGTTAAGGGCTTTGCCATCGCGCAAAGTGCCTCCCTACGCTTCTCTTATTTATCTTGCTTTTATTACCCGTCGATTCTCCCATCCGGGTGTCTCTCTCCGCCCGCGACTCGGTCTGCTTGCAATTTGTCTCGCCGCTGAATAAATCATTAGGGCTCGTTTCAAAAGGAACGAAAAAAAGGAAGAAAGAAAGAAAGAGCAAGAAGATAAATATCTTCCCGCGACGCATGCCATCTCTGCTTGTTTTCCCCGGCTCTCGCGCTCTCTCACGTGGCGATCTTTCCCTTTCTTTTCTTTTTTTTTCCCCCTTTCCTCTCAGCCCCGCTGTCTTCGTGCCGCGGCTCGAATGGCCGCTTATCCATTCACGTCCATCGAGTCACCGTCAGCCTGCTACTTTCCTTTCGACATATGCCTGGAAATGGCAGCTGTCGCATCCGCTGTCAATTATCGTGTCGCGGATTCTAAAAGGTTGGCTTTACAACCACATCGATTCCGGCCCGACATTGATCGCGGCGCATCTATAGATTCCTTTTCTCGTTTTCTCCTTGTTCCCCATGATCGGATTTATTACAACAGGATCGCGAGGTTCCAGGTTCATTACGCGGTGGGGGAGGGAATTAACAGAAATGTCGAATCCGCCTCGATTGTTAACGACCGTTCTTTTCGCGCGAGTATCGATACTTTGCCGAGTTCGATGGTGGCTTCGAATTCGAATCTTTATGAATGAGCGCGTGATCATGGCAGCTCAGCGAGTCCCTCGTGTAATTATTTTTTGCCAACAAGGCCAGGATCGCGATGATCCGCGCTGTTACCGGCAGGTCGGATGTTTTGGAAGAAGGACGGTCGGTATGCTCGTAATACGCTTTACAAAGTTCGCGAATCATTAATATTCGTGGCGGCCAGATACGAGTTGATCGAGTGAGATCGCGTAAGTAGGTCGCGAAACTGGTTTCGGCATCGTCCGTTATTCAGCGTACCGCTGTTTGGCGAAAGAGTCTTGTCGGATGGATAGCAGCTCGCGAAAGCTGCCATCCAGCTCGATAACGTCGAATTCCGCGATATTAATGCACGAGACGGCAATCGAACGCGTAATCTCGCGGCGGTCGGTCGGCGTCGCGTCAAAGCCGGCGCTACAAAGGCGGCGTACGAACGCGGCGTACGCATCGAACGATCCTCTGCCATGTTTACATCGGACTAGTGTGGACAAAATCAAGTTACCAATCACACGGGCGCGACACGCGCGTACCGAAAATACAGCGCGCGGATTGTCGCCGGCGCGTGGAAAAGCGGCTGATCGGCGAGGATTCCCCGCGCCGTAATTGGCGGATTCCGCGCTTGCTGCGTCCAATCCGATGATTCGACGCGCGAAGCGAGCCACAGCGTGCACGCGCGTCTCTCCTCTCGATGTTGGACGCGAAACGTCGCGTGATCCGCGTCTTGGATTTACATAACGATGCAACGAAGCAGTAATTAGTCAGCAGTCGCTGACTAATTGACTAATTCGTTGCGCTCGAGATTCGCGGAGATCGCAAAGACACGCGCGCCCGTTTTCTCGTCTTTGAATTTGGCGCGCGCTGTTCCGCTGTTTGTTCGATCCAAGTGATCGAACCGCACTTTGGCCGATAGTAGAAACGATCGTTCGCAGCGACATAACGCAGCGATGACGAATGATTGCGGCTGATTGCGCATTGTTCGCGATGAAACTTTAAAAGGTTTGCATTACGCCGATTCTCAATTCGGCGATTCGCTCCGCGAGTTTCGATATTGCGCTTTACGGGCCATCCCGAATCGTTCCCGGGCAGGAGCAGCAAGCTATTTAATGATCCATGCTGCCGACTCCGCACTCCCAATGAAAAAGCCAAACGCGCGCGCGCGCGCGCGTTAATTCCCGGATGTTTTTTTCTGCGAATTTGCAGAATCCCCGTATCGATCTCGGTGAGATTTGCGCATTGCGCTTGATAGCCCGTTAAAAGTATCGGTATTACGATATTACGATATTACGGAATGAGGATTAATCGATCATACGGCGGGCGGCTATCGCTTGATTTACCGAATTACGATTTTCATATCCAAACGTCGGTAACGTTACGTAAACGATCGTCGTTTTGCCGCGCTCGCGGCAACTCGCTCGTCGTTACCGACCTGCCGGCTTTACAATCACGATAATGACCGTTGCACGTAATTAAACCGTCCTCGCAATAATGTCACCCCCGGATACATTCGAAATTCGCGGCGCTGCCGGCGCGCCGCCGCGTTCTCACGAGAGACGTCGTCTCGTTTCCTTTCCCGATGATTTTCGGCGGAACAATTTGGCGCGCGCGCGCGCGCACGCGAGATATACGCGCAGTATATCTGCTCCTTTAGGTATTCACGATGTAAAAGCATCGACCGTTGTATATCAATCTTGATTAAACGTTTCCCCAGTTTTCGCGATCGAGTTACCAGGCATCGACTTTCGGAACTATCGGTTATCCGAGCTTTTCCCTAGATTGAATATTCAAATTAGTTGTTGCGTTGAAAGTGCGGGATACGCTATTCAGCTGTAATTTCTGGCGCACTGCCGGCCTCGCGGCGATATCAAAGGCTTGGAAAAAGTGGTTTACGCCGCGGCAGGATGTCTCGGCTTTATCTCCAGATTTTCTTGATGCGTTTATTCTCCTTAGTCCAGCGTACAGTCGCTCACCGCCGCGGGATTCGCGACTGTACTCGGTCAATAAATTCCACGGCAGGATGTTAAGACGGACCGAGGAATGCTTTGCGTATTATCCGAACGGAATGAGCTCCTGAAATGCAATTATGTGCTTTTTATTCCCCGAGCGAGCGTCTTATAAAAACGCCGTCTTCGCCGAAGACGAACGTAAATAAAAGCACTCGCATAGTCGATGAATTATCGTTGGCTGTAAAGGCGCGCGTATTTAAAAAGCAGCGCTTGCCGTCTCCGATGCGATGCTCGCCAACTTGACATGCTGGACTTTGATAACTAGAGGCGTCACGTGACGAAAATGGCGTACGTGGATTAGCCACTTGTTCCGACACTTGGAATTCAAATCTGGTATATTCCTCTCTACTCAGTTGGCACGCAATGATGCGAGCGCGGCTACGAGAACAACTTTGCAAACGGTACACAAGCGGAACTGCTCCGCGGAACGGTGCGTGGAGAGGTTTGTAACATCAAGGTCATCTCGATTTAAGGCCGGACACTGGAAGCGAGTAGACGTTATTTACGATTTCCGTGCGATCGTTGGCGATCGAACGACCCGCATCTTTAACATGGACAGTCCACGAATGCTATGCCTGTTCGAGGATCACTTGAACCATTCCGAAGTCTCTCACGGCTATCTCTCTCCGGTTTTACCCAAATGTGAGTTGTTCTTTCCAACGAGCGAGTACTTCCCGTCGTCCTGTTCGCTCATGTCGGCCTTTCCGGGCGAGGAGTTCGACGACAGCGACTTGGACTTTCCCGGGAAGCGACCGGACGAGACCGGCGAGGAATCCGAACTCTCGCAGACGTTCGAGGAGACGAATCGCGCTCAGTCGACGTGTCGCAACAACGTGAGCCCCGCGATCCAGAAGATCATGCGGATGATGAGGCTAACGCCGTGCCTGTCGACGACCCTGACGAAACGTGCCCTCTCGGCCGGACGTCTCGACCACCTCGACGACTCGCTCCGCAACCTGAAGAGACGCTTGGACGCGAGCTTCACTCCCGATGTTGCGTTCAGGAGACACAGCATGGACGGCCGCCTGTTGGAAACGAGAGAGAGCGACTCGTCGATATCGACGCGTCGATCGTGCGATTTTACAAACGCGCTCGCGAACGACGAGTTCGCAGTCGCGAGCGTTTCGCATCGCGAGATCAAACGGTCGCCGGCCTGCGTTCAGATCGTCGCGACAACGGATCAAGCATCAGCGGAAGATTATAATTACGTATCCGAGTCGTACTTTCTGCTGATGACATCGAGCAGGAACCAACGGATGAAAAATGAAGCATCTCGCGAGCGCCCGTGATGGAAACTGGAAAACAACATTAGCATTTATTATTTCGGTCTTCTCGTAATCTTTACGTAAATCCTGACGGCACCATATCTGATTTTGATGATTAATTATTTTTCACTTTTTATCGATCAAGTTACCGGGACATTGGCGAATACGCGATATACGCGGTTGACTGCTGTGGGTCGAAAATGATAATGCGTCGTTAGCTTGGATTTTTCTCGAAAGATCTCTCAGGATTAATGATGGTGAAAATGAGAAGCGAAGGTTCGAGAAATAAAATGCTTTAGTGTAATGATAATACTTTAACAAATTCGCCGCGATCGGATTAACATGACGTTATCAGAATGACGTTATTTCTTTCGCAAGTCGAACGTCGGCGGAGAATGTCGGCGTCAATTATTAAAATATTTTTAATAACTGCCTTTGTAGATTAATATCGCGCTGATCCAGCGGAAATTTTATTCACTTTAATCCGATTCAGCATTTAGTACATTCCGACTTTAATGAAGGAAATGATATCGATACGTTAAGCGTGTATCTTTCAACGTCTGTTTATTGTAACTCTATGTATGTAATGTATGTAATGTAAATCGGAATATATATAAAAAAAGATCCTTGAGATCGCTCTTAAACGGATACACTTTCAAACAGGTTTCAAACACCTGTCTTGTTGATCAAAAGTTTCAAGCGAAACTGTGTGTGTGTGTACATTGGAATCTTGCGGCACGCTTTTCATCACGGACATGACTTTAGAATTAGAATTAGAATTAGAACCCAAAAAGAAAAATCCATCCACTGCTCGTTCAATTCTCGTCTTGCTCGAAAGTTGAGGCAAATCGCACGAGCGCGAGCGCTTTCGCGCAAGACACGTTATATATTTTCAGGACCTGTCGCCATCTTCTGGCGCGAACGGTACACGTGTATCGATCGTATCGATTATGTTGTCCAATTAGATAGATTTCTGTGATTTCAATGTCGCAATGCCAGTGGCCAACGCGAGCTTTACGGCTTCTCCGCTCGGGGATTGGTGTCATTTATCCTATTTGCGGAAATCGATTTCTATCCGTAGCGCCGGACGGGTATGTTTACAAGCTCGCCGCTAGTCCTCGTCGGGTTTGGTCGGCGCTTGCTTCATCGAGCGGCGTCGATAGTTGTTACAACTCGCGATTTAACTTAATGTCACGCCCCCGTCACTTTTAATCGAGCGTAATTCGCGCTGGAGCAACTCGCAGCGACTCGATAGCGAATAAAGAAGCTCGTGGGAGAATCATCGTTGTGCGACCAAGAGGAGAAGAGAGTCACAACGAGAGAGCGCGGCTAGTTTCACGTTTTCACGGAAGGAACGAACATCGAGCATCATCATGTCCGACGAGGATCGGAAGGCCGTCTCGCTCGATGTCTCTCTAGTTAGCGTGCACGCTTCGCCGACGTCTCGACAAGAGGGGAGCGAGGAATCTTTGCCGAGCGGGTATCTATCTGCGCTGGCGAAGGACGATGATTCCAAAGCGGGGACCGTTGGAACGAGGAGCTTTCTGCTTCGTGGGCGATCAACTCTCGGAGTGGAGGAATGGTGGAAGGATGACATCTGACGGTGCGATCGATCAGCCGATTCCATGGTGATCGCTGGTGGTCTCCAAGCTGAGCTTCGACTTCGCTTCAGGCTTCTCGAACGTGAGGCTCAGCGAGTCCACGTACTCGATGAACGAAGGCGTCGATCCATCCTCCGAAGCAGGAAGCCCTTCGTTCCAACGGTCCCCGCTTTGGAATCATCGTCCTTCGCCAGCTGAGCTCGCTCTTCGACTTGGCTTCAGGCTTCTCGACTCCGCGAAGCGGAATACCGAGGAGACTCGCTTCGTGGATCGGGCTAGTTTGACGAGCAACAACTCGGCGAGCTCGCCGAGCGACCTAGCTAACGAGGAGACGGACACGTTCGACGATGATTACAACAGGAATATCGACCTAACGCAGCGCTACCTGGAGAAGATCAAGGCGCGGGAGGACGATTGCTTTCGGAGTTGCCTGAAGAGCGAGAGCTTCAAGTCGCTGATACGGCGCCACTCGTCCCAACGATTGGCGGAACAAAGTAAAAGCGCGACGACAAGCTCGGCTTCCGATCTCGAGCGGAAAAGTCCGATCCCCAAGCTGCGTCTGAGAACGGCAGCAAGTTCCAGCAGGCAGGTCCAGATAGCCGAAAGGCCGAAAGGTAACGCGGTTCACCTTGGCGAGGAAATAGCCAATCGATGATCGTGGCGTGTCGCGCAACGATAACAACGATTTCAACCTTGCTGAATAGGTTTTTGCGCCGATCGAGCGAGCAGCAACGTTACCAAGATATCGTCCGTGTTGTCTCATCGTTGGCCACCTGTTAGCTGCTCTCGCACTCGAAATCGTCATCGAGATGGATCTCGTTAAAGCGCTTTGCCGGTGTTACCGTTTAATGCGCATGAACGTAAATATATGAACCGCGCGAGCTTCCCTGCGCGCTCCCGATCTGTTACCGTTACCGTTTCGGTAACGATGATACACAAACACGACCTTGCTACGAGTTTACGTACATTAGTGTACGCGCATGTTGACACGTGTTGATATATTGGAAACATAACGGCGCAGGAGGACGATACGTCGCTCGTTCCGCGGTCGTTTCGATCTCTCGAAAGATCTCTCGTTACGATCACGATGAAGCAGCTGCCGATCGCGTCGGCAGAATCGAATCTTGCACGTTATTTTTTCAGCTGCCACCAGACCTGTCGTCCTCGCGCGCACTTGAGCAAAGACGCGCCCTAGAAAGGCGCGATAGCGATCCCGGCTGGCGCAACCGTGTTTTATTCGCGCCGCGAACAAATATCATCAATGTTTTACGCAGTCGTTTTACGTAATTGGCCGAAATTGCATTAAGCTCCACAAGCTCCGCTTGTCTCGTGGCATTGATCCGGCCGCTGCTGCCGAAATTAGTCCACGCTTGGCGCCCGCAATGGCGCGCAAACGAGCAAATGCACGCCTCTCGGCGTGCTCCGCGTGAGCGGATATTCGCGTTGCACGCAGCGAGAAAATGAAAATGCGATCCCGGTCCTCGATACTCGCGGATGCTCCATCGAGAGAGAGAGAGAGAGAGAGAGAGAGAGAGAGAGAAAGAGAGAGAGAGGGAGAGAGAATGCCAACTGCGAATGCCACGTCGTGAGACCGAAAGAAAAAGTGGATCCTGGCGGCATTCTTTCATGTGCACGAACGCTCGTTGATTCTTACGGGGAAGCGAGAACCTCGGCTCGCGACCTCGCGCGCGAAATCGCTCGGTCAATATTTAGGCAGTGTACGTCGGCGTGTGTACGCGCGACGACGCGCTTTGCGGCGCCGCGCTATCTCGCCGAGAGGAGACGTTAATTGTCAGCCGGGATTATGGCGAACGGCTTTAATTAATGCCTCCCGCGCAGTCTTATTTACCCCGGAGAATTTATCAAGTGCCCTGAGGAACATCGCGGGACCCTACCCTCCCCCCTACCCCTACGAGATCGGAGATCTCGCGCTTAGCAAACGAGAGGGGGAGAGGAGGAGGGCGAGGGCAAGAGAGAGAGAGAGAGAGAGAGAGAGAGAGAGAGAGCCTTACGCGCGCGCCTGTATCCCCCCTCCCCCCCCYCCYCCCGTTTGATTATGAATTTCAAGGGAATAACCGTGCGCCGTTTGTCTCTGTCGACAGATGTCCCGTTTCCACCGTCGCACAAAATGACAGTGGCAGAAGTCTTCGACGAGCGGACAGGATCTCCGCGGCCGGAGGTGCTGAAGCAACACTTCATCGTCGAAGGCAGGATCGACGAGACCGCGGCCCTTCGTATAATCAACGATGGGGCTGCCCTTCTACGTTCGGAGAAGACTATGATAGACATCGAGGCTCCGGTCACTGGTGAGCGAACGAGTTTGCGACTCGAGTTTCATCGATCGTCTCTTCGATCTTGGAGTCAAAGGGAACGATCGCGGCGATCCGCTGGGATTTGAATATCACGCGGCACGAATAATATCGGTCGCAGCCGCTATTAATTAATCGCAACGTGAAGTATGCGGCGGTTTAATCGAAATCGAAAATTCACTCCGCCGTTCGGTCGCGGCYCGCGCGCGCATGCGCGCGCGCGCCTTTCCCGCCTTGATCAATTATCCTTGAATTAAGCCCGTCGCGGCGGCGCCCTTTGTAGCGCCCGCTGATTGTTCTAGAAGCGCAGAATAGGAGAACGTAATAAATCCCACCCTCGGCTACTACGATCGATTCGGTCCTATTTCCTTCCACGTCCCCCTTTCACACGGCCCTTTCCAGCGTCAGCCTTTTACGCACGCACCATTGACAGTTATTACTTTCCGCGCCGCCGCGATACAAGTCTCATCAGCGGGATTAACGGGTCCGCGCGCATCCATTCGCTCTCCCCGCTAAGATCTCCCCAATTCCCATTAACGAGTCGCCCGTGAAACGCCGGGAAACATTCCTCGCGTTCAAACAACGGCGCCCTGCTCTTAACGCGCTGGCGCTTTCGCGCCAATCTTTCCTCAGCCAATCGGCAAATCAGAGAGCGCGAGAGGCTTTCGATTCGATAATCGACTTCTCTCCAACTTGGACAGATCGTTCACGAGAAGCGTACCTCTCCCACGCGAGGAGGACGACTCTCACTCGCATCTTGAAATGGCGGCGCCTCCGCGCTTTCCCGCTTATACGCTGCCGCTTATACGGCCGCAGATCGGCCGCTGCTTCTTCGTGTCTCTCCGCATCATCCGCGGCGTTCCTCTCGCGTCTCGTGGCCGCGTAATTCATCTCCAATCTTCCAACTGCAATCCCGCCCGCCCGCCCCCCCCTCCTCCTCCTCCGTGCCTCGCGCGATGCGGATTCCCATTCGACGGGCGGACGCCTCGCGCCCGCCGCAATTTCTCTCTGTCCTGCCGCACTTTTTCCTGTTGCCTCCCCCTCTCCGGCGACTCGGTGCCAAAAGCGGGCGAACATGAGCCGCAGTGCGCGCAGGCAGCTTTGATTTCGGGCACAGCGCGTTCGGGGCAGACGCGTCCCCGTTGGCCGGATATTTCCAGGTCCAGCTTCCGCTCGGGTCAGAGTCTCGCGGGTCTCTGGATTTCCTCGGGAATTTGCAAAGGGGAGGCAAAAGAAGGGGAGAAGGCACGGTCGATTCTTCGCATGGCGAAATTGTCCCGACTCGCTCGACGAGTAGAGTTCTACGGGGAGAGGGAGGAATTAATTGGGAAAAGCGCAGCGACCTATCGACGGGAATCGATCGATTTTTCGGGGACGTTTCTCCGTGTTTTTCTCTCGATCGCTCCTCGAGATTGCCGCGCGCTTAATCGGCCGGTCTGACGACCGGCTTCCATTAAGCGCGACGTCTCGGATCGCCGGAGAATCAAATTGCGCTTGCATAATTGGACAGGCGACCGGGAGGCACGTTGGAGTCTTCCTTTGAAGCGGCCAGGTTTCTTCTCGCTCGTGGGACTTGGCTTTGATCGACGCATAACCCTCGATTGTCCCCAGTCGCCGGGCGGACGCGGTCCTCGCGCGAACGAGAGACGGAGAAGCGACGAACCGGGCGACGTTGATTCGCGGCTCGCGTCGTCTTTCATTTCCAGAAGGCCGCGTCGACCTCGACACGCACTTTGATTATCCGAGTCGCGGAAACTTTGAAGTTTTACTAATAACCTCCCCCGGCGAGTTCTCCTTATAAAGTTTCCGTCTCGGTTCTTCTTTACGGCGAATTCCCCTCGAGCCAGTTAACCAGTTAACCCCTGACCCGTGACATCAATCCGGGTACTACCGCTAACCAATTAACGTTGGCAGATACGTCCCGCATTCAAGGCGATCCAAGGATAGATCCGGATTGACGGTTGCGCGTTCGGGCGATCAGCGCGTTTCTTCGCTCGCCGTGAAAAAGCAGCGTAAGCCAGCAAGTGGCCCGTTTCGATTCCTTCGCGTCTCGCGTCGCCGTCTCACGTCTAGTCGCATTAGCGGATAAAGCGGCGCGTTACGAGCTTGCATAATCGTCGCGACGTTGCAATAATGGTCTCTCGTTTCTTTTTACTCTCGCCCTCCAGTCCTGTTTTCTTTTTTCGCGCTCCGGAACGAGTTCCTTTGTCGCGCGCGATCGTAAAGCTTTATCGCTACGCTCGCGTGGCCGATGCGATGCGCCGAATTATCGCCAGCGCTGATAGTTATCGCGTAAAGTTACCGACCATTGAGAAACGTTATCTCGAAGAAGAAAAAGAAGAAGAACGCGCAGCCTCCGCGAGACTTGCCTCGACATGACTCGTTTACGTCTCTTGATGCAACTCGATGGCCTTGTGCGCGTTTACGTTAAATTCCGCCGACGAGTACGAACACGGGCGATCTAACTTTCTCCATTCGAGATTCCATATATCGTTATATCCTGCGGAGGATCGGATAAGGGAACGATCGAGGGAACGCCTCGGATTGCCCTAATCGCGTCGTGGTTTGCTCGCTTTGCGAGACGATCCCTCGGTTTGTTCGCCAGCGGGGGGGACCAACGGATTGTTCCAGCAAAGTCCATTTGCGAGGACAAGTCCGATTTCAGTCACTTGGGCGAGACCGCAAATCTCGATCGAGAACTCCCTTCGTTGCAATTACGATTATCCCATCGCTGCTTTCGCCGCCGAAAACAGCGCCGGCTCTCCCCTCCCCTTCGATCATATACCGATCATCCGCGCGACTAGAAATCTGAAAGGGAACAATGCGCGCTATTCAGCGCTATCTTAATTGTCTTGCCGTCGTGTCGCGCAAAATTGATACGGAGCCGGAAGCATGGTTACGCGAGCGTCGTGTTGCCCGAACTCGAGTTGTAGGAGCATAAATTATTCATACAGGTGTGAGGGGGAGTCGGAGAAACAGAGAGAGAGAGAGAGAGAGAGAGAGAGAGAGAGAGAGAGGAGAAGCTGCGAGCAGACTGCTGCTGGATGGTAATATTGTCGGCGAGCGTTCCATCGTAAAAAGCGCCAAACGTTTATCGTTTCGACATCGAACGGCAGAGCCGCCGACGAGCGCGGCGCGGCTCGCGTGAAAGCTAGAAAAGGCGGAAATAAAAGGCGAAAGCGCATGAAACAAATAAACGTATTCACGTGCGTGCCGGGCCGTGCGTCTCTAGGCGCTCTAATTACGAACCGCGCTCGTAAGAGAGGTAACGCGATAGCAGTCACGATCGTATCGATCGCGCGACCTCGGGACCTCGGCGCTTCCGCCTTGACTTCCGTCGAATTCGAACCGCGGCGGGAGCGATTTCGTCGAGCACGCCGAGTGACATTTGTCGTGTGTAAACAGCCGGGTCGGCTCGGGTCGGCCTGGCAGCCGGTTGGCGAGCTTCCTGCTGCTGGGACGAGCTTTCTTAGCGGGAATATGCCCGCTCGCGTCGGCCATTAGATTCCCGCTCCAAGCGGAACGGGAAGCACGGGAATAATTGCTTACAGCCGTTGATTACAGCCCTACACGGAACGGAACGGGCGTGGCGCGCGTTTGCGGGGGCGAAAAATCGAGCGGCTTTTAGCCCGCTGACGGCCGGGCTGCTACCCCTCGGCGTTCTTTTTACGCCGAGTTTAACGCCAAGGCGATAAAGCGCGCGCGTACGCACACGGTCGTTAAAAGCTTCGTGAGCTGACCTTTTAATGACGCGCTCGTCCGGCGGATGAAAATTTTTTTGCGGCAGTAACGCGCAGACGTGACGAGAGAACGAGAGAACGGAGACGAAGACGAAGAGATGACCCCTCGATGGGCGGCGGCCGCGAATTCGCGCGACTCTCGCGATACCCGCTGACCGAGTTACGATCATTCGTCCGCGTCGGATCCGCGACGCAGAGCGGTCAAAGTGCAATGGCAAAAGTCTCCGGCATGGTGATACCCATGCGGTCGCGCGCGCGCGCGCAAGAGAGAGAGAGACCGCGGTTTTAAATTATTCAGAAAACTCCCGGAGGAGCGCAGGCCAGGAGCAAAGTTGCGGGAGAACTCCCGTCGAGCATTAATTGACTTGGTCATCGTGGATGCGCGCGCGCGCGCGTGTGTGTGTACACGCTGCTGCATAACACGCGCGAGTGTTTAATTCGTTACATCAGCGCGATGGTAACACGAGCCGCGCGCGTGCGCGTAAGAGCGCGCCCGACCGCGTCGCGGAGTCGTTAATTATCTTATTAAATTGTAACGAGACGACGAAGCCGCGTCGAACGTATGCACCGCCGGCATACGTTGGATCGACCGGAACTTTCGTCTCCCAATTTTCCCGCCCAACCGAAACTCCCAACGAAAGTGCCGTCGTTAATACTTGATGCTTTAATGCATACGTAGTCGCCGATAGCGGCGGCGTCGACTCTTGCAGTCATTTGCATCGAACGATGCTCCCCCCGCTCCCCAGCGTGGCCCGTTGTTCCTTGACGATCGAGTGCTCGATCGATGCGACTAATCCGGATCATTACGATTTAACTGTATCGAGTTAAATCCGCGACATCTCCAAGAGCCAGTCGGCTGAGCGAGCGATCGCCGCAAGATCGATTCCCGCTGATCGACGCTGATCCGAGCATAAATTCCATTTGCGCGATGCGACACGCGAAACAATGCGTTCGCATAAAGGGAGACCGCGCTCGAGGAGGAGCAATCGATACATCGGCGGGGTAGATTCGCGAAAGCAGGGCGACAACGGCCTATTTCTTTCGTCGCCTTTCGTCGAAAGTGCGAGCACGGAAGCTAAGCTAGCCGGAAGCTACACTCGCTTATCGATTCCGCAATTTTTGCGATCGTTATCGGGGATCGCCGCCGCGATTTCGCTCGAATCTGCTGTTTTGTCCCGAATTAAGAGGATAGCGGATTCTGAGTGATTCGATGATCGATATCGCAAAGGGGGATGCGCTCGGTGGCCTTAATTACTTGTTTAGTTCCGGACTAATCTCCTCGATCGTCCGCCGAGTTGGAGAGAGACTCGGCTTTACTTTGCCGCCAATTACGAGCTTAACTTGCCGCGACAAAGGGACGAATGGAACGTGGCGCGCCTTAACGCGGACGATCGTCGCGAGGAGGGACAGCTTTATCCGCGCGATAACAAGTTGCACTTTTTTTTTCCCGTGTCGTCCTCGAACGGTGGGGGTGGCCGTCGGGGGAGGTTTGCTGGATTCGCAAACGAGCGCGTCTGAGATAGTCGTTCCGCGTCGCTCGCGGAGGATAATTAATCGCAGCGAGGCTTGCGATCGCGCTCTTTGCCACGAGATGGCAAAGAAAAGCCATTCGCGGGTCCGATCGAGGGTCACGAGGTACGTATTCTCGACGATCGAGTTATCGATCAGGGGTACAAGATACTTTCGCGGGGGAACGAAACGTCGCTATGTTTCCTCTTGTTCCTCTTCTCTTTTCTCGATCATCTCAACTCGATTCCGCGAAGCACGCGAGCAAGACGCAAAGTAGCGCAGAAGGCGCCAAGTCGGAACGCGCGCTAAGACGCAACGCCGCTAAGGCGAAACTAGGTCGACCGTGTCTCGCGGAATGAAAGGATGCAAGCCAAACGCTTTGTACCGCGGACTATTTCACGAAATTGCTATCCGAGATCGTAAAAGTAAACCGGACGACGGTGAATTTGCATCGCGAGACTCGCGAGCCGTACGAGACCAACGCAGCGGCGGAGCGTTACGGTTCATCATGACTTTCTCCTCGGCAATGAGATTTTCAGGATGGGATTTTTACGCTGCACCCCTACCCTACCCCGCACCCCTCCGGCCTTGCGGATCCTTGCCCAGATGTATAATTGGAAAGCTCCGATGGAAAGCAGCGTGCTCTCGGTGCTCGGTCAGCCGAAAGAAGACGATGCATGGCGCATAAACGCACGGCGCGAAAGATAATGAGTTTTCGGAGGGCAGTAAAAGCCGGCGAAGCGGATTATGGCACAGTAAACGTCCCTCGTAGATTGCCGGTGACTGTCGTTTTACGTCCCGTCGCATAAGCGACCGTTCGTCGACTGTCATTAACATTTATCTGCCGCACAGTAAAACGCGCGGCACGAGCAGCAGCGTGTCACGAAACGCCCCGCGACCGCGACGAGAGAGAGAGAGAAAGACGCGCGAAACGTTGTTTCCTTGGCTAGTCTGGAGCCGCGAACAGTCCGTACGCGTTTCATGGAAATACGGTAAACGCCGAGCGATGGCATCTCCGGCTCACGGCATCAGCGCTCATGCGAGCCGCGATAATTAAGAGTGTACCGATTACGCGATAGCTCGCCGCTCGCCAGATACCATCTGGCCGGATTTCAATAACGCAGTTCGTGACTCCCTTTATCGAGCTTGAATTCACCTCGCCGGATGTGTATCCTTGGACCTTGCACTTGCGCGAGGTCAAGGACGTTCCCGTGGAGGCGGCCGCGGACGCGGGCGGAAGGGTGGTGGTGGTGGGGGGGGGGGRGGGRGGGCTGCTCGCGGCCGCGACTCGGCGTTTCGGCGAACGACATCCGGCGATGCATCGTGCAATTTTCGCCGGCACGATCGGACGGAGCGCGCCGTTTCGTGTTCGCGTTTTATTGCGGCACGCTCGCCTCTCCTCCCTCCTTTCCCCGATTGCCATTCCTTTGCTGCGTCAGGTATTCACAGGTATCGCGAGGAAGATTACCGCCTCTCTCTCTCTCTCTCTCTCTCTCTCTCTCTCGTTCGCGGACGAGGGTCGTCGAATGACAAAAGTATATCGAAAGTATGACGAAAGTGCCGTATCGGCAATACGTCGAGCGACTTTTGCTGTCGATCCCGATCCAATTGGAGGGATCTCCTGCGGCGGAATCAAACTCGCCGTGATTCTCGCGAACGCGCGGTCGCGAGGAAGCCGCGAAGAACGGCGGCTGAAAGGAAATGCTGAAATGCCATCGGCTAAGCGCGATATCCGGGATATCGCGAGTTGTCTGATCGAGTACGCGAATTCCGCTTCTCCCTACCCGCGCGCGAGTAGCCATTCGCGAGTAGCCGTGACGTTTGTTTAACGACGGAAGCTGACAGGCGGTATTTTCGCCGTGCGGTAATCCGGTCGGTGCAGTAATCGCGATAAATTCCGGCGGCCCTGACATCTCACTGGTTTTCGGCGCGCTTTCAGGAATGAAATGATTGGAGAATAATTCGGGGATATCCGATACTATCCGGTATTTCGAGAAATATGTTAAAAATGTGGATCTAGTGCCGTTCCCTCTCTCTCTCTCTCTCTCTCTCGGCACTAGTTGCACTCACGCTCCGCATTGATATATCGCGCTCGTGACAAAGAGCAAGGCAGAGCTCGGCGGAGAGTTGTTGTTTCGCGCTTCAATATTTCATGGCGCGCAGGCACAGTCTCGCAGTTAAAGAGACTGCCGTCTTATTTTTTACTCACCGCCGCGCGTTCTCCTATACGCTCGATTCTATGCGAGGTTTCACCTCGCCCGCCTCGTCCCGCCGAGGCTCGTACGCGGCTCGTAAATCGCGATCTATTTTCAAGTCGCGCGGAGCCTGGCTTTATTACCGCTCAGATTCTCAGACCTCAAACTTTCCGCCGATGCCGCGTCCGTCAGAGGGGATCCGCCGATTGCGGATCGAATTTATATCCGAGCGAGACGGCGTTCCCCCGGCTGTCGTCGCTTCTCTCTCGCAGCGAGAGAAGCAGCGACTAATCGGACGTTACGTTTCTCTCTCTCTCTCGGGAACGCGTTTTCCCGGCTTTTCCTCCGCTTTTCCTCGGCGACTCCGTCCAAGAGATCGGCAAGGAGGCATCGCTTTGAATAACAATGCACAGAGTTTTTGCAAGGCTCCAGCAAGACGTGCGCCACATTTTCGAGTGTGTCGGAGCACCGTGTGTCCCTCGGTCGCGTATCCGTGGGCTTTATTTCACGGTTTCATTGAAACCGCGTAGGTACGATATCAAATTAGAGCCGTAGACGCAGCTTACGCTCCCTTTCTTTGCCCTCTTTTCCCCTCCCTCCCCCCTTCTTCTTCTTTCCCCTTCCTTCCTCCCCTCTTCTTTTTCCTTTTTTCTTCCTCCGTTCCTTATATCTTTCTTTCTCTCTCTCTCTCTCTCTCTCTCTCTCTCTCTCTCTCTCTCTCTCTCTCTCTCTCTCTCTCGAGGTAACTTTGTCGAGGGCGCGAGTTCACGTTATATCCCGCGAACGTGACACGCGAGGGTGCATGTACTTGCCCGCTTCGTAGATACGGCTGCCAGAGATAAGGGGCCCGTAACGGGTGTCGGGGGAAAAAGAAAGCACGAATCACGAAGAAACGCTCAAGGGCCGCGACTCCGCGGCTGATTTTCGACTCTCGATCTTCTTCTTCGCACTCGCGTTTGCACCCGGAAGTAACGATGTGACGGCGAGGACTGATAAATAAAGGGATAAACGTCTTTTGCGCTTTGCGGATAAGAGATCGCCGGATGAGTCCGAGAGAGAGAGAGAGAGAGAGAGAGAGAGAGAGAGAGAGAGAGAGAGAGAGCGGCGAATTCTCGTGTAGGAAGCCCGTTATAAGGATTACAAGGGACAGTCCGAGCCGTGAGGCCGGCCCTGTTCGCGGCGTTTACGTGCAGCGAATCAACGGTAACGTTATTCCATCGGATATTCCGCGAAACGTCGCTCGATCTACGCCGGACGCCGAGCGAGTAAAATCCGAACGCGCGATCTCGCGCAAGGTCGACGCCGGATCTGGATTTCTTTCCGTGTACGTTGAGAATAAATCGCGCGAGCGATTCGTTAACCTCGTGCCGCTGGCAGCGGCTACTTCAGCACGCGATGCGATGGCTCGACGAGCACCGCGACAACGAGGCGCTTGCTTCCGGAAGCGCGCACGATTCACGCACGAACCCAACATCGAGTCGACCTCGGTTTGAAGTTGTTGCTGCGAGCGAGACTCGACCCCCCTTGCTCTCTTCGATCATCGAGGATCTAATCGATCTCTTGATCGAGCCATTGGAGCCATCGGCGATGCTCGCTCGTTGTTTCGTTCGCGCCAGCATGGGGGATGAACTTTCTTCCCCTCTCGGGAGAGCAAGAGCGAGCATCGCCGTGCACGCGCGGTCACCCTGTTTGAAGCAAGAGACGATCCACTTGGCGGGCGCGTAATCGTCACGGGGTCGCTTTTCCGTTAAAAATGAGGAGACGCGAGCGAGGTCACGCAGGATCGTCATAAAGCCGGGTTTCTCAGCCGGGGTCTTTGCGGGAAAGCGAGACTCGCCTTTCTCGTCAACGAGCTCGCGATGTTTCAGAAACGGCGAGGAATGTGTAGAGAATTAAAGGCGAGAATTAAAGGTTCTGCTCGGTTCTGCCGAGCATCAGGAAGGGACAGCTCGCGAGAGGAATATTTTCCCGCTGACGAGTAGAGCGTTTTACTAAAAATTTCGCCGCTTGGAATGCACCGTGACAACGAATTAGTACTCGAATTAGAACTCGTACTCGCTATTCGCGTTCTCGCTCTCGATCGATATCGCTTCAGACCCGCGAACGGATAAACAAACAGATGAGCGAAATTAATTAATTAGAGCTATCGAAAATACTACGTATCAGCGGCGCGGTTGATGAGAAGACGCGTGCATGTTTGCCGTGAAAATTTCCAACGGACTCGTTCATGCGTTTTGCGATCGGTCGCCGTTTCGAGCGTGCAAATAAACGAGCCTTTATTAGCGCGGATGTATCAGATGGATGATCCGAGCGATATAAAAATGATGGCGCTTATAGGGTCATATTGGTCGTTTCGAATTGACATTTCAAGTTTCGAGCAAGTAAACGACAACTCGCGCGAGTTGTTTGGGACTCGCGGAATGTTGTCGACTGGAATATTCAGCATATCAAGCATCGACGCGCCGTATCGATCTTGTCTTTTTTCGTCACTGCCGCTGCCACTTCTGCCATTCCTCTCTTGAGCGTTGCTCGTTTGCTCGCTCGCTCCTCGCCGTCACGCGTCACGGGCTAAATGTCACGAGAAGATTCACTCGCGTTGCATTATTTACCGCGGAATTAGCAGCCGGTGCTTTCACCGTTGGTCTGAAATCTGCGCGCACTTTAAAGCAGATGCGTCAGCTTCACGAGGACGAGCGGAGATCGCAACGCGCGATCGTTGGCTACTCGCCTGTGCCAGATGACACGATGAGCGGAGGCATGATGCGCAGGCATGCATTCCGTGCTGTAATTTACGCGGGTCGAAATTACGCCGGGCGAAACGGATTATTTCATTGGGCGTAACTCGCGCGTAGGCAAGCGAGTTAGCAAGGAACGCCACGCGGGGAAAGTAGCAGCCGAGACGTCTCTTCGTGGATCTCTTCGCCGGCTGAGGATCGTCGCTGATCATTTCAAGGCAGTAGGGGAGACCTTCCCGTGGAAGAAACGGTCGTGGAAAAGTTTCGATGAGGGCTGACTCGGCTGCGATTGCCGCGTCGCGGACTCTAGAGCTTCTTGAAAACTGCTCGAAAGTTATGATACGCAACAACGGTCTCGATCATCGAGCAGGCCAGGTGCGCCCTTCGCTGATCAATTTGGGAAATCTCGCGCCGCCGTGCCGCTGGCTACCTCTAGAATTCGTCAGAGCTCGCACGGTCATTCGATACAAATATGCCGCCTATGGCATTTGATTACGTTTCGGCCGGCGGTTGACCTCGCGCGCAAAATGGACGCGCGGCGCGCGCGGTCGCGTGGTAAAAGGGCCGCGGTAAAGGGTAAAATGACACCGTTTCATCGGAAACTGCCTACTCAGGTATCAGCGCGCTCCGCTTTGCGATTCACTGCTTCTCATGTCGCCGACGTGCCTCTTTCCCTCTTTCTCTCGACAGAGAGGGCGAGAGGTGATCAATCATCCCCCTCCGCGGCGGATTTCAAAGTAAATGACGCGAAAGACGCGCCTGGTCATGATTAGCGGCCACTCTTCCGCCGATTCTCCTTACGCTGGAGATATCTCTAGTGTCTCACCAAGAGAGACCAGAGAGATGCGATCTAGGGGATTAACGATCGCCCGCTCCCTGAAATACGAAAATCGCGGAATACGACGCTCGCGTGTCTGGGGAGCTGGGGAGGGTGCGTTAACCCGCGCTTTTATTCACGCGACGCCCAATCAGCCGCTTCCTCGCTCGATAGATCCTCGCCCGACGATTCTCGACGATCTCGACGAAAGATAGATGGATAGGCTCCGTTTACGCGCTCGCCGATTAAACGCACGCACGATGCGATCGCCGGGTGATGTAACTCGACCTCGCGCAACAAACGGGAGTCTGGGAGTCTGGGGGGGGGGAGGGGTCTGGAAATGTCGGGGGACGGGGGGGAGGGGAGGGGCCGCGAGCGGGATCCGTTGCGGAGGGGTCGTTCCGCTAAAACGAGTCAGACCATAGCGCGACACGGCGGTTGGCACTTGCGAGGAGGAGGAAGAGGCTCAACGTTGGCCCGGAAATTGTCATCGGTCAATCGAGGGTCAACTCGCGAGCCATCGCGTGCGACAAATAACGATAAATCCCGTCACGTGAAGTCGTCGCGCACGTGCGTTTCTCGCGCGCGCGTACTCTCGGGGGGTGGGTAACTTTTCCAGGGTGAATTACCCGGTGAATCTAATCACGCCGGGCAGACGTGGGGAGCAAGTGAAAGCGAAAGAGAGGAAGGAAGGAAAGAAAGATAGAAAGAAAGGAGGGAGGGAGGGATACTTTCGATCGGTGGTCTATTTATACACGGCGGACAATCGCGCATTCTCTTTGATGCGGGCACTACCGATGGCCACGCGTGGCTATTCTTAGCGGAGGGCCGAGGAACCCGCTAGTAACTTATTAACGGCGCAACGGTCCCCCAGGGGCATTCTTGGCGAATCACAAGTTCTCTCGAAATAAAATGGGCGCGCGCCGCGCGAGCGAGACGAGCGCGTGTGTCTCCGCTCTTTCGGCACGCCGGCTTGTTATGATTTAGTCTGCTAGGATCGCGGCCGGAATCCAATTCCGTCTCGATCGAACCGATTCCGCCACCGCGGTTGGATCGATGCCGCGTGCCAATGCGACCTCCACGCCGATGATTCTGCAACTGTGATGAAATTAAAGCACCATTATTCGGCCGGCTGTGTTCCCCCTTTGTGTACCGCTGACAATGAACAATGCCACCGGCGTTACGTCGCGTTACACCTCAATAGAGCGGGCGCGCACGCTCCCCCCCCCCCCCCCCCCGCGTGTTCCTCCCCGCGTGCCCGGGAAGACGGGCCCTGGTATTACGCGATCCAATTTGGTTTTTAATACGAGCGTGAAAGCTCAAAGGTAATGATGTCGCGCGGAATCAGTCGCGATATCAGTATCAGCATCGGGCGGGAAATTCAATGGCCCGCGCCCGTGTACTCCGACACGCTGCTGTGGAAACCAAGCCAAAGATAAAAGTCTTTATGGGAATTTACGTTTTACGAGCTCCTCCGTTTTGCGCCGCTCCTCGCGAGGCTAGCGCGCGGTATCGCGCGCCGCGATGAATGTTTAAAGGCGTTTTTTCACAAATGCTAGACCGACGTCTAGGTGCACACGTTCAAGCAAGACTGTAGAGGCCCGAGGAGACAGGAGACCGGAATAGTCGTGTAGGATCGCTTTTCGATGTTTGTTTCCATCCAGAGGGGAGACGAGAACGAGACAGAGAGAAAGAAAGAGAGAGAGAGAGAGAGAGAGAGAGAATGGGGAGTGAATTTTTAATGGAATTTATCGAACGTATGTATTCCGATCTCACGCGCGTAGCAAGGCACGCGCGTGGTCGTGTCGGAAAATCAATCTGCGAACGAACTATGTCAGGCATTAACCTAGACTCGGCCGCATCTCTCTCTCTCTCTCTCTCTCTCTCTCTCTCTCTCTCTCTTGGACGTTAATCGATTCCATGCGATCCTTCCACGCGGCCGAGAGCCGCCAGCTGGATTGTACACGCGCGCACGATGCGCGCGCGAATGCTCGCCCAGCCACGTTGACACGAACGGCATACGTGACCTGCTAGCGCACCTACACGCGCGCGCGCGTGACCTGCCGGCCTGTATTATGCGAGTTGCAACGTGGCGAGGTTCCGCTTTAAGGGAGATGTGCGTTGTTTGCCGAAGAGCGTATCCTTGCAGGGCGTATCCGACGTAATTCCTCTCGCGCGGAACGTCCTCGACATTGTCCTCGGTATGTCGTTCATCAACGATTCGTCCGAAGCTGTTGGAGGATAATCTTTCGGAAATTAACGCGACCTAATCTCTCTCTCTCTCTCTCTCTCTCTCTCTCTCTCTCTCTCTCTCTCTCTTGTGTCTCTCGTTGACGTCTCCGTCGCAGTCATCGTCCTTAAACGCGCAACGTGCTCGTTGACGATCGGAGTTTTTTGGGGGATTTGAGTTTTCAACGAAACGCGCGGACGACGACTTAATGCCAATAACGACAGCCACGTTGTATTATTCGCGCTGTACATTCCGTTTCATTAACGCTGTTGCGGCGGGTTCTTTCGCGGCGTTTAATTAACTCGGTATCTGCGCGAGGGACGGTCGGCTTTCGGGGCGGGGCGGGGCGGATCGGAAAAGCCTGCCTGGCAAACAGCGGCCTGCCGGCGCAGGTCGTTACGTCTGAATTTGCCTTGGCAATTACTCGTCCTTTCATCCGCCACGAGAATCGGAAGGAGCGAGACAGCGAGAAGCCGCGGAGAGAGCCTCGAACTGCTTATTCGGACGGCTACTTCATTACGTTGCTTGTTTTAATTAAAGACCCGGACCTTTGTGGGGCTCATGACGCGCGCGACGCGGTTATATAAAACAGCGCCGTTGTCGTCTCCGTTGTCTCGCAGTGTTTCGCTCACAGCTTAATGAATGAAGCTTAATGCGCGTTAATGCGCGAGACCGAGCCAAGAGCGGCGAACACGCGTACACGCGTGTGCGAACTTGAAGGATGATTCGCGCGGCTAACGCTCGCGATACGCGGAGGCAAAGTGCCTCCGATTCGAGGCGCGATCGTTCCTCGCCATTACCTCGCGGAATCACGTAATCATTTCCGGTCGCGGCTCCCCCACGTGCTCGAGAGACGTTCGCCGCGGCGCAATTGCGAGCGAGATTGGAGACCGCGAGAGCGGCGGAAGCCGCGGCCAATCGCTTTGAATTTCCGGCCGTGCGTAGACGCGTTCTTGGGAAGCAAGATGAGAAAGATACGTAAAAGTGCAGCGCTCGCGGCGCTCGTCCGGGTTTATCTTCCCGCGAAAACGCTCCGATTCGCTTCCTCTTGGTTGCACCTGCTCTCCGCGGAGGATACAAGCGGCGTTTGTTCGTCGCGGGATCAGTGATATCGCGGCGAGCGGTGATACTCGCGAGATTATTCATTTCTCCCCGCCGCGTCGCGTTCGAGGAGGAAAAGCGCGATTTGGATCGGCGATTCTCTCGCCGTATTACATCTCGATGTAAGCGGAATCCGTAAGGTCGATGCTCGCTGTAACTCAACTCGAGATCTCGCCGCGACGATGATCGTGAAATTTCGCCGGGGCCATCCCGGTCTCGTTCCGCTGAGCGTCAGGGATCAGCCAAAAATACGGTGACACGGATGAAGCGGAGCGTTGAATTTATCGTGCGGTACGACCGCGTAAACGGCGATCGTCTTACTTACCGTACGTGATAGAAATACGGCGGGATATTCCTCGAGGAGGCGCGGAATGGAAGCGTCATGGCAGCATAAACTGACGATCCTTGCGCCTACAAGTTGCTTCTCTCGCTAACTGCGAGATCTGACTGGCATAATAGCGAATCAACGGCAGATTAATCGATAAAAGATCGGGATCGATCCTCGGCGGCGTCCAACTGCTGCCTGTTTGCCGACGAGAACCGAGAAATACGCTACTTACACGGGCTCGAACCGCGAATATTCGACGCTGATTCTCAAGCGCCCTGTACAAATAAACGCCCGTATGCCAAGACGATGTTTGCACGGGATCGCGCGGCTCCTCGGCGGCGGCGAGACGAGCTCGACGCGGCGTGTAACTCAAATTGTCAAGCCGTGTCCCCGCCATGCATGATCGGGAGGGGCGAAGATTTATATGATCGCGAAATAATCACGGCCGAAATAGCTCCGAGCCTGCCTGCCTAGCGAGCTCGCATTCCGCCATCCGGCTCGACGGCGACGTCCCCAGGAGACGTTCTGGCCGCTCTCGTGATCGCCGCGGCGACCCGCAAATAGTCGCCGATTGTTTTCGGCGACCAGCCTCTCGCCTTTTTTCTGTTTCTCTCCTCTTTTCCTTCTTTCACTTTTCTACCATGATTGCATCATGATAACGATGCTCTCGAACGTAACGCGGACGCTTATTCGAATTATTGCAATCGTTATCGAAGACGGTCGATCGGAGTCGATTAGAATTCGGTAAAGGATTTGGATTCATCGATTTCCCGCGGATTAAGCGCATCCGAACGATGCTATTTTGCATTATCCACGCCGGAAGGAAACCAAAGTAGCCCTCATACCATTACGGACGTATCGCGCCGTTGTGTCTCTCGCTGTGCTGATACATTATTTCGCTCGTAAACAATGCTTTAATATCGCGCAACGAGAAAGCATTTAACGCCCCCGCCCGCTCCCGCATGCGTGCATGCGTGTAACGCGGCTGGAAGATACGGGTTTATCCTAAAAGCTTGGCTTTTGCAAATCCCTTTCACGTCATACAACATGGCAGGCAAGCGAGCCATTCGTCGACGCCGACGAAAGTAGCCTAGGTACATTTTCCCCTCGACGTGCTCTCGGCACGGTTGCAACTGCCCTTATCGATGGCGCCGGTTAACCAAGATGTACCCTCCCTCCCTCCCGTGGGGAGGATGTTTCGTCGCTATGTGGGTCAACGGCGGGCGTCGCCGGGCTCACGACGCGGGGTTACACGGGGCCGGCGGCTCCCCTAATAAAGCAATCGCGTGCCAGCCCGCCCTCGCATCTCGTGGATGCGATATCCCGCAGCACGCGCGATAACGATAACGTTAACGTTAACGTTAACGTTGTTCCGGGGGACAACGCGAGGACCGAGGACCACTCGATCGCTGCGAGCCGAGATCCGAGTTGACCAGGGGGGGAGGGGGGAGGGGGGGGGGACGGGACGCTCCGCGCGGCCTGGAGCCCCGCCGACTTGGTTCACGCCGGAAACGCCGATGACGACGGCATTTTTCGGAGGATAAGTGCCACCCTCCCCCCCCTCCTGCCCGCGCGAGCGCGCGGTTTCCGCCGCGCTCCCCTCCCCGCCATCGAGCGCTCTCTCGCCAGAGGGAGGGGGGAGGGAGGGGGACGCGGGTGGGGAGGGGGGAGTTTATGCGCCATCTCGTAGCGGCGTAAACAGCAAGCGGATCGATTTATATGCGGCTAAGTGAGTGCATTTTATGCACCGTTTCACAGCCGGGACCGTCGCCGTAGCCTTGCTACTTCGCTTAACCAACGCACGCTCTAGAGTCCACCACTCCAGGCTCTCCCCCCGCAGGGATGGGAGGGGGGGGGGAGGGACGGCGACTCGATGAATCTTGCCGGTGAAGCGTCGCGTCGCGTACTTCCGCTCGCGGAGCCCCAGCGAGGCAAAGCGTATTCGGGCGAGCGTTTCGTCCGCATTTGCGTGCCTGCGTCGGCCGCAAATACGACGGCTAAACGGATGGAAATGATACAAAGGGCTCGGGGGATGCGCGGGGGATGAAAGGTTCACGCGAGAATGTGGAACGTGACGACCGATGCGTCAGACACGCATCCGTGACACGTGGCGCGTGCGCTTCGCTAAGACGATGACATTTGTCTCGTCTATTGTGTAATATCCGTGATACGATGGGGATACGCTCGAAAAAATGGCGCTCCGATGCGTCAGTGTCGACGAGCTGTAAATCTCGCGGCGTTTATGCAGAGAGAGAGAGAGAGAGAGAGAGAGAGAGAGAGACGAGTTTTTAAAAGCGACTGCGACGCAACTGGCTGCACGTGTTTTTCGTTCTTCGTTGAAACGCAGGCGCTTCATCGATAATCAACGACAGCGCGCGGCGAAATCCGCTTTAGCGCCGCGAGATGAGCAGATTGTTAACTGCGAACGCGGAAACCGATTATTAAATAGCGCGCGCGCGTACGCGAATGGAAGCCACTGTGCCGTTGGTTAATCGGATTATAATAAAAACACAATGCAGCCGATATAAGCCGCCGCCGGCAGCCTCATCATTCGCGCGTCTAATCAGATACGCGATAACGAGATAACGTCTCGTTAAACGTCGCTTCAAGCAACATTCGGCGATATGTTCACCCCCGAGGGCGGGGAGACAGGGAAATCGAATAGCGCCGCGATACTCTTCTTCAGCCACGCTGAAGTAGCGAATTATCTCGCCTTCTTCTTCATGGAGCGAGATTGGTCCATCACGAGCGGTTCGATCCAGCGCTGCTCTGATCTCGCGTCAGCGAGATCTCTTGCCGCGCTGGCCAACGATCGAACGATTGTCCCCGAATTTCCCCTAACGCCTAAATGCCTTACCTCAGCCTTGACGAATCGGGGAGACTCCTCAGCCGGCAGGGAAATGGATTTCCGGGATAATATTGGAACGCTTCTCGCGCAAGGCCGGCGTTATATATATAACGGATTGGCATTCAATCAAGACAACCCGCATCGTCCGTTTGCGCACCTTGCATCTCCGCGGCTCGCGCTAACTGCTCTTCGGCGTGTAGTCGGCGACGTTAATTCGTGCTTACTTAACGGCGATCCTTGTCGCTGCGAATATCCGTTTAATTCACTTCGTCGACCACAAATCGCCTCGGCTGTCTCTCCAGTTGCCAGACACATAGCGGAACGCTGCGTGGTCGCGGCTTTCAAGCTTCCTGAGAGCGCGTCTCTCTCTTTCTCCCTCTCCCCCCTCTCTCTCTCTCTCTCTCTATAGCGCTGCGCGCGAGTACGCAAAGTAGTCGCGAGTATTCGTACTTGCGATCGTCTCGAAAGTTTCGTCAAAGTTGGATATTAACTCGCGGCAAAAGGATACAGTTGCGAAACTGGCGCTTTGAGCCCCCCCCCCCTCTCTCTCTCTCTCTCTCTCTCGCTCTCTCGCTCACGCTCTTGCCGAGCGACGCGAAAAATGATAACAAGTATCGCGTAACCGTGGCAGATACTTGACGCCAATTGCGCCGTTCCGTAAAACTCAAGATACGCGCAGAGCGCGCGGCATCGGCAACTACGTCCACATCGATCCGCTCCGATGACGCACGTGATTTAAATAATTAGATCACGATTGTGATTACGCGGTGTGCGCGCGCGCGGGATACACCCTGCAAGTCCCCGCGAATTTTCCGTGAAAATTCGGGCCTGGCGGATTCACGTGGCGCGTGACATACCGGCACAAAAGCCAAGTCAATAAAGCGGCACGTAACATCGCCCGCCAATGCTCCTGCCGAAATTACGTTCTTGCTTTGCTCGTGCCGCGCCCGACAGTATCTGCATGGCGAATAATTAACGCAGAGAGAGAGAGAGAGAGAGAGAGAGAGAGAGAGAGAGAGAGAGAGAGGGTAGGGAGAGAGGAAGGAAGGAAGGCGAGACTAAGTCGATACATTCGGGAATTGTTTGAAATATTTAGCGGCATGCGCCAATGTTGTCCGTTTGCTGAAATCCCAAGACGCCTTCCGTTATATCCGCAGCGAGGAACGGGGAGTCACCAGGAGTCTCCCGGAGCGCGGGCTCGAGGGGCGGGAGGGGGCCGGAATCCAAAAATCGATCGCTCTCATGGAAAAACAGGAGAACAGGAGAGAAAGATAAGCACAAGCAGGGCCGGCATGACTGAAAGAATGGGGAGGGAGGCGAGAGCTTATAAATACATTATAAAGCTGCAAAAGTACTGCAAAGTATCGTGTCTTCTTTCCTCCCCTTCCTTCTACCTCTCGTCCTACCTCTCGTGCGTTCCACGCGACTGCACACTGAACCGTGCTCGATACAATTTTTTCAATTAACGGACCATCATCTCGTTTACGGGAGACGTTGAATGATTTCGCAGCTGATGGAACGTTGCCACCTGCTGCCAGCGCGTTTCCGCGCGATTTCCGGCGAGCTGTTTGCTCGCAAGCTGCCTCGCGCCTCCCCCGCGGCGGGTCGCATCCTCTTGCCTTTCATGATGAATTGTCTCACCCCCGTTTACACGTTATCATACGTTTTCGATTTAATTATCCTCGCGCTTTCCGTCCGCGCTTTCCTCCTCGTAGCGTTGCGCGAGGTGTCCTCGAGGATCGAGCCGTTGTTGACATCGCCAGATGCATCGCCATTAAAGAAAAATCAATGTTATTCGGACGTTTGGCGTTTGTATCTTGATATAATATTTTAAACGTAAACGCCGAGATGCGGGCCTCCCTCGTCCCGCGCCTCCCGGAGATTTCACGGAGCTCGAACGAAGATGAATCCCGCCGCGACGTTAATAATCGCCTCGCCGCACGCGTCGAGATCCGAGAATGTTATTTAATATATCGTTGAGAGAGAGAGAGAGAGAGAGAGAGATATCCCTCGCTTCTATGGCCCGCGATCTCTCGTCGGATCCTCATCGCGCTTTTAGAGCGAGTGCCGACTGTAAAGCCGGAATATAGATCGCTTTTTTACTTGATTACACAACACACGAGTGTGCACGGTGCGCGGCGCATAGTTGGAGAACAACTTTATTGGTGTGCATCGCCACAACGAACGTTATCGGAAAATGTTGCGAAAGCGCCGCCGTAACGTACCGCGCAAGTGGTGAATAATAAAAATAGTTGATAGCCATAAGCCGCGACGTTATTCCGGCACGCGCGTATTCAGGCCCTTCCTGAAGGCGGCGGGGGGGGGGGGCAAGCTTCGCGGGAGTTGCCGCGAGCGTTTACGGGAGCTCGTTCGTATCGCGCGTAAAGGTTTACGTTCTCCAACGTGCCGCGCGGTCTTACGACTGTCCACTTTTTATGCGTTCTTCCGAAGCGCTCTCGATGCATCTCGATGATGTCCTTGCATCATCGTGCGAGAACATCTTCGGGCTGCATCGTGTCGGCGCAATCTCGCGATGTCGCTCGAATCGAATGAACATCGGAGAATCGATTCCAGCGTTTTTCTATTCCGGAAGCCGGAATCTCGCGATCCGATCGGCAGAAGCGATGCGTAAATTTGCAAATTTCGCGACAGCGCGGCTCTTTGTGACGAGTCTGACAGCGAGTCAGAAACGAACAGCGAAACGATACGGCGACACAAAGTAAGCTCCGATATTACTTGAGCTCGCTAATAGTCCTCGGTTTCGTGAACTGCAAGTTTCCCGCTTCCTACTCCGCTGCGACGTACGGGGGCGTAATTTCACTTTGAAGCGCTCGCAAACAAGTTTATCGACTCTCGCTGATGTCTGATATATTCGGCGCAAGATGCGCTTTAATCGTGCTATATTAATTGCGCGCCGGTTAATTTCGCTGGTCCTTTTCGACGGTGCCTTTTATCTCGCACGACTCGATACCTCCTCGAGAGGGTGTCACGTGTGCTCGTTACGTAACGTCCGCTGACTTTCCCGCGATGTCCGCGAGGGCCAACCGTTTTAACTCGGATGCTACCTTTTGCTTTCAGTATGCGGCGACATTCACGGACAGTTCTACGACCTGATGAAGTTATTCGAGGTGGGCGGTCCACCCTCCTCGACCAAGTATCTCTTCCTCGGTGATTACGTTGACAGGGGTTATTTCAGTATCGAGGTGAGTACGTGAGAAGAAAAGTGCATGTGCAGGCATGACCGCGCTTCGATAAATCGCCGCGATGGATGTTGACGTCGTTCGTTGACATTGGTCGGCCTGGTAACGCGAATCTAGATGAATAGATGAAAATTTACTTGGAAGAACGTCGGAACTGTGCCGCAAAAAGTATTCCACGCGCGAGATAAGCAGCTTCTCCTTGCTCCTCGAGATCTCGTCCGAGGCTCGCCTCTCTTTTACTTCAAATTTTCCGTATGCCCGTACGGTTTCGTGGATTTGCTTGGCACTTTCCCGCGCGAGGAATCTCCGCTGCGGAGGATGCGGAAGACGCACAGGAGGAAAAGCCCTTGGCAGAATATTGCGTATGTTGGGACGAGCGCGTTCGCGGCCGGAGGAGCCGTCGTTGCGCTCGTTGTTGAGGTAAATTTCATTCGTGTGCGCGAATAATCAGCTTCGATCCGTCGCGAGCGGTCCATTTGGCGAGATAAAATCTCGTCGCGGGCGAATACGTTTCGTGTCAACCGTAATGCAATATTCCGCCGCGCTATTGAGACGAGAAAATGCGGAGTGGCGAACCGCATCTCGAGTGATGCTGTCTGTCTGTATCTATCTATCTATCTATCTATCTATCTATCTATCTATCTATCGCTTTCTTTTTCTCTCAGACGCGTAATTTTATGCCATAAGATAACGAATGGTTTCCTCTCGCAAATTCCGCAATAGTAGCCAGCAAGCACGGGAGGAAAATACAAAGTTTTAGTGCAATCGTCTTAAACCGCGCGCGAGATGAAAGTTGTCGGCGCAACAACGCGTATCGGATATCCCGGGAGGAAGATGCCATTTCAGAACTCTATTTTTAAAGGAAGCCGATAGTAGTACAAGTTCAGTATCGATCGCAAAGCTCCTGAATATTTCGGCGACATTACGTCCTCCCTAAAATCCCCTCATCCGGTGGCTTCATCGCGTTTGTATGCGCCAAGCGCATAAAAAGTATCAACCTCCAAAAGTGCCTCGCTAATCTACCAAAACGGGGAGATAATTCAAAAATATCACGTACAAAGTAGCTCCTGATTCATTATACCGTTGATACACCTACACGCGTGCACACACACTGAGAAAGAGAGAGAGAGAGGGGAGCGAGGAGGATTTAAAGGAGCGGGAGGAGTATTCGCGAAATGTCAGTTCCGTCTGTCAGCGAGGAGCATCCGGTTTTACTACGCGGCAGACTTTTCCGCCAAGTGCAAAAATTTGCGGAAGAAATGGGAGGACAATCCAATATCGCGTGCGGTATTACATGCGCCGCGCCGCGCGTATCAAGCTTTAAATATATTCCCCGCAAAGTACGTACAGTGCGGAACACAGTGCGCGGCACACGGGCCGGCTCCTTTTAAGGGAATCTCTTGATGTATTCCGCCGTTATTCAGATTCGGACGCGTCTTTGTCGGATTCTGAATAATGCAAGGCGCGGCGTGTCGTCGTCGTTGCGGCGCATGGAGGCCGCGGATTTATCACGCGTGGCTACGTCGACGACGTGGTTTAAATCGCCGCGCGCGATTCGCTGATTTCCAATCAACTGATGGACCGCACTTAAGAGCAAGCTGTTTCTCTCTCTCTCTCTCTCTCTTCCTTGAAAATCAATTGATACACGCGAAGCGTGAAGGGACGCGACGACCGACGTCGTTCGGCGTCGTCTTCCTTCGAATTCGAATCGGAGCTCGGCAATCTCGATCGCTAACTAAATGTCAACGATCTAACCTCGATTAGTCGATAATCGATCCTTCGTTCTCAGCGGCGAGACGCGCGATGGAATTATTTTTGAGGCTGAGGGTCCGTCCGCTCGACTACTATTTCCTCGGCGCGAGCAGCTCGAAGCGGTCTTCGATATCCTCCTCCCGCCCACCGGGCGGGATAATTTCGCGCGAGCAGGTGCGACTTGGATCGTGTTTACGATTCTCGCTCTACGACGCTGAAAGCCGATCTAGGAGACACACGAGAGACGAAACGCGGAGAAACGCGCCCGCTCGCTCGCTCCTCTTATTTTACGACACAATACTCGAGAACGGCGGATCCCCCGCGGAGAAAATGGACCGTCCCCGTCTCCTCCCTGTCCCTGGATAAATGACATTATAAATCGGTCGCGCAGCTACGCGCGCCCCCATATGAAAGGAGTTTCCGTCACGAGCGCGCGGCCGCTCCGCTCGGAAAACGCTCGATTCTTCAAGCATGACTCCCGACCGGAGAAAGCAACTCGACCCGCGCGCGTTCGAGGACCCTGTACTCTCGAAGCGCGGAGCATACGTTTGCAAATATTGTGACGTACGTGCACGACTCTCTCTCTCTCTCTCTCTCTCTCTCTCTCTCTCTCTCTCTCTCTCTCTCTATCTGTGTGTGTGTTTTCGCGCGTAGCGACACACGAATGTCCGTGAAATCGATACTCTTTGTCCGCAATATACGTTCCGAGGCGAGGCAATGTCGAGAGATCCGAAGCCGATGTCACGTTCGACGGGAAACTTGGCCTCTGACCATTTGGAAGACGGCGGGCACGCCGAGGGGACGAGGAGAATACACAATACAAAAGGGAATCCTTTAGGGTTTAGAGATTCGGCATGATCGTCGGTTAGAAAATTTCATTCCGCGCGCTCCCCGAATCACATAGGCGCTTTATCGGCGTCGAGAGAATTACCATTGAACTCTGCCGGCTAATGCGTCGCGCTTGTAAAGGGGTATTTCTGGATCCGCGCGCGCGCGCAAGAGAGAGAGAGAGAGAGAGAGAGAGAGAGAGAGAGAGAGAATGCGAAAGCGGGCGAACCAGCGAGGTGCCGCAATCGACGCGGGAGAATCGCTGATCCAAACTGCTCGAGGCATCCTCGAAGAGAGCATCTTCTTGATGAAGATTGAAGCTACGGTCGGGCGCTTCGCGCGTAATCGCCGCGTCAGAAGGAAACGACGTTTAGGGGTGTGGGTGTGACATGGGGGGATTCGCAGGAACGGGCGGATCAGAATCTGAAGGCCGATATGCGACGGCCGGGTGCGTTATTTCATTACAATGCCAATGAGGGTCGTCACGTGTAATTATAGCGGCGGCAAGACGGGCAACCGCTCCGTTGACTTCGCAAAGGGACAGCGGTGAAAGGGCCGCGGGATGGCGGTGGTCGATCGGGTCAGCGGGGAGAAAATAATTGACCTCGAAGTCTAAGAAAAAAAATTGCCGCGGTGGCTTTTATGGTCAAGCAGGCAGGCCTGACAGGCAGCTTGGCAGGGGCAGGGGAGGATTTATTCCGCGGTGCGACGTCATGCAAAATCGAGGAAACCCTATCGATAGCGTGGCGCCGATATTCGCGTCGCGATCCGCCGCGAGACGGCCATCCTATATATCCGAGCGTGTGACATTTCTTTTCAAGCCGCGGCGCGATATCGCTGCTTTCATGGTATCGATTCGATGCACAAAGGTTAAACGTTTCGGTCCAGCGCGCTCGGCTCGATCGCAGTTGCATCTGTCTCGCCTTACGTAAGGCCGCGCTATCGCGATACTTCTTCCATTTTTCTCCCCTTTTTGCCCCTCCCTCCCTCTCTCTCTCTCTCACTGTGTTCTCTCCGTGGGAAGATTACCTCCTCGCTCGCAGGCGCGAAGGAATGCGGAGGGCTTTCTCCGGGCTTTCCCTAGCGCCGAACGAGGGATTATCTTTCCATAGAGGGGAGGATAATCGACTTGGGGGGAGCGGGACAATGTCGCGCTGTTTTACATTTTGAATACGCTAACGTCGCTGACGGAAATAGCTGACGGACACGCGCGCGGCATCCGTAAGCGCTCTAATCCGCATTGTTTCGTGGATAATTGAGTCCGTTGAAAACTGCCGCGCGCCGGTCGTGGTTATTAAACAGCCGCGGACGGGCGGTGGCAGCCAGCAAACGTCGGCCGGGCAAAGGTCCGACGAGATCACGCCCTATCCCACCTGCTCCTCCCCTCCCGTTTCGTCCATCCCTGAAAGCGTATAATGGAGTCGTCATTACAGCATTCGCGAGCGGTTGCGAGCGAGCTGGCTAATTAGCGCGGAATTCGCGGAAAATCCACCGTCCGTTCGTTAGCAACGGCCGTTGCCAGTTTAATGCGGGTCAATGGACCGCGGGTTGCAACGAATAATATTAATTAGCGATGCGTTCGCACGTAACGCGCCTTTACGCGCGCCGCCTGCGCGCCGCTCGTCCCGTCCCTCGGGACAGGAGCGTTGAAGTTGGAGCCGATCGTGATCGATTATCGCGATACAAAGGGCTTTGATGACAGGGCTCGTTTACTCTGCAAGGTCGCGCGTTTTCTTAGCGCCTCCGACAAGTCTCGCGCTCGCGCCTCGTTACGTTACGTTACGTTAATCGCCCCGGCCGAGTCGAGCAAGCTCATCACGTGCGTTAAATAACTCACGTCGAATTACACTCTGCGTAACAGCGTAGCGTCGTGTAGCCTCGTGCAGTTTGCGTTGCGTACTTTCATCGGGCAAGGTGACAAAGTGACAAAGAGCGGATTCCTCTCGCCAAGGCTGCGTCTCGAGAAGCAGTTATTAGCGGCTGATCCTCGCGCGGACTCTTTGATTCCGTTCTTCGCGACTGACGGCGAACAACGGAATTAATTGCCTCTTTGGATACGAGCGCGCGTCTCGCGCGCGTCTCGCGCGCGTTCGCCTTCGAGTCGAATTCTCGCCCGTTTAGTCGCGCGATTAAAGGAAACGACCAGATCAAACTGGCATGATCTCCGATGAGCCGATTGCAGCCGCCGGGCTGCAAGACGGATTATTTCGATTTAATCGCAGAGAAATTATCGATGCTACCGACGCAATGACCAAATGCTTTTGTCGCCCGCGATTTAGTTTCTCGTTTCCTCGCGAATTATCCTTCATCGCTCGAGCCGACGTCGCTCTCGTAAACGCGAAGCGACAAGCTTGCCGGAGCTCGGAGCCTCCAGGCACGCTAATTGCCCATCGAAAGTTCCTTGAGCTTCATGGTTTATGGACGGGCTGTTTATTAACAATTTAATTTCCCGACTGATTGCCAACTATGTAAAATCGCAGCGTCGTAAACACACACAGGGAAACACTCTCGCATCGAGAGCGCTTTAAAAACGATATTCCATCTCGAAGCGCGTTGCGCGTCTCGCGCATCCATCGCGCGAGCCAATTAATCATCGAGAGTATCGCGCTAGCGTCGCGATTACCGGCTACGACTTTCTCGGACTTTTCGCGACTACCACCTGACACCGTCTCTGCTTTGCTGTTTCAGTGCGTATTGTACCTGTGGGCGCTGAAACTGTGCCATCCGACCACACTCTTCCTCCTCAGAGGTAACCACGAGTGCCGTCATCTCACGGAATACTTCACATTTAAGCAGGAATGTAAGTAATTTCCGTCAGCAACAGGAGGAACAGGAGCCAGATGGATTCTCCGAGATTATCGCAAGATAATCGTCGGCGATCGATCGATCCTAATTTGAGAATGATCCTCGCGAGTCTACGCGAGCAACGCGGAGGCTGATCCGATGCTGCCTGATCTCGGGATCACCGATTCATCTCTCGCGATGTTGAATTTTTCAGGCATCCCGGCGACCCCTTTTAGTCGGGGTCGCTTTGTCTCACCCCGTAATAAGAAATTATTTCCCGTTTAATAATTCGCGTCCCGGATTAAGCTCTTCGTCCTCCGTTAGTTACGGCGGCGTTGCCTCGCAAGGTGGATTAGCGGGCTGCGCGGTGCGGCGAAATTTATGCGTCTCATCTCGCATCGCGAGGCGCTTCGGCGCCCAACATACGCGCGCGCCATAATTACGACGGCTAATTAACAAAGCGCAGCTTTCGCGAAGGAACCGAAAACTGGGACGAAGCGTAAAAGCCATCGTGTCGCGGATTTTAGCGAGAAATGTCAACGCGACAACTCGAGAATCCCCGATTCTCCGGGATCGTTCGTAAAAGTGATCTTTCATCTGCGAAGCGTGTCGCTTCGTTAATTTCTCGGTCACTTTATTGGCATCCGCGATGCTAGTACGCGAAGCGCGTATCGTCAATGTCGCAAACGTCCGAGAGGGAAACGGATTGTGTCGGTGACAAAGGCTCGCTTAAGTCTAAGCAGCGATACAGCGTGCGGCTTTATCCCGCAGAGACGGATCGCAAGATCCGGATACGCGTCCAGATCGGCTAAGCCGACGCAGATTATTGCTTGGCACTCAATTTCCGACGGTTCTAGCAAATTTGCTTGATTTATCAGATAGCGTTGACCCTCCTTCGAGGATCGCCCGTCTACAAGATCGTAAACGGCCGGACTGTCCCGAGTGTGCTCGGGCTTTAATCGCGCCGAGATCTGCGCGAGAAACGACGTACAATAATCTCGAGGAGAGAGAGGCGAAAGAGAAAGGGACGCTGGAGAGAGCTACTTTTCGCGGCTCCTTCGTCGCGATGCTCGCCGAACGTCATCGTCATCGGCGAGCAGCCGCATGTCTGATCCCGCTCGTCGCCGTATACGTTGGCGTATATCGTAAATGTTACAACGGCGGGGCAAACGCGGCTGGGGGCTCTCGCGAGTACTCGCGGCAGGCTGACCTAGTAACGGACAATTTTCCGCGATCGATACACTTTTCTGCTGCGCGACGCTTTCTGGAGCTCGGCGTCCCGATGACAAATTCGTCGGGATTCATACTCATTCTTTCTCGTGTTGTATAATTTCGCTCGCGAGCAGGCAGGATCCAGAAACCGTCCCTCGCTTATTCCGTCAGATGAGGGAAAGGGCAAGGATCGCGAGCCGCATCGCGAGCCGAGTTCGATTCGCGTCTGATCGCAAGGCGTGACTCGCCGTTTAGCCTCTGAGAGCTTCTAAATCCGCGCCGAGGACGTCTTTACGCGTCGTTAACGCGCCTCGCGTCGTACTCCATTGTACTTTAATATATATGCCGGCCTGGTGCCTCCCCCTTCGCGTCGCCCTTACGTTCCGCACTCGTAACTCTATTATTAAAAGCACGAGCCGGGACTCGCGCTCTCGCGCAAGCCGCGCGGAGGGCAAGGCCCCTCGCTACGGCCGTTTGGAGTCGTAATTTCCTCTTTAAATCCGGAACTAGCGTAATGCCGTTTCCCGCATACGATATTAAAATGGAGTGGCGACCCCGATTCCGCGCGCGCGCGCGCGCGCGCGCGCGCTTAGCAGCGCGAAAATCTCTGCGCGCCGTCCGTCCGTCCGTCCGTCCGTCGTCGTCTTAAAAAGCGCTTTCGTCGGCGCGTTTATCGACGGTCCTTTGGAAACTGGCCAGCGAGGGCGGCCAGTCTCCCTCTCTCTCTCTCTCTCTCTCTCTCTCTCTTTCTCTCTTCTTCCATCTTACCTGTCGCGCGCTGTTACGCGCGCTATTCACGCTCAATCGAAAGGATGGCGCATTTTATGCGATTAGCGAGCTCCCGCCTCGCGATATCTCTATGCTCGCTCTCTCGCCTCCCCTTTTCAGCAAAAGCGACGCGGTTTTTCTTTTCTCAGAGTCGCGGAGGCAAGCTTGGGAACTCCAAGTGCGTGACGAGCGACGCATCGCTCGGAGAGTGCTTGAAACGCATTTAGTTTTCCTGCTGCTTCAACGTTTCGCGCAGTCGGATTAATCCCAGAAGGCGGGGCCACCCTTTCGCGATGATCCTCGCCTCGCGAGTCTCATCTTCGACAGCGTCGTTCAACATCCGAAGACGGAGAAACGGCGCGGAGGTCTGTCCGCGATAAGGGAACGCATCGTGAACCGCAACGGCGGAGAAATGCGCCGTGTCTCCCAAACGCACCGTAGATCGCGCGCGCTATAATAATAACATCGTGGAAACGCAGAGCAGCGAGTCGCGATGTCGCGCTCCCGCGCGGCCGCAGCCGCATTTCTCTCCGCCGCGTTTCTGCGGGACAGAATTTTTCCGCCGAACCGGAACCAACAATAACGCCAGAGAAATGCAACGCGCTTAACCGTGACACGCTCCGATAGCGATACCGATCGGGACGAATGCGCGGTCGCTTCTTGCCGTCATACATCTCTTGTATCCCGAATACGTCATTTTTACGTCACGCCGGTAACCGGTTCGACCGGAGCGTCGATTCCGCATGAAGATCCTTGACGGGATATTAAAAGCGAGATGAAGCTCTCAGCGCGACCGTGTTTAAATTTATCCTTCCAAGTCTTCGTCTTGCGATCCCCCCCCCCCCCCCCCCTCTCTCTCTCTCTCTCTCTCTCGCTCGCTGCTTTGTTTTTCTCTTGGAAGGGTACCGATGCAGCTGCGTTTTTCTCGCTTTCGCAGCAAACGACTCCGGGGACTTAACGATCGCGATTTCCGGCGAGCGCGCGCTCGCCGGATCAAGCTCGACAGAATCGCGTTATATTCCGAGCGATCTTGTCGCTCGCGCGCATTTCGAGCAAGAAGCCGGGACGCGTTGGCCACCCGCCAAGATCGCGCGAGGCGTTTTCGAAACGGACTTGGCCAGAAGCGATCGCGGGCGCGCGATTACATCGCTGATTTCACCGAAGCCATTCTCATCGCGCGGTAAATGTCCGCTGTCCGCGTCTCTCGCGGAAAATAAAGCCCTGCCGGGATCCGAGGATCAGATCGTTTCGTTCGACAACGTTCGCTGAAATCGTTCGCCGAGAAATCTTTTCCCCGCTCAGCGGGGCGTTCGCGTTCCTCCTCGTGCGAGAGATGCGGAAACGTGTCCTCGCTCCTTCGTGTCATCTGTGCGATGCTTCGTTCTCGAGAAACCTGTCGAGATATCAAACCATCTTTTCTTCGACGTATCTTTGTTTCGACGTATCGGTAATCGGGTCGTGCGTTTCTCCAGTGGTGTTTTTTCTCAATGCCCGTAAGTAGATGTACGATCCGCGATGGAATGCGACGTCTCGAATGCGACATGATCGATACATCATCGGCGGTGAGCGATTTTAATTCAGTCTTTGTGAAATATGTAGCGGAAAATTGGATACTAGTTTAAATATGTAAAATATTTCAAAGGAATCCGGTGAGAGAGGGTGAAATTATGAAGGACGATTAATAACCATGTCCAAAGTTAAATTTTTAATAGCCTTCAATTAGACTCGTCTACCGGGACACGTAATAGCGAGGACAAAGTTTCGCTGGTCTTCGCGGGGGCATGTCGCTCGTTTAATAATCTCGCCGATCCCGTTCTCGGCCCGCGATATTGCGGACATCCGTTTCGCGAAACTTTAATCCGCAACCCCAAAGAGGCAGGCCGGCAGCTGGCTCGTTTATTCGCGCGATCTCGGCAACGCCCGGCCGAGAGTGGCAAGCTGGAGCGGCGATCCGTTTATCTTGAGCGCCGACAAATCCTTATCCTGTCGGGACCGCTCCGCTTTATTGGCAGGAAATCCTTTCCGCGCGTCACCCCAACAGCAGCTCGGCGATCTTCTCCGTCGATCGCGCCAGATATAGGGCGTCTCGCGTCAATCTCCGGGCAACGTCGCGCAGCATCCTTGGAACGTGTCTCGAAAGCTGGGGACAGTTTGGGCGTAGAAGCCTCGCGCGAGGGATTCCACCAAAGTCTCAAGTTCTCTTCTCTGTTTGAGATTTGTCAAAGCGGGAAGCCTCGCCGGGAAAAAGCAATCAGAATTCGAGATCGGGGCTCGAGCCGGATTCGAGCTTAGCCCTCGGCGAGGCGAGGGGATGAATTCGCGGGATCATCGCTCGAGTTAAGCGATGAGTTGCAGCGCGAGCTCGTGATTCCGAGGAGGAGGACTCGCGAGAAATCGCGAACACAGAACAGGCGTGGAGGAGAAGACGCGGGACGCGCCGAGTCCGTCCTCTCGCCGCGGGCAGAGTGCTCCATTATTCTGCGAGGACGTCGCGAGGGCGTCAAATGACTCCCATGTTCGCCATTCTTTTTACGGCTCGTTCGCGGGACGCTCCCGAAGCCGTGCGTGTCCCACTTTGCTCCCCCGCGTCGTTTCTCCCTTTCTTTCCTCCTTGACGGAACGACCATCCGGATCACACGTTCGATCTTTTTCATGGTTCTCTTTTTTTTTTTTTTTTTTTTTTTTTTGTGAGGTGACCGGCGTTGAGCGCGCCCGTAAATGCCATAACGTCGACAGCGACCGCGAATGGGCCCGAAATGCGCCACTTCAATCTGCCTCTCTTCTGCTTTTAGGTAAAATAAAATACTCGGAGAGGGTGTACGACGCGTGCATGGATGCCTTCGACTGTTTGCCGCTCGCCGCCCTCATGAATCAACAGTTCCTCTGCGTGCACGGCGGCCTGTCGCCGGAAATTCACAATTTAGAAGACATTCGCAAAGTAAGTAAGCTCCCCGCATCATCTTACCTCGCCACGTTGCGCAACCATCGCGCAAGCTTTTCGTCCCTACTCTTCCAGTAGAGTTCGAAAACTGCATCGAGACACGTTCGCCCTCGAGTCTCGGGAACGACGTTGAAGAGACTCGCGTCAGGGCGAGCCCAGCTGGGAGGGATGGGATCTCTCATACGCGGGCGTACGTTACATTCGCCTCGCAAGCCGATAATTGCGCTCATTAGCACCCGGCTATTTTCCTCTTGGGGCGTAATCGCGCCGAGCCCGATCGTTCGATCGGCTCAGTGTGTCATTGGACTCTTCGGCGCTTGGCCGGAAGCGAACCAGGGAGCACCGACGTGCTGCCACCTGCTCTATCGATCCATCCACCTACGCCTTTTACCTTCCTACATTGCGTGCGGCACACACGGGCGTGCGTGCACGCGCGGGGCCCGATCGCGAGGCTCGCGCTCGCTCGCGCGACCCCCGCCCTACCCGCCCCTCCCGTCCTCCCCTCTCGGTGGCAAGTCTAAGCGGCGTATCACCCGCATTTAACTTTCAGATGAACAATGAGATAAATTCAGCCCCGTGTAGCCCCCGGCGGGGGGCTGCTGCTGCTGCGTCGCGAGGCGTTCGATTCATTCGCGCTCTCAGACGTTCTCAATTATACGCCAGCGTTACGCCAGTGTTTCTTTTTATTATCTGTCGTGCCGTGGGATGACAGGACTCTGTTTACTGTATCTGTGGCTGACGTAACGAGCAGCGTTTCCATGATCGAAACGCTCATGCACGGCCGCGTGATTGTCGCACGCGCGCGTTGCGGCATCGTAGATTCCACCTACAAACAGGATAAATAACAGGTTCGATAATAGCGGATAATAGAAATAGCGGATGTAAACGCCACTTGTTGTGCGTCGTCGCGCTCGCGGCGTGAATCAATGATTTCATCCGCTGATTGTCCATTATCGAAGCCGCGGCGCGCGGAAAATCGATTCGCGGGATTCCTCGGACGGATCGAGCGAATTTGCAGCCAGACGCGTGTTCGCTTCTCCCTTCGAGGGCCCGCGTTTGGCGAAATTTTCGAGGAACGATTCCGCAGTTTCCGAGAGACGAGAGAACGATGAGCGGACGAGCGTTTCGCGCGCTCGTCAGAAATTCCCGCTATTTTCACGTCGCCGGGAAACGTAACGTCGCGTTGGATTCCGTTCCCTTAATTTTTTATTCCTCGTAAAGACACGTTCGAGAATCGAGATCGCAAGTCGAGGGAGGCGAATCTCGCTCCAATCACGGTTGGATAATCCCGGCAGCTCTATTGTCTCCGGCGAGTAGTTAATTAGGGGAAACGGTTAACGCGCGATTACGACGTTGCGGCGCCGTAAAACGATTAAATCCCGCCGCTGGCGGATAAAAATTTTCGACCGAGCCGGAAGTTCAATTCCACGCAAAGCACGAGCGCGTGACGCAACGTGGGATCGTGGAAACTGCGCGAGGATTTTTATCGCGCGGAAGTCGACGGGGATAGACTCCATTTCGCAAAGTAGATTATTACATGATCGTTAACGTTAACGTTCAACGCGCGACCGTTAAGGTTTATCGTTGGCGAGAAGCTTTTAAGAGACGGCCGTTAAATATCGCTCGTTGAGAGTCGCGCGCTCCCGCCGATCGGCGTTTCTGAAAATTTGTCATCGACTGACCCCCGTCGAATTTCCAGACTCGTGTCTTATTTCCGAGCGCTTTTATCGCCGGCGTTTCGCGACCTTTGATATGGAAATTGACGGTCCCGGTCGGACGATATCGCGAGTCCTTTGAGAGCAAGAGCCCGTAAAACGTGACGTGCTCCTCCGCGCCTTGGAAACGCTCCCGGCAATTCCAGCTTCAACCCGTTTCCCGCTTCTCGGATAATCGTTCTGAATCTTTGATCGCGCGCGGCTCGCACGCGTGAGAGACGTCTCCAGACGTCGGCGGGGGCGGGGTGTATTATTACCGCCGGAAAATTCCATTTAATGGAGCCGTTAAGCCGAATCCTCGATAAGTCCTTTTCAACGACGGTGGACTGAAACAAGTATGACGCGGTATTAAAGACGAGAGCAACCGCGAACGTGTCGCCGTTGGCGGCTGCAAAGTCTTGCCGAAGACAGTGCTGCTGTCTCTATGAGACTTGCACAGGACTTGTCGCTTTACGGAAACCTCAAATGGATCTCAGGCGAAACGAGAGAGAGAGAGAGAGAGAGAGAGAGAGAGAGAGAGAGAGAGAGAGAGAGAGAGCAGAGCCGATCGTTGACTAAAAATGCTCGGCATTGATCTCGCGACCGCATCGCCCGTACATCTACATTAGAGCCGTCCAATTTCGCGTGGGACATGCCGCGTTAACTCCGCTTAATTTATCGAAAGGCGGATACAGGAGGGTGGGACAGAGGGTGGAGGGTCGCGTGCATTTTATCGGCTGAAAACTCGCGATTTATGCGATCGTGTTCCGGGACCCGCTATCGCCCCGCTATTAACTTAATCGCCCTGCACGCTCGCATGCCGCGTGTCCACGTGTGCGTGCATGCCACGATGCGATTTAATAATAACAATAATAATAATAATAAGAAGAAGAAGAAGAAGCATAATAGGAATAACGGTAGCAGTAACGATAGCGGGATAGCGATTAGAAGGAGAGCCAGAGAGCCGCGGACACCGGCGAGGCAATCTCGAGACGCATCGACCTGACGTTTGCTCCGGGCGTCCCGGAGCAAAAGGGGAAATTGAGAAAATCGTCCTTCCGAGGGCGATCCCCACCGAGACCTGTCTTTAATCTTTCGTCAAAAGCGCGATATTAAATAGGGAGTTGGCGCGATATCGCGCGCAACTAACTTGGCGCACTTGGCGCGCACGAGTCGTCCTTTGCTTATTTCGCTCAACGTAATCAACAAGTACGCGTGACGTGAAATAGGGTCACCGGTGACTAAGCGCGAGGGGGATTGTTCCCTTTTTTCTTCTTCTTCTGCTGAACGATGCATAAGAAGCCGATCGACAGGAAGCCGCTTGATGCTCGCGAGGATCGCTCATCTGCCGGTCACGTATCTCTGTTGGATTTTTCCTCGGCAGCGCGGATCGATATCCGCGCCGTGTGTTCCCTCCTTTAGAGGGAAGCCGCCGTTGTTATCCGAAATTACAAAATTGTAAATCGTCCCTATAGAAGCCTGGGACTGCATAATTTTTTGCGACTCACGATACGAGCCGGCCGGCGGATATGGCGGAGGCGCTCGCGCGTACACACGCGCATACATAGATCGCGAGATACAAACCGTCCTATAAACTAGTCTTTCCATAAATATTTAAAAGCTGATAGCTGAGCAGTTGTTTACTCGCGCGACGGAGAGTGCTCGCGATTCCGCTCGCTTCTGCGATAGCGGCGCGAACGTGTCTCGTGACACGCCTCGTAAAAAGCCACCGATCGAACGTAGCATGTCTGGCAATTAATAATCCCTCGGGACTCCCCCGACTCGCCCGTCCATCTTTGTCGACGAATGATCGAAGTCGGAGAACACAAAGACCACGAACCTACGCCGGCGATCGCTTTCGCTTCCACGTCGACCCGCTTCGCCGAAGAGTCGGATCAGCGATGCCTCTTGCGAGTTCGAATAAACGTGCATTCGGATTCTGCGAGCTTCCTTCCGAGATCTTAGATTCATTCGAGAGAGAAAAGGAAAGGAGCGTATCTACAAAATCATCGGGTGAGCGAGGTCAACGTAATGCAGCTAACTGCAAAGACGCACATCGCTCTCGCTTTACCTTGCCACGCGGGGGTGAATCGTCATCGGTGCTCTTCGCAGATTAATTAAGAGTAGTAGACAGCGCACCGAATAATTTGAAAGTGTTCCGCGACACAAAAACGATGCTGGAAACGACGAGGAAAGAGAAAGAGGAGAACCGTGTCTGCTCTTCCAGATTACGAGCCATTTCTCGGGGGAGATCACGCGATAGTTAACCCGCTTTTTGCTCGCCCTCGTCCCACGTTCGCCCAGTTTCTTTCCTGGCGTGAACAATCGCGAAAAACCAGACTGCAGGTATAATGAGAGAGAGAGAGAGAGAGAGAGAGAGAGAGAGAGAGAGAGAGAACGCGCGGGCGAGAGAAAAACGGAACGGAAGCCTGGGAGGGAACGCGAATTGGGAAATCGAAACGAAACCAAAGAACTCGAATCTCGATTCGACGCTTCGCGAGATTCGAGATGCGCTAATGCGTCCCCCCCCCCCGCGTTCTCCCGCGGGAGGATCTTTAATTCTTGGACGATCTCCATAACGAAAGCGCAAAGGTCAAAGGAGCGAGAGAGAAGACGAGTCGGACAAATCCCAATTGCGACCCAGCGAGATAAGCTCGCGGTTTCTTCGAGAGTCGTCAAGCAAGGTCCTCGATCAAAGCAGGCATTAGGATACCATCTTTCCATCGCGCGGTGAAAGGGCGTAGGGTCGCGAGAACAGTCGCCCGCCTCTGTTTTCGTCCATCGGGGATGGATCCTCCGAACCGAAGCGTTATCAGCCGTTCCGACGACCGCGTGGCGCAAGGAGAATCGCGTCGGTGCAGATACGTCCCGACGACGACCCGGCCATCCCCGGGTCTGACCTGGCGATATCGCGCGATCGTGAGAGCGTACTCATGAGACCGGGGAAATAAGCGGGACAAGATTGGATGGAAAACTTGGGAGCAGAGCGAGGAGGATCGCTAGGAGAAAGAAGCGCGGGACGGAACGGAAGATCTCACGACGGGGACAATCGAGACTCCTCATCCGTGGGATGATACGACCGAGGTCACGTGACGTGGTCAGATCTCACAAGCAGTGAGCAGAAAGGCAGCTCCGAGGGGGCAAGCTGGAGAATTCTCGGCGAGCGGGGGGGGGGGGGGGCGTGCGCGGCGCCGAATTAATTGATATGGGATCACGATGCTCCTCTTGAGCGCATCTCACGGCGAACCGGCGGGAGACACTTCTCCTTTCATCTCGCATTATTTCCGGCGCCGGGTGTTTTGCGCGCGGCCGCCGTACTGCGATATGAATACCAAGTGGCATCGCGAAACAGCAATGGGGGGGGGAGGGGAGGAGGGGCGGAGGGGGATTTCTCCCCTTTCTCCTCTGCTCTCCCGCGTGCCTTCGCTGTACGGGGAACGCCCGCAAAAAAAGAGCAAGCCTCGCTGAGCTCTCGCGTTCCGATCTGGTACCAGATGTAGCTCGCAGTGGCGGGATCAACGTCTGGCCGGGCGAAGTTTTATATAATCCGCCTTAAGACGATCATGCGCCGAGCATCGGCTTGTCGGAGGACTTGCTACTTTAATTATGCATCATTAAGGCATTATCGTTTGCCGCATGAGCAAATCTCTCTCTCTCTCTCTCTCTCTCTCTCTCTCTCTTTCTTTCTCTCTCTTTGCCTCTTTTGCTCTCGTTTGCTCGCCGCATTCCAGCGATAACGATTGGACGATAAAATATGAAGTAAAATAAAATTCGGTAAAGTTGACGCGAAACGAGCCAGGGTTGCTCGTTGGATGCAAACTTATTTCCGGTCCTCGATAGCGGTCGATCTGCAAACGTTCGCCGTTTGCAGGCAGGCTTCTCTCCTTAAAAAAATGTTGAACGGGTTAATGTCGACGCGGCGACATATCAGTTTAATTCGTTATTTACAACCGTTATTTATGCACTGTACCGTCCTATCGATTACTCGAGTAGATCGCGTTAAATACATCATTCGTCTCTCTCTCTCTCTCTTTCTCCGCTCGCTGCGGGTTGTTCTTTAAGTTCGCGGCGCGTCGCGCCGAAAGTTGGCGCGCCAGTTGCGGAGTTTCCGTTTGACCTCGCGGCGGGGGCGATGCGAGGTCAGCCAATTTCTCAGGGAAATTATCAATGATGGACGCGCAGTCGTGGCTCGTTATCAACGCGCGTGGATATCATGCCGCATAACTAACGAGCGAGACTGTTAAGACTGGAAAGTTTCGCGGTCCCGTAATACCGTGATTATGCTCAAGTGCTCCAGCCCGTACCTTGAGAGACTGACGAGGCGTACGCGCACAATCACGCGTAATCACGTAATCGCATTATCGCGAGAAGCCAGGCTCTCGTCCGCGCGGCGGCTGACCTAAAAATCACCCCGACTTGGCGCTCCTTGATTCACTCGCCGCAAGAAGCTAGCCTTGCCTCCCTCGAAGAGAGCCCTGGCTGGATTAGGGATCCTGGTCAATTAGGGCACATTCAAGACGGCGCTTCGCCTTTTCGAGCCTCATCGCGCCGAAAACGCCCGCTTCTGATTACGGGAGACAATGTTTCTCGCCGACAACCGCGAGGAAACCGCGTCACGGATTACACGATGAGTGCAGCACTGGGATCAACGAGTTTGGATGTCCGCGTATAAAACGGCCGCGGAATCAAAGGCCGCGAGATGCCGGCTAATAACTCTGTTACGCGCGGCGTATCGTTCTGCGTTCGACCTGCAGCCATTTTTTCTCCTCCTTCTCTTCGTGTTCCGCTTCTCGCGCGTTTCGCCAGCGAAATGGACGTGGCTTCCTCCCCCCCCCCTCTCTCTCTCTCTCTCTCTCTCTCTCGTCGGTCGCATTTAACTTTGATCTTCATCTGTTCTTTCAGGAGATTATTATATGAATCGCGGCTTGTGCGGCTGCCGCTGTGCGGACGAAGGGGAGGGCAAACACGATTAAACACGCGTCAATCGGGCGAGGGAACCATGGCGCGGACGGGAGGGTATTGAAAGGGATCTCCACGTGGAAGTCGCGTAAAGGATACCGTTGAGATACACCTAGCGTAACAAAGCACAAAGCGCGACCGAGCTTTGTATCGATCGGCGCGAGCGTCGGCGATGGCGTCGGCGTCGACGACGGCGGCATCGCGTCGCGAGAGAGAGAAATCGCACGATCGCCGACACATTACCGAGCGTTTCCCTCCGACCGGAAGGTCGGCGGGGCGGCGGGGCGGCGGGGCCGGGGCCGGGACAGGCAGGCAGGGAGGAGGAGGAGGGGAGCGGCGCCAGGGCGATTTTTCGCCCGTAATCCGCAGACGATGCATAATGCCTGTCAGGGCCAAAGGAAACATTCCATTAAGGAAATGAGCCCTGCGCCATGTTAAATTACGTTTGTTTCGTGCCGCGGAAGGACGTCTCTCTCTCTCTCTCTCTCTTACACACACACTCTCTCTTTCTCTCGTTCCTTTTCTTAAGCTGCCGTTCGTGCGCTCGCTACGTGCGCCATCGCGACGATCGCAATTTGGCATGAAACCATAGTTTTAATTGATGCTTTCTTGGAACGAGCGCTCCCGATCGGGAGCGAAGAATCGTTCTCCGGAGATCCCGCGGGGAATCGCTTTGTGCGTGACTCGCTATTGTCTCGATCTTCGTGCCGAAAGGTCAATCAACCGCGATGAAGTTCCCCGTATCGCGGCACTGATGACCGCTCTTGAATAATACCGGCTTGAATTTCGACTGCTGCATTCGCCTTTCGGGAAGTCGACTCGGCGCATAGTCGGCTTGTACTTCGCTTTGCAGAAGCTCTCGGATGAAGGATCGACCGGTGCAACGTCGGGAAGCAATGCGGAGAAATGCGGAGGACTCCATCGCGGGCTTCATGATCGTAGACGTCCGCGCGATGGCAGACGCAGGGCGGTTTCGCTTGATGCAGCTGCTGTTATTATCGCGCGCAAACTGCTCGTTATAATAAACACTCGATGCATCCACACTTGTACGCTTGTGTGGATGTGTGCGCGCGTGTCCGTATCGGGGAAGCGGGTCGCGGACTAATGCGAGATCTATTCAACGTAATTACGCTAGCTGTTATGCGCGTCACTCTCGCAGCCGGCATCAAGATCGTGCAGCGAACTTGGGTTTGTCTGATCGACGGAAGACGGAATTCGGCGTGTTATCGGATGGCAGCGGACGCATCGCCAGGGGAAGTGGCGACTTGCGTCATTCCCCTTCGTCGTGGGTTCACGCGCGCTGCTAGAACGGGTTTCATCTCGCTTTGTTGTTTATCGATTTCTCCGGGACCGCCCTGCGAGCATGTTGCAAAATAATTTCATTCGACCGGGAAATCACGGCGCTGCAATCTCGCTAGCGACTCGATAGCTAAGCTTTTGGGAATTGGATGTAAAGCGAGCATCGTCGTAGCGTAAATTGTTTCGATTCGACTTTCACAACGATCGTCGCCGCCACGTCTTGCCGTATATTCCATGTTGATCGCTCTTTAAGGGATTGCTCGTCCTCGCTCATCGAATACTCCATGTCGCGATATTAATAATGTACGAGCACTGGCGCACTGCGTCTGCGCTGCAGATACGTTTTACACCGTCAGATCGAGACGAGTCTCGTCAATGTCGCGCGCTATTTATCGCGGCTAAATATTTGGCGAATCGACGCCTCGCCCGAAAGCATTCGGACGTCCTAATCCTTGCGTTTGGGATTACGCCGATCGCGCGCGCGCGGATTTCGCGTTTTTCATGCGGCGGTGGTGAACAAAAAGAACTTTTGCATCGGGGGATCGATATCGCCCGACCGACCTGGGTCGGAAACAGAAATGAAATTAATCCGCGAAATTTTAAGTGCGATCATCCTGATCACGCGCGCGCGCGTGAATAAACGGAGCGTGTAAATAACGCGAACGAAATCTCGAGATCTCCTCCTGCTCCTCCTCCTTGATCGTCCCAAATATTTTATCAGCGTTGATTAAACCGCGCCAACGCCCAGAGAGCCAGAGAGCGCTCGCTTCGTAACGCTTCGTAACGCGGGGGTGCTTCTGCCTCTCCCCCGTTCCCCCGGCCGTTTCATATTCATGAAAGTCATTAAAACGCGATTTCGCCGACGCTGGCCGACAAACGGACCGCGAGATCACGGCAGCGGACTCTCCTCGCGATTAGATCAACCGGACAAATATTTGAGGGCTCTCCTCGCGCGGCGTCTCGTCTTTGCGTGCTTCAGCGCCGACTTCGGTATCCACTCTGCTCGATAACTCGTTCCGAGGAGAAACTTTGCCGGCTTCCAACTTTTCAAGCCTTTACATTGATTCGAGGGGAGTGGCACGAGTCGGCGGCGCTAGCCGGGACATAAATCCGCGTTCGTGTTTGTGAATACTTCATGACTCGCTGCGAGTGACTCTCTGTCTTCCCGTGCCCGGTTTGTGTCTCCTGCATAAATAATCGATCCGCGGATGATAAGCGAGACGAGGCGCGTGAGAGGCGGATGATAAATCTGCCGGGAGGTGATGAGGTTGCATGAAAAAGTAAGTCGAAAGCGTGGAATTAATTCCCTTTCGGCGGGAGCTTCCGCTGGAAATCGTCGATCTCGAAAGCTGCCGCTCCCGAATTCGCCGATCACTTTTTCTCGCACTCGCACTCGTAAATCGTTGGACGCGCGTAACGCGATAACGATCGCCGCGAAAATAGAAGATAGAAAATAGAAAGGAGAGAAGAAAAAGAGGACACAGGTGCTTTATTTATAAAAAGCAAGCGGGGAATTGATGGGAAGTTGTTGGGTAAACTGCCTGCAAATTAAAAACGGCGGTTTCCGCCTTTTTATAAAATATTCCACTCGCCGCGCGCGTTCCTGCGAGCCTGCCGGAACGAATTCGGCGCGCTGCTATCGAAAATCATACATTTCGCGTGCTTTAACTTCTTCGCCGGATTTGCCGGATCGACGTCACGTTAATTTCCCGTAATTGTACGTGATAACGCGCGCAGTTGGGCAGTAGGCAGTTTCACTCGCGGCCGAAAAAAACGTGAATTCTCACGCGGAACGTGCGTGAAGCGGGATTATCGCGATGGGATCTGCCGTTGCCGTTTCGGCAAACGTCAAACATCGGATCTCGCTGTTTAATAACGGCTCAATAGCAGTCAATAGACACTTAGAAATCCGCTGGCGGACGCGTTGTCGCCAAGCCCGCTAGCCTAATTAATGCAATCCAGCAGACGATCCGGTTTACGTGCCAGCTTGCTTGTCGCTGTCATAATACGTAAACCCACGTTCACACAGACGTCTTCGACGTTGTGCGGCATGCTTTACATCGGCATACTGTCAGGTCACTGTCGCGTTATCCCGCTAATAATCGAATCCCGAGTTATCCGGGCGAGATGTATCGCTTGCGGCGATCGAGCCGAGACCGAGCGAATCGCGAAGATATTTCGCAAGAGTCCCGTCATTCTCGGGATCGCGATTGCAATTTCGTCATTTAAAATTCCGGACAGCCGGAATTTACATTGTCTCGCGTCGTTACGACGGCGCGCGAGATCGATTATCGATCTTCCACGCTGAGATTCTTCCTCAGCGCGGACGCGACATCGACGCGGCCGGATAAAATTGTCGCAATTAGCGGAAAGCAATTGGGATCGCGTAACTGGACTCTGTGTCGGAATAAAGGATCGTTCCGGTTGACCGGGTCGCTGCGAGTTCGGCGAGACAACGGTGACCCGGACAATCGCGCTCAAAGGAGCGCGCGACGCGCGAATCGATGCGCCCGGTTAATTTCCTTGAGCTAATTCGATCGATGTTGACTTGCTGTTTCAGTTGGACAGGTTCAAAGAGCCACCGGCGTTCGGACCGATGTGCGACCTCCTCTGGTCGGATCCCCTCGAGGACTTTGGCAACGAGAAGAACGCGGAACACTTCTCTCACAATAGCGTCAGGGGTTGTTCGTACTTTTACAGGTGAGCGGCCTACTTTGACGTTTTCCTCAGCGCGATTAACCGATCTGATACGCGCGTCGATCATTGACGATCGACATGGTGCGCAACAGTGACGGCCAAGTCGCAGCGGGAAAGAGAAAAAGGTTGCATCCAAGCCTCGATCGCCGGATCCTCTTCTTCCGTTTCGTCGCTCTTCGTCGCTTCATGCCGTATGTACGACCCGTGTGTCGTTTCTCGATCTCAGTCTCGTTTTTCGACTCTCCCAGTTCGCCGACCGGCTAATTATCTTTGTCGTTTGCGGCAGCGGTCCTCGCGCGATCACGCGTCGAGAAACGAGATGCCTTTGGCTGTCCGTCTCTACGTCGAGGGCGGCCTCCCCGGAATCTTACCGTCGAATCCATCTACGTACGTCTCTTTCGGTCGACCCTTTGCTCCGTCTCGTCAACCTCCATGTTGGCGCGCCTTCGTCCCGCGCGAGAATTACTGACGCGGTCTCCGCTCGCGGAAGCCCTTAATTACACGAACGAGAGTGCGCTAATGAGCCTCGAGATCGAGATAAGCGTCAATCGTCGCTCGAGGCAACGGATCTTTGGATCTTTCCGGAATCACGCAGAATTTCGTCATCGCGATCGATCCCGACGATCGTGATCGTTTCCTGGTTGGCGCAGATGATCGCGATCGCGATCGCCATGAGATAACGGCGGAGCGGCCATGAAGACGTACCGCGCATGGTCGGTCTCTCCGCGGCCGCGGCCTTTCGCCCTTTGACCCAGGAATATGCATCAAGATCCACGCGAACGCACAAATCACATCCTCCCGTGCGTGCCGCGGTCCGATCGTCTGATCACGCTTCGACTCGCGCTACTCGAAGCTCACTGCTCCCTCCCCGCCCGCCTCCCAATGATTCGTATGTAATGATGCGTATGTTTCGTCTTTCTTCTTCCGATTGGGGGGAGCGAATTGGGCGCCGCGATCACGTCCGCGATTCGAACGAATACGTCTTGCCGACGTATGCGCATCCGAGCTGAGATTCATCGAGCCGGGTGGTCGATACGCGCGGTGCGGCGCAGTTTTCGAGAGATTTCACCTCGTCATTAATCTCTGTCGGCGCTATGAACGGGTCCTAATGGCCGCTAACGACCCTACCGCGATGCCGCGCAAACATTTCTCGCGTCTCCTGGCCGGGTCGGGTTTACGGTGGCGCGAGAGGGGTCATCTCTTGTTCGCATCTTTGGCGGCTTAATTTGTTTACGCGGACTCGCCGTGGACTCGCCGGTATCCGTCACTCAGTGTCCAGCTGACGGCGATGGATCGCTATTCAAAAGCGCGCGGGGGGGGATCGGGATATCCAAGTCGCATTAAGCGCCGCGGAACTTTGCAATTTTACAAGCGAAGTTCGAGCGTTCTCCGAAAATAAATCGGTACGAGCGAACTTGAGTGCTCGGCGTCTTGATACATTTCGTACAAATTTCCGGAGTCGCATTAGCAAAGTTCTCGTGTTTCTCGTTTCTCGCGTTCAACAAATTAGAATTGATTATCTGGCAAGCCTGTGAGCAATCGTTTTCGATACGGCTGCCAAAACGGAGCGCGCATGATGGAAGCGCGCGCGCTTCTGCCGAACGAATCCTCGCGCTAGAAATCACTAGATGGATTTTTACGAGGAGCTTGTACACTCTAGAAAAAAATTCACCGCGAAATTGACAAGTCAGTAACGAAAGTAACGTTGAATTAAGAGCTTCGGCTTTGAGTCTTGCAACCGCGACGATTTCCGCGCGGACCATTAATCCTGAAACGAGTAAACGCCGAAATCAACTCGATGACATAAACAGAGATGAGCAGCTCCTCAACACTCGAAGGATCTCTCGCCGTGATCGTCTTGGCGTTTAATTCGCGTCGCGAACCTTTTCCACGACTTTTCCACAATCGGGGAACGTCTGCTTGCAGTTACGCGGCATGCTGCGACTTCCTGCAGAACAACAATTTGCTCAGCATCATCAGGGCGCACGAGGCTCAAGACGCCGGATACCGCATGTACCGAAAGTCTCAGACGACGGGCTTCCCATCGCTTATCACCATCTTCAGCGCGCCCAACTATCTCGACGTGTACAACAACAAGGTAAGCGTCCATCGCGCCGTTGTCGCATCATTGCTCCGACATTAATCAAACGGCGCCGATGCGAGTATCGCTGATCACCGCGCAGCATTATTCCATACACGTGGCTTGTAAACCTTCTCCGTCCTCGCAGGCGGCAGTTTTAAAGTACGAGAACAACGTGATGAACATCAGGCAGTTCAACTGCTCGCCACACCCGTACTGGCTGCCCAATTTCATGGACGTTTTCACATGGTCCCTGCCGTTTGTCGGCGAGAAGGGTAAGTCGTAAAGCACAAGTACGAAGCTCGCTTCTCCGTAAAATCACGAATCCCCGAGCGATGCGTCCTCTCGAAAACGCGTTTTGAACGAGTACGTATTGAAAGAGATATATCTGAAAAATGTCTCAGATATATATATACGCATATATCTGGAACGTAATGATGTTAAAGCAATTAAGCACAGCAGTATCTTCGGACGCGATAGAAGCCATTGATCGTGAGAATTTCGAGATGGACGGTACTGCTAACGCGAGCTGTCGCAACCGAGAAATGTTTTTATTCTGACATTTGACGAGCGACTCCCCTGCTTTGCCTTTCAGTTACGGAGATGTTGGTGAACGTGCTGAACATTTGCTCGGACGACGAGCTGATGAGCGATGGCGACGACGCGCTCGAGGAAGGTAATGTCCATCATTTGTTGGCCCCCATGTTCACTCCACGTTAATTCTCACCGCGTTATTTTGCAGACATCTTAAGAATCGGCACACAGACTGGTCGCTCTTATATCGTGATCAGGGCCTGGGATTCTCTTTTCCATTTCCCCCTTTTGTGTAAACTCCGCGTAATCTTGACGTGTTTGATACTGAGTTTTTACTGACGGCCCCTCCCCCGTCCCCCCTCAGTGCGAAAGTCACGGTGTCGGAGACAGCGCGAATGGGAATCGCGTTTCTTTCGTACCGTTCCAGTCGTAAGCGAAACCGCAAAAGTTATTGCAAGAGCGGAGCGCAGATTGTCGCCGGAGCGAGAACGAGCGAGTCCGATCCTTGGCGGTTCATCCGGCGCAGCGAGGCTGCGTTCTGATAACAGCAAAGGACGAGACTCGTTTCGGTCTGATGCCACGAGGACGAGCGGACGAGCGGCGAGTGTGATAAGACGCGAGATTCCGTCGAATATCCGAAATCTCTTAGGAACTCTCCGACACACGATGTAAGAGCGGCCACGTCACTTTCGTGCATCGGGAGAATGCGCCGCGGATTCATCCCTCATGTCCCGCCGAGCGATAGAAAGGAGTCGCGGAGACGATTTAACGATGAAAAATGAATCCGCTCGGCGGATCCGTCTTGTGAATCGTCGCATTCTCCTTTGAAAAGAGACAAGATCGATCGTGCACGTGCAACGGCGGGTTGGACGCCGGCGAATGATGAATTCCGCGCGCCCATCGCCCGTCTCGTCGCGGTTAATCGAAATCGGGCGCATCCGCGCCGAACGCGTCCTTTGATTTTTCACTTGATCATTCTCAATGCGATCTCGTTTAAGGCGTGCGTCCAATCTCGCACTCCTAAAGCTACCCGGATCGCCGGGCTTTGCGTTCGCCGCGCGGAAAATCTCACGCGCACGATCGCTCTTCAGCCTGCAATTCACTCTCCAATCGAATACAACAGCATCATGTGGATTCTCTACGTATTCCACGTACCCTGTCTCCTCATACATCTCTCTTTCAAATCACACGATTCCGCCGACGTTCGCGCACCACCACTCGAGGTCTACCATTATCGAGCGGAAGAGCTAAAAGAGCTGAAGGAAATGTCATCCCGACGCGCGATTTCCTTCCCTTCCCTCTCCCTGAAGTACACGTCACGCCGGAGGAAAAGTAGCCGATCTGCAAGATGTTTGGTTCTTCCCCCCCCCCCTCTCCTTTTCCCSCCCGTCCCGGCGATATTCTATCGCCCTTGGAACTTCCGGAGACAAAAAATCTTGAATTCTCTTTCTGTTTACATTTTCACTCGCTGCACGGACAGATGGTAAGAAACGCCGTTCGATTCTTCTAGACGTCACACGATTAAGAGCTTCATTGATTATCATTAATTTTTAGCGATCTCATAGTAGTTTCTCAATGTCGAGTTTCTCTTCCTCTTTTTCTCTCACTCTCTTTCTCTCTCGCTCTCTCTCTCTCTTTCTCTTTCTGTCTCTTTCTCTGCATCTCTTTCTCTCTCTCTCTTCTTTTTCTTCTTCTTCTTCTTCTTCTTCTTCTCTGTTTTTACGTTTATTTCCTTCTTTATTATATAGATTGTACGTACAATATTTTGTCGCAGCCTCATATTTCATCTTTCTCGGGAGAGAAACGTACGTACATCCAAGATCTTTTCTCTTTTCTTCTCCCTATCTTCCGTTATCTCTACATCCCTGATTGTATACGTTTGTATAATTTACGTACATTTGCCATTTTTTCCGTATGTTTCTTTCTCTTCTTTCGTATGTTTCTTTCTCTCATTGCACATGTGATCACCTGTGTGTCTCACCGGTACTTGCAATTTCTCGCATCGGATTACAAGGTATCATGATTTCTTTTTTCTTAAATCTCTCTCTCTCTCTCTCTCTCTCTCTCTCTCTTTCTCTCTCTCTCTCTCTCTCTCTCTCTCTCTCTCTCTCTCTCTCCCCCCATTCCCCGATTATGTACGTATATGCATATACATATTCGACGTGTCTTGACGGCACATAGCCTGCGTTTTTTCATCCTCACTCTTTGTAGACTTTGATTTTCTGCATCATTTTATTCATAGCATTCTCTCACCTCGTCTTCGTACATTTGTTCAAGATGGCAGAAAGGCCTCGTCTCTTGCCGAGAGCGCGATGTATATATTTATTTCACGATGGCCTTCGGGCTCTCTATGCTCTCTACGCTTCTTGATGAGTCGATATTTCGTAACTAACGGTCGAGAAAAGACATCGCTCGTCTGCCATCTTGCGCATTACGTATCCTCGATTCACGCATGCATCGTATCGATCGGATAAGATGACGCCAGACTATCAGGCCGGCCTCGTCTTAATTATTTTCTCGATGTTACCCGACGATATTTCCAGATCGATCTCATTTACCATTCGCTCCAATCGAACTCTCTACCGCTGTCCGACTTCCATCAGTTTCAATCTCGATTTCACGTATCACGTCCATCCCACCTCTGCGCTGGCCTATTTTGTTATTTTTTCCTTTTCTGTCCCTTCTGTCTTTTCTATACATCTTTCTCACATATATATAGTTCTCTTTCCCCCTTGTCGCCGGTAATTATCGCGTGTAATAATTCACTCCGTTGACATATGGAGAGCTAAAAAAAGGTATCAAGACTTCCGGCGGATGGAACTCCGCGAAAATTATTTTCCTCTCAACCCGTCGAGCTCCGAACGGATCGTGTATCCAGTTATTCAAAACACCAGACTGCTGCATGGACTATGAATTACGAATGTTTTATATCTGTTTCATTCGTTATATACGTGCGTGCTCGAAGAAGCAAACCAAAACGCGCGATCCGCGATATCAGATCGATATATATATCCATCTCGGGCGGACGATCGCAGGTTCAGGAGCATCCTCTATCCATCGGTCAACTCCGAGCCCCCGAAGAGAAAGGCAAGCCGTCTTTGGATCGTCCTTTCTTATCTTTTAGCCTCGCCTCATCCGCCCTGGAAACTGTCTCGTGGAGAACGCGCTCGCGAGAACGTTCCCCGTCCGGTTGTTGCGGCTAGGTTGCTTTGATCGAAGAAAAAAAAGGAGAAAAAAAAAGGAAAGAAAAGAGTTCAAGCAGGGACCCGGTGTTTCGATCAATAAGACACCCTTGCTCCCTCCTCCCTTCGCTCCTTTCTCTCTCTCTCTCTCTCTYTCTCTCTCTCTCTCTCTCTCTCTCTCTCTCTCTCTCTCTCTCTCTCTCTCTCTCTCTTTCCTTTCCCACTCGGCCATCTCTCTGGTTTCGTCTCCTTTAATTATTGTGAGATATATATATATATATATATATATATGTGTATGTATATATATATATATATATGTGTATATATATATGTGTATATATATATACACAAACACGCTCACGCGCTACCTACGTACCCTGAACCCCTGGTTCTCGCTAATCGGACCCTTGCCGCTATCGTTCCCACAACCCTGCCCGCCCGCCCCTTCTTCGAAGTTGCACTGACTGTCTTTTATCGTACTCCTTCTTTATTATATTTATATCAATCACACTGGCCTTGGACTCTTCCTATCTCGGCACGACACTATGCTACTACCTCTACTACTTCTACTACTACTTCTACTACTACCACTCAAAACTCCGATCGTTCGACATACCGCAACCCCCGTAAAGTCGCAGCCAAAGTCGTTGTCCAAAAAAAGAATGGTAAGTCCCCGTGAGAGCCGACGACTTACTCTCTCTCTCTCTCTCTCTCTCTCTCTCTCTCTCTCTCTCTCTCTCTCTCTCTCTCTCTCTTTCTCTTTCTCTTTTGAAAGGCCAAGATTTTTTCTTTTTTCCGTGCGTGCCAGGTAACCCAACGAGATTTTTCTTCACGGTTTTATCTTTTATATCAAGATATATTTATGATATATATATATGTATATGTATATGTATATATATATGTAAATATATATCTTTAATTCTAGTTTATTTTCATCAGTGTTTTGTCTTGCGTTTCGATTTTTCTCCCTTCTCTTTTCCTTGCTCCTTTTCCGTTACACGCCGGATGCACGTCGTGACGCGTTCTGCTGATTCGAGCACGCTGATATCACGTTAGCTTTTGATTTATTTTTATCACGCGCCCATTGACGAGCGCGGAAATATAATGCAGTTTCCTGTAATCTCGTAATTGGCGCAATAATGATAATCTTATCAATTCTGATGCTTTTCATCCGGAGTTAATATCGGTTCAATTAGCTTTCCGCTACGCAACTCGCAAATTACCGTCCGTGCACTGTCTACAACGCTCCAATCGATACCTGGCTGTAACGAATAAGTTTAATCCAACGGCAATAATTTCGATTCCGTTCGCATGAAAGCCCTACCTATATTTTTCTCGCCGTTGTTGCTGCCGACTGGGATTGTTAGATGTACGCCGATGAAGATGATGCGAGCCGGAGCTCGCACTGTCGGAAATTCGGGGACGATCACACCAGCAGAACGACGTCGACAACGAACGGACTCCGCGCGACGTATCATTTCCAATGGATTTGTTGAGTTGATGATTTTTCTCTTTGTTCCTGTACAACTATCTCTGTGTTTCTCTCTACTATCGGTAGTCGCATAATTTTCTTTTTCCTTTCCTCTATCTATCTTCTGTCATACGTGTCATCTTCTACTTTCTTTGATCGTTGCTGCATAACCGTTCCCGGACTTTGGATTGAACTAATATTAACTGTCCGTTAATTGTCTGCCGTTAAACGCACCGTTAAACTCGCCGTTCTTCACTCATCTTCCGTCTTTTCTTGCCGCTTCATATCGATCATATCGATTGTTGCGTTACACATCGGCGCCTTTGTACCATCGTACACTCTTCGTTATCCACTCACATGCTGAATTAACACAATGGCCTCGCTCCTTCCCCTTCTCCTTCCCTCCTCTTTCTTTCTCTCTCTCTCTCTCTTTCTCTCTCTCTCTTTCTATATCTTCCTCACTTTATTCCTTCGTAATCTTCGTTAAGTTTCTCCTGTCTGCTTCTTGCGCTTCTCGATCGAACACACCAACGCGACTCGTACGCAAGTTGCATTGAACGTTCCCAACCGGAAGTCGACGATGCGAGTTCGCTATATCGCGCGAGATGTGTGCAATTTAACGAGCTCATCTAAAAGACGGAGACACCCAAGAAGCGGAGCAAAACGATATACCGCAGCAGACGCGATGAGTCTTTCAAGTTTAAGACTTTGCTCTCCCGCCTCTTGCGTGTATCAGCGCGCACATCCGAAGCCAAAGTAGCATCATGCGAATGTGCACGCGAAAGATACGATCGCGTCTTCGTCGTAGGACCGGTTGTCTGACGGCAACGACAGATCTAACGTGAATTTATACGCTCGCCTCGAAAAGAGAAGGCTTCATAGAGCTCGCCGGATTAGTCGAGAAAGTTCAATGAGTACGTCCCATTCGATCGTTTTACTCCCCTTTCTATCTCTCCCTTCCATCTCTTTCTCTATGTCTCCCGTCTGTTTTTACCCTCAATCCTCTCGACATTCTCACTTCCGCGCTTTCTCTCTCTCTCTCTCTCTCTCTCTCTCTCTCTCTCTCTCTTTCTCTGTCTTTCGCTCTCTAGCATCCGTTCTGGGCTCTAGCCGACGAATTTCCGCATTGCATTCGTTATGGCGCTCGCGACACGGTTTTACGACTTCGAAACCGCTTCCCCTCCCCCCGTTCTCACCCATCTGTCCCCCAACATCTAAAACAGCTCTCCCCGCCTCCCACTTCGTTTGAGTTTCGCTCGTTTGACTTGAGTTCGGTTTATTTGCGCGCTTTACGATGCAGCGTGAGATATCTTGCTCTTGTGTGCATATGCGCGCGCGCGCGTGTATGTGTGTGTTGTGTCGGATGTGCGAGGCTTGCCCGTTCTGTTAACAGCGTCCAGCGAGAGAACGCTGAGAACGCTCCACTAACAACGCTTCCGGTTTTACGAGCGCGACCGGCTGCGCCCGGACCTCGTTCGATACGTCCACGAGATTTCTCCGAGCGGCGCGGTCCGCCGATAACGGCCTTAACTCTCTGATCTTGGCTCCATCGTGATGTCTCTACGATACGATAGCTACAGCGGCCATCGATCGTGCGTTTGAAACGCATATCCCGGACGCATTATCCGGTGTCCGTTCTCGAATCTGCTCCCATTCGTTGATCCTATCTCGAGGATTGATAAGTCGATGATATCGAGATGCGATCGAGACGAGAAAATCTCTCCAGAAAATCATCAGGAGTGGGGAAGAGCTGCCGCCGATGCGTTCCTTAGCTCGATCAGATCCGATCGCGTGCTAATATCGGGGAAAGATCAACGCGCCTCCGCTAAAGTCGCAGGTCGCGCTTAATTAATTAATTAGGGATCGCGGGAGGCGAGATTTCCCTCTGTAAGTAAGCAATTTCCAGTTGCAGCAGGGAGATCCGCTCCCGCTCGCCCGCGGATGCGCCGTCCCCGCGTCCTTCCTCGCGACGTCCCCCATTCCAGATCCTGAAAGAGGCTCTCGCTGGCTCCGGGGGAGCCTCCGCATCGACCCGGGAACGTGTAGCTGATCGATAGAACGCATCGAGTTCCGCGAGATAACGAGGGAGAGCATCGATCAACCGGCTCTGCTTTCACTCTGCCGGTATCTTAGGCTCTCTCGTAGCAATCCAGGCTCGAGTCAATCGTTCGTCTCTGCCGCATGCCGTTGGCTGCATTCCGGAAATGCTCGGCATGATCGCGAATCGAAAATCGCGGCGCCCGCGATCGGAATCAGGGATGCCGCTATCGCGGATGCGATGTCGGATGTGGAATCTGGGAAAGCCGCGTTCATACGATCTCGTGTTCGCGATGTTGCTGGATACCGCTCGATCGATCGAGGATTTTCATCGTGACAGTCGCCGCATCGCGGACGTTTATTCTCGGAGAGCAAGAATCGAAGAGGGACGAAGCCAATCAGCTTCCCCGAAGCTCGACGGAAAGCCACTATTCGGAAGCTGCATCGAGCGAGATCTACTCGGCTCGGCTTTGCACGGGCAGCTTTACGCAACGCGGACGATGGTCTGTGCAGACGTGTCCCATTGTCGGCGACAGGATATCCGTTACGTTTCTCGATGTTGGATATCCTCCCGGGAAACTCGAAGATTCCTGCCAGAAGAAAGGCAGAAACGACGCTCGGCCGTAACGACTTGGTTCACGCAACAAAAAAAGAGAAAGTGCTGCGAATCTCCGCGCGAGGCCATCTTTCACCTTTCCAGATGAAGGAGTCGCGACATCGCGCGCACGTTTCCGTTTTCTTTCCGTGTCCAGGCGTGTCCCGATCTCCCGGTGGCTAATCGGGTGGCTCCACGATCTTTCACTTCATTAACGCGAACGGTCATTGAAATTTCGTCGCGCTCAAACCGCGAAATCGTCAAGTAGCAATCGAAAGCTCGCATCCTGATACTTTGATGGATAATTTCTCTGTTAAACCGGAGGATATCCCTCTCCTCGTTTCCTTTTATTTAAGCTTCATCTCATTTTCGCTTGTTACACGTTACACGTCCTTTGGAGGAATTTGGAATTTAAATTAAAATTTCTCACCGCTTTTCCCTCTGTACGGTAATTGAAAAAGTTAATGCAACGCGCCCTAGAACGCGCGCGCGCGCGAATCAATGTTACTATTAACGGCGATAAAATCGTGTTATGCCTTGAGAATTAATTCTTGATTGGAATTTCAAATCCTTCTCTTTAATTGACTGGCATTCCCGTCACGCGTCGCGCGCTTCGATCCAAGTAAGAAAGCCTCTCTCCTCTGTGCGTTGCTTTATTTTTATCTTCCGTCGAAAGGTCGTCGTTAATAAACTATTCAACCATGGATATTTCTCCCGGTCTGTCTTTATCTCGCAATAGTTTCGCCGGACTATCGTCATCGTTTTCCTCCGTTTTTCTTCTCCTTTCCTCGCAATCCGATGCTTCCTCGAACACGAACACGATCTCAAGAAAAATATCAAGAGACGTGCTGCGCGCTCGCCAATGCACGACGCACCATCTCGGGTGCGCAAAGCTGCCGGACACACTTTTCCACTTCACGAAAAAGTTACTCCGTTGGCCGGCATGCGACGCATTAATTTCTCTCTCTCTCTCTCTCTCCCTCTCTCTCTCTCTCTCCCCCTGTCTTTCTCTCTCTTTATCTCTTTCTCCCTCATCCTTTTTACGCGTCCCGATTCTTCCATCATCATTCGCTCTTCTTCTCTCGATTTTTTTCCTCTGTCTTTCTATCCTTCGATCTGCTCGTTTGTCTTTACGCTTTAAGTTGAGTCCCGTTGAGTTACGTTGAGTATGTGTACCCTTTATTTAATTCGGTCTCCGCCAGCCGCCGAATTATATTTCGTAATTACCGGTTTTCCTTTTTGCGCATGCTTAGTATATATTTAGTATCTACCAGCGATAATCAAGCGAACTAGTGTCTAATATCTGCGCGGATCGCGAGAGGATCGCGCTTGCCAGTCGATTGCAGGTGTAAGATACGCGATATCGTACCCGACGATGACTGGCAGCATCCTCGAGCGATCCTATGAAAGTTTATTAATCGACTTGTTTTTCTTTGAGACAGTTGCTCCAGGAAAATCTCTCTAGCGGCATCGCGCCACGCGCAATGATAATTTCACGATTCTTTATGCACCCATATACATATAACTGTCACATTGTGTCGAGATTACTTTCATTCTCTCTCTCTCTCTCTCTCTCTCTCTCTCTCTCTCTCTCTCTCTCTCTCTCTCTCTCTCTCTCTCTCTCTCTCTCTATCTCTATCTCTATCTCTATATCTGTCTATCTGTCTGTCTATCTATCTATCTGTTTATCTATTTATCTGTTTCTTTCTCTCTCTTCCTACGCGTGTTTCGAATTCTCTTGATTTTCTCGGCGCCAGCGGAATCTCGGACGATCATCCCGTGTGTCCTCGGGACGGAATTTAGAATGAGATCTGGCGCTCGCGTGTTTCTCAAACGTTCGGAATCGATTTTCCGAGTTTGAAACAAAGTAATCTTTGGCACGGTCGAGTTTTGCGAGAAAGTGACTGCACCTCGACGAACTACGGAGCGATACTCGGTTCTAGTAATCTCATGAGTTTCGATTAGCTGGATGATACGTGACATTTCGAGAACGAGATATCGTCTCTCTTGCGAAGTCGAGTGCTGCGTGTTGACGCGCATTGTAAAATCGTGTATTATCCAGAGAATCGATTCGTCGCTATCGTCAAACCGCGCGCTCGCCCGAGTCCAGCAATCTCGACGCAAACGGAAAATCCATCCCTCTTTCACACTAATCGACTTACTCTCTTTATATTTGCAGCGGCGTGAATCGCGAGCGTTCGTATCTTGGTTCACGGGGAGTTTCGGTATCGGCAAAGTCGCCCTTGCGCGAACGATCGTTCCGCGTTTCTTATCGAGCTGGTTTTGTAGGATATACCGAATATTCCATCCGCGCTTTTATGCACGTGATGCGCTTTCCACATTTGTCGTGGCTGTAATGATATTAATGCGTTTCCCTCGAGGGAATTTCCTCTCGCCGGCTGAGGACACGACACGCAGTCGGCCCGCCACGCGATTTCCGGAAACTCGTTTTATAATTACGCGAGGAAAGAGCGCGTGTCGGAAACGCGCCTGCCTGGAAAATGTTGTCGTCGCAACAAGCGGTGGCGTGAAGAGCGATACGCTTCATATTCTTGCAATCTTTTTATGCCGGCGCGACTTTGCCGACTTCCAGGGAATCCAGTAGCGGATTAAGCTGTCGCTTAAGAGAACAAAGTGCCTTATGAACGAAGCGAGCGTTTCGCGGAAACGCGTCGAACATCGCCGTCTGCGGTCGATCGGATTTTCGAGAAAACTCCTCCAGTTTTCTTAATCCGCTACCGAGAACCAATTTCTACTTAATCGTAGAAGGAAGAAAGAAACGACCATAAAACGACAGAGATAGAAATCGCCCGACGCACACGCTTGATTGAATGCCACTTACGCTGTGCACACTTGTTTTTTCTTGTCTGTTCTATGTGTTGTTTCCTTTGCGCCGTACTCTACAATTACTACTTTCTTCGCCACCAACCACCATCACCACCATTAACATCGCTACTACTACTATTACTACTACTACTACTACTACTACTACTACTACTACTACTACTACTACTACTACTACTACTATTACTATTAACCATCAACCACCGAACGACCATTCGCAAACCGTCAAAAAAAAATAATAATAATTACAACGCATCCTCCCATATGGGCTGTGCCCGAACGAATCGCGATCACCATAAAAATATCTCCGCCACTCTCACCACTCACCACTCTATCTCTTCTCTTCGGCCGCATTTTGACGCTGCTCTCACATTGTTGGTTACTTCTGTCCTTTTACTTACGTCCACTACGCTCAACTATCGGTAAAACCGAACAACCATGGGCGCACCATGGTAACCCGATGGTAACCCGATGGTAACCCGACGGTCCGGTCCGAATACGACCCCACCTACCATCGCGTACGGTGAGTTGTTTTCTATTGAAAATGCGAGTAAGACCTATACTACTCTCTTTCTATCCTCTCTTCTCTCTCTCTCTCTCTCTCTCTCTCTCTCCCCCCCTCTCTCTCTCTCTCTTTCTCTTTCTATCTCTACCTGTCGGCCCATGAATGACGAACTCGCGGGAACTCAACGCCGTTTTCTTTCGCCTCGCCGCGCGAGATACACGCGAGGATGCTTTAAACGTTATCGCGAGCGTTCCCGCTCGATTCGTTTCCCCTTTAACGATATTCGATAATTACGGGACGTAAGACGAGTCCCGCGCCGCATCCCGGCGAGACTCAATGTCGATCCGCGTTAACGAGCGGCATAAAGCTTGTTAACGGTCACGTGGAGGCCCTCCCCGGGTCTCGGAACGAGATGGAAAAGTCCCGGAGGAGCTCTCGCGAGGGTTCGATTCCGAGGGTCGCTCGCGGATTGACCGGCGCAGCGGCGTTCAGTTCCCCTCTGGCTGCAGTCGTTCATGACGTTCGAACGCAGAGTATATACAATTAGGAATATGTCTCTAGCACCCACGATTTTCTCGATTAGTCGCGCTGCTGGCGTTGTTAGCCCTCGGCCGCTGGCCTGCAAGTTCACTCGATGGGAACGAGCGCCACGTGGCTGTCCCTCAGGGGACGTGCCGAGGCGGCTCTCGTTCGCGCTCGAGGAGGGAAAGCATGAAGTGCATGTGTATTAAAACCGCGGCTTGAAACTGATCGGGGTCGAGATTCATCAGGAATCCTGCCACTCGGCCGAACTTTGTTTGTCGGGATCGAATTGGATCACGGCGGCGGTGGTCGAGGGTTAAATATTCGCGATTGGATCCACGAGCCTTTCGATTCTTGATGAACGGTCTACGTAGCGAGGCATAGGCGTCGCATCCTTCGTGAGAGGATGAGAGAGCATCGCGTTCGCCGTTTTCGGCGAAACTCAGCGGCGCCGCCTGTGCATCGGAACAACATTCGAAGGTCCGCCGAGAACGATACGTTCGACTTGCAGATGATCGTTCGATATCTCGAATTGGATTCCGCGCTTTAACTCTGATCTTCAGTCGGCCGGATAGGCATCGCAACGTTAACGATCATTCGCGATGTTCGAAGCGATGTTGGAAGCATCGTGTTGGGATTGCTCAGGCTCACGCTCGCGACGAGAGAGAAAGAATGATCGAGAATGAGAAGCCTCTCCGTTTCGCGAGTCGGTTCGAAGATCGACAGCCGCGATTTCTAAGACCCGCTTTCGGGATAACCACGGATTCGCTTGGGAAAAACGAGTCACATCGAGTCGAATGGCGGGAGAGGATGATTTTCGCGATTTAAGGTCGAGTGGAAATTTCTGTGAAATGCCATTTGCCGCCGTTGATCGACATCGATTTATTTTAACATATCGACGAGGAGCGCGGCGACATTTACGCGTTCTGATTGCAAATTATCGTCGATTAACGCGCCAAGATTGATCCTCGCAGCTTCGCTCGTTCCACCGTGGAATGGAAACGGTTGATGTTTTTTCTGCACACATGCCGAGAGAGCGCACGGTTGCGTTGTGATTGGCGTCATTACGGGAAAGCAGTGACGGGGAGATCGGATGGGGTTGACGATCTCTCTCGAATGTGTGCGCGACAGGCCTTCGCATGCTGAAAACTCGGCGCCAGGCGATTCGACCTTGCGTTTTGATAGATGTTAGCTCGGTAGACGATTGTCGCAACGGCGTGCGCTCACCACGCTCGAAAATAGCGCGGATCTCCTTAATCCGCCGATCACTGTAATCCCCCGTTTTTGGAGAGAGAGAGAGAGGGGCAGAGAGAGGGGGCCATCACGCGAGTTGTACGATTATCCAGGAAGCGCTGCCGCGGAAGCACGTCTCGTGCCGGCATTACTGCGCTATTCCACGACAATATCTGTAACGAAGAGAAATATTCGCGCAAGAATTCTTCAGACGGCTCGCCATCGATGCTATTCGCGCACTCGAAATGCTGCAATGTAATATAGTAACGTTTCATTTTAGATGATAACTAGAATCGTTAAAATCAGCATCATCGTCAGGATCTCTCTCTCTCTCTCTCTCTCTCTCTCTCTCTCTCTCTCTCTCTCTCCTTTTCCCTCTTTCACGCGTTCACGCTAACCTTGCCAAGAATCCGTCCCGTTTTTCCCCCGAAACCGGCGATTTATCGCGTTACGTTAATCGCGCGTGAATGTATAATCCGTATCCCATTTACGGCCGCGATCCGATTATCACGAATCACGCCGTTGCGACAAGTTACATGTGCGTAATCGTGCGCTCACACATAAATGTATAGAGAGCAAGAGGCTTGATCTGTTGTACAAGTTTGTAGTTGACGTGTACGTCGTCTGTATGTGCCGCATCCTCACGTAGGCGCAGGATTGCCTTGTAGGATCGCGATCGAGCGCTCGGGCGTTTCTCGAAGAGCGGCGACGAGAATCCGCCTCGGTCTGTCCCTCCCCGTTTCTGTTTTCTTTTTCTCCTCTTCGTGGGGGCAATGTACGAAGCGATGTGCAGAGACGCAAGTCCCTGAGACGCGTCGTCGCGAGAACCAACTTTCTAAATCCCAAATTACCGGCACGCGCGCGCGAGAGGAATCGCGGCGAAGCCGAGGTGAATTTGGAGCTGCGCTCTTCGAACACGCCTGATGTTTGACTTTATCGATCCCCCGCGCGAGGGAAACGTCGAGAGCCTCGACGATCTTTGCTTGTTTTCCAGCGAGTCGTTTCGCCGTTTCGCATCTCGTGATCATCCGCGATCATGCAGCGCGCTCGTTTCGCTGATGAACTCGCGGGAATGATTGCTCAGCGGCGAAAATGAAGCCGGTATCCTCGGAGTCTCGTCTCGCGACGTAACGTAATCGTAATCGAGTGGAAACCGCGATATTCGGATGATCGACCTGTCCGCACTGCTCCCCTTCCTGTTATTGATCGCGCGAGATACGCGTCGCGTAATTTCGATGAACGGGGAAATCGGTCCGCGTTTAATCCAGTGATGATTTCGGTTGATTATAACGAGTGTCACTTAATCGATCTGCGTTATATAATCTCGATATTCGGAATAGCTCTCGGCGCGGCTATTTCAAGAATCTCGCCGACTGATCCATCGGCAACAACAACAGCAGCAGTAACATGCTTCGCAGCATGCAGAGCGCGAGGAGGGGAGCACCTCGTCGTCAATAATCCCCGTCACCCCCGTGACGTTTCCGCCGTCTTTTTCTCTTCCCGCGCGTTGGATCCGATCTCCGCCTCGTTCCGAGAACAAAACGCCCGTCGCACGGTCGGGAGATTCGCAAGCGAATGGGAAAAGATGGAAATCCCATATAAAGATGGAGATCTCCCGGGCTGACAAATCGCTGACGATACGTTATCGTGCGACAGCGGCCTAAGGGATCGCAGATCCGGGCCGTAAATCATTAGGGAGAACACGACGAAACCGCGCTGCGGAAACGATACTTCGACGGTGCCGACCGCCGCGAGAAACGACGTCGATATTTCTGGCGCGGAGCAGCTTCCTCCGCTTCTCCCTTCGATCCAACCGGAAATTGTCCGGGAAACGCGGGATTTTTTTTCGCCGCGGATCGAACGTGACACGAAATACGCGATCGAACGGCAAAGCAGACTCGCGCCGAGGATAGAGATCCTCCCGATGATCTCGTCCGTGCGCGGGATGCTGCGTTATGAACACCACGAGCACACGGCAGCATCCGTGAGCTTGTTTCTTCTTTTCTCCCCCTAATCCCCCTCCCTCCCCCCACCTCTTCGCCCCCTTCAACGAGCGAACAAGAACATTAAGTATGCCATGCTAGGCGCCCCGGCGCAAAGTAGAGCCACGCAAATCTGTCTCCTGTCTCCTGTACTTGTCGCTAACGGGGGTGACTTTAGCGGCGCTACGAACGGCTAGCTCCCTGCTCGTTCCTCGTTAAAAGGTACCGTGTACGATCGATCGAGCGGCAGGCTCGGTCGCTGCTGTCGTTGTCAATTAACGAGCAAACGGACAGAGCGACGGATGCGAAAGAATCGGCACTCGAAGGACGCCGAGCTCTCCTCGGCTCCGAATCGGTTTTCTGCTCGATTCGGTGCGTTAAGTTAATCCCGTCTCGTTCTTTGTCGCGATCCTTTCGCATCCCGACGTGCTCTCGAGCCTCGAAGTAGCAGGCGATCGCCAAGAGGAAGTGGTAACGATAAGAGTTTGTAGTGGCGTGACGGTGCGTACGTTTCGCGCTTTATCCAGTGCATGTGCATGCGCGCTTTACTTTTCTCTTTTTCTCTCTTCTCTCTCTCTCTCTCTCTCTCTCTCTCTCTCTCTCTCTCTCTCTCTCTCTCTCTCTCTCTCTCTTTCTCTCTCTTACGCATGTCTATTGTCTTGATACACGCGCCTGCGCTATGGACGCACAGACGCATGGCGCGCTGTATTCTCTGCAGTTGACGGATTTGTGCACCAACGCACGTTTACGCGGCTTCTTTGATGTGCATCCGCGCGCTCGCAACCGCGCTCGTTCCGAGTCGAATGGACGGATGGTCCCCCGGGTTGCATCCCTCCTGCGGAGGGCGCGCGATCCTTGCGAACGCGCTGAGCACGGATCTCCGATTGTTTCTTACACCCCCGTCTGCCCGCCCGCCCGCGACGAGCTCTTGCCTGTAGTTTGGCATTATTGTCTTGGCGTGACCCGATCAGGGTAGCGAGTGATTATTAATAACGTAATACCCTCCCCGGTAAGCTCTGTGACACGAGTAGCGTAGTTGTTGACGCATACAACGCTGAGAGTCGTCGCAAGTGATTTGCGAGCGCGACGGCGAACGCGAGGCAAATCGATGACAAATGGCGATGTGGCGAAGTCTCATTAAACTTCCCGAATAATAAAATGTCGCGCGACTTCACTTTTCAATTTCCTCTCTCGCTGACTGCAACGACCGTCGATATCTTCAATTGGCCGATAACGCAGATATCCTTTTAATGCGTGCTATTTCATGGAGATTCTAGCCGTCTTTATTTTCAATTAACGCGTGGATGCTAGTGTATAGTTAAAACAATTGTGATGTAGATCGAATCGCAGCACAATTAGCACGTCGTTCGTGTATGTTGTTTGGCATTGATCGCTTTCGCCACGTCGATCGTCATTGGATGATGGTAGACGCTAATAGCCCACTGACATCATGCGAATGCCATAAAATGTGTCTCCCGTATTTATAGGTGCAGCAGCTAATCTTCGTAAGGAAGTCATCAGAAACAAGATCAGAGCCATCGGAAAAATGGCGCGTGTCTTCTCCGTCCTGAGGTCAGTATGGAATCAGAATAGAATAACTCGAACGCATCCTTCCCGATCTGTAAGAAAACATTGATCCTAATATGTAGACAAATCTCTTTTCTAATCCTTTTTTGCAACACATCGTGCGTTACGAGGAAAGCGACTAATAATCGATATTGGTTTTCATTTTGCAGAGAGGAAAGCGAGAGTGTGCTGCAGTTGAAGGGCTTGACGCCGACTGGAGCTTTACCTCTTGGTGCGTTATCTGGCGGCAAGACCTCTCTGAAAAATGGTAAGGTCCATCGTGAGGGATTTAAATTCAAGGGCATGTAGATACGTATAAGCTGCACAAGTGTCGTGTTAATCTCAGTATTATTATGTATACGTTTAAATATTGCCGTCGAGTATCCTTTTACATTTTCTTGATCCTCGTTCCTCGGCGGAACGATAGAGTGTAGAATTCCGGATACTCATCGTTATTCGCGCCTGGCAATACCCTACGGCGTATGATTGCGAGAAAATTGAATCAAATCTGAGCGACTCCCTATACAATTCTGATGTTCGTTCTTTCCTCCGGCTGTCCAGCTCTCCAAGGCTTCTCGCCGAATCATAAAATCACCTCGTTCGCCGAGGCCAAGGGCTTGGACGCCATAAACGAGAGAATGCCACCGAGGAAGGACGCACCGCCCACGCCGGTGAACGAAGAGAAACCCATGACAAAGCCGCCGCCTCCTGCGGGAGACAAGCGGGACCACAGCACGCCGCAACCGCAATCGTGAGCCCCACACTCGTCCGATCAAGGTACACGAGCCACCCACATCCTGAACGTCGAGAGGCAGAGGAAACGTCTCGCGCCTCTGTCTCCGGTCTATCCGGCAAACTTTATCTCCCTGGAGTAAGATTATGCGACAATGAGATCGATTAATCTGAAAATTGGCGGTTTGGCAGGATAAAAAGAAGAGAAAAAGCTTTTATCTTATATTTATATTCTAGACTTCGGAGCTTGGAAGCGATTCATCGAGCAATCGTAGCGACTTTGCGCATTGCGTACAAAAGGTTCTTTATCTGATTTCGAATCGTCGGGGAGAGATCGCAAATGAGCGCACGCTTCTGTCACACGTTAGCACGAGATAATTCTTTTTCAGATGGCGTGGACGGGTCCTATAACCTCGGCGTTATCGCCGCCATCACCGAACATTTGTAAACCATTGCCCGTCTCTCCTCCCCGGCTGTTACAATCAGCGCGCTGTTCATCGAGGAGTCAGGAAGAATCATCGGTGGCCGTCGCAAGATCAACAGCGGACAAACGGACGAACGCGAAACGAAAGCGATTTCTCTCGTCGATGTAGTATTCTACGAGCATCGTGATCGTCGGTTCCGGTGCAGCGAAAGAGAGCAGCAACAACAGCAGGAGCAGCAGTTGAAAAGAATAAAATGAAGTCGCGCGATTGTCGAGAAACGCTCGATCGGGCATGTTTCAACGGAATTCCTCTCCTCTCCGAGGATCTATCTTCGCGTTTTCGTTCGCGTATGTCGTATTCGCGTACACAGAGTGAGAACGCGTTAGCTTCCCTTCTGCGATGAGCCGCGCGCGCGACGTCCTCCGATCTCTCTCCTGATCATTCATGAAATTATTCCTCGCTCTCTCGCTAATGTTTCTCTCTCTCTCTCTCTCTCTCTCTCTCTCTCTCTCTCTCTCTCTCTCTCTSTCTGTCTCTCTCTCTCCCTCCCTCTTCCTCTCGTTCGCTCGCTCGCTTTTTCTCTCATTACTCCCTAATCTTTTCTCTGTTTCCTTCTCTGCTTTCAACACTAACATCCACCAATGCTATAACATTACCCATATGTTTCTCGCGGGTGTTATCGACTTAATTTTCATGCGTGCGTCACGTAGATTCACGTATCTTTGATAGATCCGATCTAGTTGGATGTTCATGCATTCATAAGAGAAAATCCACCTTTCATTTCCCTCATATTTTCTTTCTTCGACGTAAAAACCGAGGAAGAGAGACGGAACGAACGACCCGCGCGTGGTCTAAAGAAGCGCATAAGGAGATATATGAGTATCTATGAGTGAATGAGTGAATGAATGCAAGAGAAAGAGAGGAAGGGGAGGAGAGAGAAAGAGGGAGAGAGAAAGAGAGAGAACACGAACGAGAGGTTTCCGCCAAAGAAACAAAAAAGGCAGCTGGCCTGTCGTTACGGCGGAGCTTCCGGTTAAGGTTTTACTAGGTTCTCTTAAGATATGTCCGCCTTGGATGATGCATAAGATCATCCCTTGCGTCACAGGACGGAGTTACTTAAATTTTAAGGCGAATTAAGCCTTAGGATTAAATTGTAAGTTACACACACACACACACACACACACACACACACACACACACACACACACACACACACACACACACACACAAAGCGCACACACACATATATATAATATTGAAGAATTTATTTAATATATATAAATATATTATAAATATTATATATATATATATATATATATCATCTATATTATATTATTATATTATCACACACATCATTATTATTAATTATTCATTATGTAATCCGATTACCGAAAGTCTTGCTGTATGTGCCGTGCGTGCACCACGCATCCGTCAGGATGGAAGACGCGAGAGAGACGCACGCATCATTTCCAAGTCACACTTATTCATTACGATAAGTAAATCTATTTTGGCCGTTCTGCCCCGAGGATTTATTCGATTTGTTCTCGTTCGCGCGACATACCGAAATGTTTCTATTGTTGCAACAGCTGATTTCAGCTACGCTCGGCACGGATTCTACCGAAGCAACAAGCCGTATACAAAACACATTTGTTACCCGATAAGTTTCGACGATGAATCTCACCACGATTGTATAACAATTATCGAATCGTCCAGTTGATCTCGATAAGCGCTATTGTCTTTCGTTCAATTCCGAACCGATCGTCGATTATTATGATATCATGCAAGAATCTCGCTCGCTTTACGCGATGCAGCATCACAGGCTCGAACGTATATCATCCTTATTATATGTGATCTCCGATGAACTTCCGTTTTATCGTATATTTTGTGATATCGTAGGGATTGATTTAGAGAATTGCATATGTATCGAAAACAAGATATTGTTAAATAATACTACGCGCTCTTTCTGAGGCTGAGACGCTTGGGAAGAGGCTCGATCACATATGAACAAGGAATTCATAACGTATTTTATATATATATATATATATATATATATATATATATCAATACGTCACGATACGCTCATTTGGACATGTGACGCATATCTCTTGCCCCAACTAGTTGCACAAGCTTGCTAGAAAGGGCCATGTAGAGTGAATTCGATCGCGGATAAGCCTGTCTAGGATGATCGTGTTATTACACGCAATCCGAATGTAAACACGGCCAAAATTGGTTCGAAATTGAAATCCGATAGCGGAATCGTAATGATATCGCCGAGGAATCGCGTAAACCAGCCGAGCTGGAAAGAAAGGAAAGAAGAAAATGCGCTTTGAGGAAGCGACGAAGTACCTTGCAAAAAAAACACGTGCAGGAGTGTTGATCTTAAACGTGTCTATAAATCTAAACGTGTGCTCTTACTCCCGTCTAGCATAAGCCTGAAACACAGTCATACATTCTGCTTGTACCTGGCGCTGAAAGTGAATCCTTTCCGTCGATTCGCGACAACGGAACAGAACGGCCAAGCGAAAGACGATAAAGGAAGAGATAGAGAAGGGTTGGTTACTTGATTGGTTGGTTGATTCTTGAAGGAGGAATTCGCGAAACGATGATGCGCCGGAAGTGGGTATTACATTTCTCGCGAGTTGTTTCTTTCGAAGGGAGGATTCCATAGAGCTAGATTAATCGTTTTACGTGGAAACGCGATCGTGGAGACGCTTCCGCTTCGATCGTCCGCGCTGCCACGTCCAAACCACGCTTTCGCACGTGACGTCCTGAAGATAATCATAGTCGGGAGCGGCTATTCACGTGTATCTCGTGTTAATATTTAATAGTTATAATCTCCCGCGCGTGCATATTGCGCGGGGTTTTGTCGTTTTCGCTGTTTTTTCTACCTCTTCTCTAGAGACGGAGATGTGCGCGCGCGCGCGCGCGCGCGCGTTATTCTACGAGCATCATGAACTGAATTATAGCGTCAACGGTGAGTAGCGCGGAGGATCGCGAGCCTAATCATATCGGTATCGGTATCGGAAAGGAGAGAGGTGTAAATGAGAGATTCGGGGCAAGGAGCATCTCCGGAAGCCGAACGGCGGCATCGGTCAGAATTGCGGTCTGAAACATATAATAAAAGTAATGAAAGAATATTATATGATAAATGAAATAAGATATATATCTCTCTCTTCTCACTATATGATATAAAAAAACTAAAATATACAGTGAATAATAATTCTATCTCTCTTTGCTACCAAGTTGTACTTATTCTTAATTTACTTGTACAAAAAAATGTGTTAAATAATAATGAAATATATAATATACACACAATTATAAATAATACATATTATAATGATAAATATAAATATATATAAATATACATATATACATAAAAAGGAGAACACTACATAAGTACAGAATATCTCGGAGCTATCATCGCTATTTTCAACATGTATTCCGTCGGTGATCTCTCTTTCCTTCGTCAGAAATATGTCATGAAATTATTGAGCCCCGCAATCTGATCTGTCAAATCGCATCGGATATTCGAAATTTTCAGATTTCTTTCCTCAGCCACTTGCGCTCCTGTAGCTATGGTAATAACTTTGTTGCTAGAATCCCGAATCGATCGGGGAATTCCTGGATGAAAATAAATCTCGATAATTCCGGAATATCCTGTATTACACACATGTATACATATACATTATAGTGTTGGTTATTAATGATATTATTACAATCAATCATTATGATTACAATGATTATTAATCCTTCAATTAGGATCTTATATTGTCATTATCATTATATCGCTGTTGCAATCATCACTATTACCGTTATCACTTTTACTATCGCTATTATGAAACGCTATTATGAGGAGCATACGTTCGGCACGTTCTTCAGCGTGGGAGGAACACACGGGCGAAATTAATTCGATATTAACGTATCCACGTATGCTCCGTACGATGCGATTGCAATTTGTCACTTACGACACGACGAGGGTGACACGATAATGATGATTCAGGATGCGAGTTAAGCCTCGCTTCCCGTCTATCCTTGGTTATAAATGCGATCCGTTCTTGCGAGCGCGCTAAGAACAAGGAAGGTGGCTGCGCGAAGAATGGAATTAAGAGACTTCCCTTTTCGCGTGCACGAACTTTCACGGACCATAACATTTTCGGATAACAGTCTTGTGCCTTGTTTAGACATTTCAAATCGTTTCCGCAGATTCACCCGCGCTTCGATTCGCACACCCTATTCGCTCGGACGAACGCACCTTCGACTGTTTTTTACCGAGAAGATATATTTAAATAAATTCTCCTCGATCGTATACGTTCGCGCCATTGTTCTTTCGAACGAAGAAAGGGTCTTCCTCGATGACTTTCTGTAACATGAGAAAGAGAAGGAAATGAAAGAAAATAAGAAATTGATTTCTCAAGCTTTCTCTATAGCGTAACGAATATTCGAATATAGAACCATTGCGATCAAACGAATCATTTTGCGTCGACCTGGATCATGTTACGTTTCCTATAATTTGTTCTGCACAGAACGACCTAACGACATGTGATCATTCGATATAACAACCGCCATACATGGACACGGACATCCCGCTCACGCATTTGGGAATACAGCATCGTGCCGATACGAAAATGTGCGCATATTACATTCTCTATAGACATAATACACGCGACGATGTTGCTGTATCTGCGTAGAATGTGCGAGTTTCGGATCACCCTGTACGTATGTGCATTATCGTAAAGAGTAATCGCATGCATCATTTCATGCAATCACCACACACGCGCGTCTTATATGTATGCATGGTGTTCCGCGATGTATTTGGCAAATGAAATTTATTCGTTTATCAGCGGAAGTCGTACGACTTAGAATCCAGAATTCTTTCGATGCTGATATGTCAGCAAAAAGAAAGACTGCTGATAATGCAGTCAGACTGCTTACAATTTTTGTTAATCATGCGAAAGTGAAATCATGCTGAGCCATTTAAGATCCAAGATTCGAGAATTAAGATTCGCGTAATAGACATAGCGAGTGAACGATAAAAATTTCATTTATTCGCGGCAAAGCAGCTCGTCAGGGTGGAAACTCGCGCCTACGTATAACAAAATATGATTTTGCGATTCCTCTTAATGCGACGTTCTCCTTTTTTCCTTTCCTGCCGATCGACGAGCAATCGAGCTCTAAAGTGCCGCGTGTGGATCCACGCGCGAGCTCGATGGCACTTTCTCATCTGTGTATCCATCGATATTGTACAATTTAGCGTGGTGTTGAACATTGTGCGATTCAAGTGCTTAATTTTCATTACTGCGGAGATTACGCATGATCAAAAGTATCGACGTTCTATATCGATTGGAAATTGTATGCGCGATGATTTTTCCAGTCACAGAGAAACGCGTAAAGAGATGTTTGAGCGAGGCGAATTATTACTTAGTTACATCTCTGTGTCATCTCAAGATATTACATGCGGCTTTAGGATGTTATCGTTGCTGTCGCTCTGAAACTGTAAGCTCCTTTTATGTATTTCGTCGCTCCACACTGTTTCTCACGTTTTCCGTTTCCCCGCCAGAGCGAATTCGTCGACAGAAAGAAAAAGGTTTTCTCGAGACCCTGCTTGCGTCGCATCGAATGCAACCAAGTCGAGTTCAACGAGAAACAATTTTGCGTACCTGTTACGACTGATTATATTATCGTGTACTATCGCTAAGGACCGTGGAAAGAGAATACGTGTATATATGTATGTACATACACATATCTCTGTGCGTATGTATATATATTTATATAGTATATTACTGTTATACGATTGTTTTATTGTAACTATCGTTAAATGTCATTGGCTGCTTGTTACTGACGACTTGTGATCAGCTAATTACATCGCTGAACCGTGTGTACATATCGAGTCTTAAGGACCACAACGTACGTATGAGGGTCCGTTGCACCGTCACGAGTTAATTTTCTCTCGGAAAATTTTCCTCTCTTGCATTCCTCGTTTTATTTCTCTTCCTCTCTCTYTCTCTCTCTCTCTCTCTCTCTCTCTCTCTCTCTCTCTCTCTCTYTCTCTCTCTCTCTCTGTCTCTCTCTCTTTCTCTCTCTCTCTCTCTCTCTCTCTCTCTCTTTCTCTCTCTCTCTTTCTCTTTCTCTTTCTCTTTCTCTTTCTTAACAACAAAATTCAAAGTAAGCGCGAGTAATTTTCAATCAACGAAGTAATACCTCGATGCTAAATCAAGCTTTCAAATGGACGCAGGCACGACCATTCCGACAATTGTTATGCTAATTGGTACAATGGGCCCGTATCGTATAATCATAAGCCCGACTTTAAGGATCGTTTTGAAAAAATGATACGCGAATAATGGATAACGATGTGGTTTTTGATGAATGACAGAAAGATGTGTCCAAGAAAAACAAACGGAAGAGGGCCGGTCCTTGTAGATACTATTAACGTCATCGTTAACGTATGCTATTGAGAGATCCCTTATTTATTTCCTGATTGTTCCGCATTTGGCTTTCCGTGTCCGGTTTCGTTCCCGGTTATGCATACTGTCGATTCACAACAAACTCGAGAGCGCAGGATACTTCTGTGTGAGTGTTAAATCGTTTTCTTGAACTTGCTAATCATTTCCCGAGTGCAAAATGGTCTGCAAGCACGGCGAGTGGTCACATTTCCCTATTTAATAACTGTACCTGTATAGTGTGTCGTTTAATTAGATCTATTTTCTACGCTCTGCCAGCATCGTTTGGCATTTTACATAATAAATAATTCCCAAATTGTGCGCGCGTCACGCGGAGGACATGATCGGAATACAAGGGGCCGCAAGCAAAAAAACAGAAAAAAGAAAGGAAGAAAAGAACGCATTATAATGCGAATGAATACATATAACTACTTTTCCAAACAAAAAGAAATATCGTAGTGTTAGAAACTCTGTTTCTCTCGTTCTTTTCACGCCAGCCTCGCCCGGTGGATGTGACGTGTCTTATCTTACGAAAATGAAAGCCTTGCGAGAAATTGACAGTAATAACGAGAAGACGCGAAGGAGATCTCGATCGATCACAATGAGGATCGAGATCAGCTGACGGCCAGTTTTTGGAAGAAGTATCTCCGGATGAGGCGGTTTGTTGAAGAAAGTATTAGACTGAAAATCGCTTCCCCTGTAGAAGCTGGTCCCGCGCTCGCAATTTTATCGAGTATCCTCTCACATTATCGTCGCATGGATAGAGAAATCGTTTAGCAAGTTCCGCGGTAAGTATCAAAGTACTCGATGCATCGATGAAACAAGTCGCGGGTCCTCGAGATCGACCAAAGTCCATGGTCTCAAATCCATCATGATGTTATTCTCTAGATTTCTTCTCGTGAAGCGCGCGATATATGATAAAAATATATATTATATATATAAAATATATATAAAATATATTTACATGTACAGATGTGCAAGTCTCTTGTGTACGCGCAGAATCTAATTATGTGGTAAACTATGGACTCCGTTTCCCAAGAGTGCTTTGAGTCCGTGCTTCTTCGAGGTATTCTTCATTCGTTCGTCGTGCTCCTACGAATTCTGCTTCTGTTCCTAATGCCGATGAATCTGCTGCATCGTGAGAGAAAGGACTCGGAGATCCTTCGGAGCACATCCATCGGGCGAATTAGCAGTACGCCAGAGTCATAATCGAACTTACTGACGTACTCGCGGCATTCGAAAAAAAAAAAGAAATGGCATTCAACGATAAAAAAGGAAAAAAAAACAGAGAAAGGGGATTGTACATATACGTGCGTTTACTATTATCTACTTACTATTACGAAAACTTACTCCTAAGATCTTTGGCTAAAATACGACTTTATAGAAGTGAAACTCTAATCGCGAGGAGAACGACAAAAGCGAAATGCATCGCATACATTGTTTAGCGCCATTGTGACTCTATTCCCTTCTTAAGAGAATAAGGATACATATATATATATATATAATATATATATAAATATATATATTATATATATTTATTATATATATTTATATATATATATATATATTATATTTGTTTATATATACATATACACACATGACACATATATAGACGCATCGGTACTATTATTATCATTATTATGGTTAACGTTACATGATTCTTATCATTATTGATATCGTCTTCACTATTATAATTATCATTGTCGTGTGAAGAAATACGATGAGTAATTATTATAAAATAAATAAAAGGGAAAGATCTTACTTATACATAATTATAAATACGTCATGACGATATATTCGTAACGGATTAATTATTACGGTAACGCTAACGATATTATTATTACTATTATAAAAAAAAAACCAGAACATCCCCTATTCCCATCTGTTGTGAATGTTTACGTTGTTTTATGATATTTTTAAAATATTCTAAAAATAAAGTCTATAATTTCCACGAACTCTTACATCTCGTGTTTATGTATTTATTGTTATCAGATACTTCCCACAAGAGTGCTTTTTGTCTTGAGTGCTTTTCATAAAAAAAAAAGAGCATTATAAAGAGCATTATGAAGTATCACTAGCTTAACCATAATTATGTTGCCAGCGTAAGTTATTTCATTTCGCACATTTGCATTTCTATGTTGAGGAATCAAGGGATTTAATTCTAAGTCTTCGGATTTGTGGAATTTATTCTTTAAATAAGCGACATGCGTTACAATACATTACAAATAAACGCTTTGTATTTCGAAAATAGTTGAAACTTTCAGTTGGAAAATTACGAATTCTTGTAGAAATTGCACACAAGTACAATTTTTTGAATGATTCACTCGGAGTTATCCATTAAACAGCGAGTGTCAGCAATCTTCCGACAATGATTCAGGCGAAGGAACGGTCGACTTAAATTCAAATCTTAGTCGATGCTTGTGCTGCTTCTGCAACGCTGTGGGCGTTGCAAATCGCGGGCAACTTCAGAGCGGAACAGGCGATAAATCGCGGCGCGGATGAGCGGATGAGCGCCGCGGCAGTCTCACGTCACAATTTACGACGTGACGACCGCGCGTGTGATCGGGCCACGTCAAAAATTCCCGTCCCGTGTTGCGACGCTGAGAATCAACACCCAGAGAAACGGCGTGGCCGTTGCTGATAACAAATATGTGAGCAAGACGACACGCTGATGGTCGTCAGATCGCGCACTCTGTGAACGGAGCAACGTGGGAACACAGCAGTCAGCGGTCCGCGCGTCGCTCCGCGGCGTACACGTACGCTTCTACTGGAATTTTTTAACTTGCGTCTCTCTCTCGGCCTCGATAAACGCGGAGGCCGCGATAAAGAGCCAGAGAAAGAGAGAGAGAGAGAGAGAGAGAGAGGGAGGGAGAAAGAGAGCTAGAAACGGGAAGAAAGCGAGAATGTCGTTCGAGGGGAAATACAACGCGAAGAGCCCGGGTAAGTGAAGGTAGACGACGCGCATAATTGCGCCGGCACTTTGTTTTGAGTCGTCGTGTATGCGGTCGCTCGCGCAATTTTGACATATTATTGCGAGACTATTGACATGTAACAGTCCGTTTGATGCACTTATCGCTCGATCTTCTTTGACATACATTGATACGCATGATGATAGCATGACGATCACATGATGATAATGCTCAAAGTAGTATCACAGACTTATTTAGATTAGATGGAAAATCCTGGATATGTGCACGTACAAGTTGAAGTTCTCGTTTGACACTCTTCAGGTACACCTTTGTTTATCGGTTCGCATATTGTACAGCAGCACTGTGTAGCGTCATACTACATCGATACTCATCTATTTCTGCCTTAATTTATAAAAGTGTTCTATAAAAAGTATTAAATATTACAACTCCTAGCGGTGAAGAGATTAATGAGAGAAGCACAGGAGTTGCACGAAGCGACCGAGGAGTATTTCGCTTCTCCTCTTGAGGACAACCTGTTTGAGTGGCATTTCACAGTACAAGGACCACCATCCACGGATTTCGAAGGCGGTGTTTACCATGGAAGAATCTTACTGCCACCCGAGTATCCTATGAAACCACCAAACATTATTCTATTGACGGTGAGCGAACGTCGGATTTGCATGTAAATCATAACAGGATGACGACGTTAGTTCTTATTTATTATTGATTCAGCCAAATGGCCGCTTTGAGATCAATAAGAAGATATGTCTGAGCATCTCAGGCCATCATCCTGAGACATGGCAACCGTCATGGAGTATCAGAACAGCATTATTGGCTTTGATTGCTTTCATGCCCACTCCGGGAAGTGGTACAATCGGAGCATTGGATTATAGCAAGGAGGAGCGAAAAAAACTTGCTGAAAAGTACTTGTATCGATACGCGATTGAATGTAATGTTCCAAAGTAAAAAATTTTGCAATCAATATTATTGAATTCCAGATCGTTGAATTGGAAATGTGACACATGCGGTAAGGTCGTGGATTTATTATCTAAGAATTCAGTGAAGAAACCGATCACGGAGGAGGAGCAAAGCATGTTGGAAACGATTGCCTTAAAAGTAAGTAAAAACGTTACTTTAAATATCTTGTGGACATATGTCCACGAGAGATATGTCAAGAAGTATCAGATCCATCATTCATTACTGAATTGTAAGGAAAATTGTCAGAGATAATCAGTTGCATTTTATCGAGTGAACTTAATAGCCATTTATAATAATAGCCAAAACGATATTTATAGGCGGATGATTCACCCATGTCAGATTCACCAGTATTATTCACCAGTAATGCGATAAATATGTCCGAGAATGAGATACGGCGTCGTAATGTGGAAACTGTCTCAGCGGAGAATGCGGATCGTCAACAATCTGCGATTACCCAGAATCGCGTAGAAACGATGTCTTCTTCGAATGATTTGCTTTGGAGTATTCTCATAGCCTCTTTAATGACCGCGATTATTCTGTTAATCTTACGTCGATTATTTCTGGTTTAATTAATTCACGTTTTCTCACAGAGATGAGTAACATATGTTATCGAGATAAAGTAAATTTTATACACGTTTTGGGGACATTGTTTCTAAATTTATGAAAAGAAATCAGATTCATACGTATTTCGAATCGTCTGATGATTTTCACGAAAACGATACATAACGAAAGTATATATGTATTAATATGTATTAGGATACCACCTTGTTCCTATAGTAAGCTACACACACACGCGCGCGCGCGCGCGCGCACACACATATACAAAACACATACGCACGCATGCACGCACACGATATACACATTTGTTTTTAAAAAATTGCATATATATCTTATTTTATGGCTGAAAATAGCAAATTAGAGTGAATAAATTTCGTTAGTTAACGCTATTTACATATGTACTAGTCGATTATTTCCTTTTTTAAGCATAAATAATAGTATCGAAAAATAAATTCATTTCACGCACGTTTAATTTCAGTAAATCAAATGATAAAGATATCGATAGTGTGTATATTAGTTGTAATCCATAATAAAGTTTATTAATTTTGATAACAATTATTTTCAAATATCTTTTTGTGCTGCCAGTATACATATATATATATATATGTGTATAAACGTCAGTAAACTCATGATTATTCGATACATTATTTTTATCGTATCGTAAAATTACATTGCGTAATAGTTCGGCATGATAACATTTTGTAATAAACGTGTAAGTGTTATATGGATATGTATCTTTATATCTTCTACACTTTTCTCATATGTGTAATAAAATTCAGTGTAACATGTATAATTCTTTATGAGAGGATTTAGAACAAGATATTATCTAAATCCATTATTTTTTATATGTACATAAGAATATAATAAATTAATTATTTATTAAAGCATATATATATATCTATATATGTATATATATAGATATATAAACATATTTCTTAACATTTATTACGATATGTATTATATTCGTCAATTCCATTTTTGCTTTCGTATTTATTGAATTGAAGCATATTCCTTTATGCTTTCGATTAACGCTCATACCAAAGTAGGTATTCCAAATTTCAACTTTGGATCAACTTTGGAAAGGTATGTTATGTTTGGCCACATTGTCATGTAAGGATAAAAATGTCCTATAATGGTCTAATATATTCAGTTATGACCAAATATGATCAACTACAGCCAGTAACTTTGCTCCAGTAACACCATTTCTGTCTAACTTTGTCAATATATATCAGGTTTAGCTATGAATGGCACTTTATGCCAAGTATGGACAAGCATGGCCTAATATGGCCTATAATGATCCCGTATGATCAGTTATAATCAAAGATGGTCTTATAATCAATTATGGTCAAGATTATTAAGTTTACTTGGCCAAGTTTACCAAGTATTACTAGTCCTGACCATCTTTGGTAAAATATATTAGGTGTGGCTATGCATAAGTCAATAAGTGTCAGATTTAGTATTCTGTGGCATGTTTTATGGCTATGACATGTACGGACATATATGATCAAGGATAATCAATTATGATCAAGAATATCAAGTATGGCCAATTTTGCCCCTGCACTACCAGTTCTGACAGATTTTGGTAAAGTATGTCAGATATGGTCATGTATGGCACACTGTGCCAAGTATGGAGGCCAAGTAAAGAAGGCCTATAAAGATCCAATGTGTCCAGTTGTAGCCAAATATGACCAACTTTATCCCAATATTACCAGTAATATAACAGAGAAATGTACTGAGATTGTATTAAATGAAATATATAAGAGAAATGTATCCGTAAATTATAGCAAATTTCATAATCTTTATTATCTATATTAAGGCATTCTACATTCATCATTTACATTCAGTGACTGTTTCAGATACTTTTGCCTGTTCTTCGTTACAGTAAAATAATTCGTTTCTATTGGAAACAGTTTTGTACATTTGCTATATATGTGTCTTTTATTAATCACTCGATCTGTTGACTCATGTTCAGACTAGCACGGATTAGTTAAATCTACCATTTTATGGTAGCTCAAAAATTACATAAAAAAATATGTAATATAATTCTTTGTATACATGTGTGCGTAATTAGAGAGCTAAACCTGCTATTCTTTTATTATTATTGCTCGATGCGAGAAAAGAAGTGTGTCAAATATAAATGAAAAATTTATAAGCATACTGCATGGCACATGATTTCATTTTCTTAAAAATATCAAATGATTTATGTATATATTGTCGTGTCGGAAGCTATGAAAGAGATAAAAGCAGAACTGAAAGTAATAAACTGTTGCTAAGTGTTGCTCAAGAAAGCTCAATTCCATTTATGCGAGCGAATATCTTACCTAAAATCGAAAACAAGGAATGTATCTATATACATATATATATATATATATATATATATATATATATATATATATATATATAAATGTACATATACACATATATTGCAAGTTTTCTACTCATTATAATAGCTCGACACAGCGAGCATTTTTCCATATTACAGATTGTTACGAGGTACATGACACAACATAGGTATGCACAGATTTTCGTGTGCTCGACATATCCTAAATTGTACAATATATATATTGATTTTTAAGATGAGATATGATTAACATTGAAGAAAGTGATATTGAAATAATGTAACGTCTTTGCGTATCTCCCGAAAGTATTTGTAACTTGATGTGCAATGAACTTTTATGATACAAAAATACAAACAATTCCGTTTCGAAATTACAACTGAGTGATTTATCAGCTGGTGTCAACGCCTGTCCATTCGCCTGTCTCTTTTAAAGCTCTATCCGTCAATCTCTCTATCTCAGTTAGAAGCTGTTCAGTCTCCATATCGACACATACCATATCTGGCTCCACCGGATCCCATTCCAAACTATTCGGGCTTGAAACTCTGGACCAAGGGGACGCTGTCAGACTGGAGGGCTGGCTATGATTGATTGACGTCTGCGTCGGAGAATCCTCCGTATCTCTTCTCTTATCTTCTGGCAGAGACATTCCTGCAAAATCGTAATTTGTTAGTATGTTATAAGAATTGGAAAGGATATAATGATGCACACATCGATCACCTTCATGTTCCCACTCAAGATCTAGTGATGAACCCGGAGTAGAAGAAACACACGTTTGTTGTCTCATTAAAATTCTTGCATCGAGAACTTGAAGTGACGTATCCAACCCAGAGCTAAACAATTGTATAATTTTTCATTTTCACAAGACGTGATAATCACATATATTCGATAAATCAAGTTATAAGAGAAATGATTTAAATGAATAAATAACTCGTTGCAAATATAAAGGAATGATTGATTTTTATAATGAAAGATCATCACACAGCTGATTGAATATAAATCAGAATAAAGTACCTTGCAGAAACGTCAATCCTAGAATTTAATCTGGCATATTTATTTCCACCTCTTGACCACCCTGTATCTTCTAATAATTCCAAATTTACTGGAACTTTCTTTTTCTACAATTCAAATATATTATAAATGTGTAGATTAAAACGTCCTTTGTCAAACAAAAACAATAGCATAAGGACACGATATATAATATAAGAATATGATGCATTTACCTTTAACTTTTTTAAAGAGAGATATGATAATAAGCTATCCAGTAAGCATAACAAATAAACATGATATTAATATTATGTACTTAGAAATTACAAGTAAAAATTGTAAAATGATTGTCTTATACCTTTTTGATCCTTTAATTTGGTCTTCATTTCTTTTAGTATGGAACTATAAAACAAAAGAATAGCATCAAAATTATTCATGCTAACAAAAATCAATATGTAAGAAGAATGTTAATAAATATATACCTCAACTTGTTCTTCTCCTTGGAAAGACATTCTGGTATGTCTCTGATAGAATCTGAACAACGAACAAAATATATCATCAACACAAAAATCATTATCATTAATATAAGGCATAATTATCATTAATATATCATGTCTGGCATTAACAGGAAAAATTCAAACAAGATTTAATTTAGGAAGTTTAATTTTATGACAACTTCAAAGCATTCTAAAGAGTTCATAGCTGCTCAAAATATTTCGCAATTTCATGTCCAAACGTATGCAAGCACTTGCATCAATACGATATTGCATGATTCATGCAATCAAAATTCTGAGTCAGCACCAAGTCTACTTCTACAATCGCGAATTTGAGAATTCAGTTAAACATTTCTTGGATATCCGAAAGGCTCCAGGTCTATCCTGGCCTAGGTTCTAACCTGTATGACAAGGAGTCTGTGACTTTCGCTAAACAGTGGCCAAGACAGGCTCCCATGACCTGTCAACCCACGGCGCCGTGCCGTCATCTAATTGATATGGGAGTCCGGACTGTCAGCGTTTAATCCCACGTAACACGTGACAGGGGGAATCTTTTACTCGGCACTAGGAACTGTCGATTTGTCTGAAGGGCGCGACGACTCATCGGTCTCGAGCGAAGGCAATATATCTAATCAATGATATCAGCTGGGGTTTATATCTCGTAGGCTGAGAAAAGCTCGAAAGTTCTGCTCAGAGGAGCGTCCGGTGTGAGAGATGTTTTTACGTTCACGAAATGTGGATGTGGAATTATTGGGTTGGATAACCAAATGTACGGACAGACCTTGCCAGGTATCTGTCGACGGAGTTTATCGATAGAAAGATTACGGATTCCGGAAAGAACGGAACATGACAGAATGTTAGTGGCAAGCGTGCGCGCGCGTGTGTGAGAAATTAAATGTGTTACTGGATAACCTCTTCACTGGGTGCATTTATATATATGCGCTATTGCATATAAGTATTAGTATAAGTCAATGCGATTTCGGAAGATTTGCTATATCGTTCAAATGTAGAAAATTTTCGATGCTTGAAGTTGCACATAACAGATGGCACTGGGTACACCTTTAGAGCACACTTGTGGATACGTGCGCCTGAAATACAGCTTCATTATATACAGCCGTCGCTATAATTCTCGGTTGGAGATACTCAAGCGCACGATGACAAACAATCTCAGACAATACTAATAAATTGTATAACATTATTTGACATTTAATAAAATAGCACTTGAATATTTTCTTGGAGCCTTGTTTATCCTTTTCTTCTTTTCTGTTGTTGAAGTAAATATATACCGTTTGCGTTCTTAGATCGTAACTTTAGATCGTAACTTAATTATCAGGAATAAAAGAAGAGAACGCAAAATTGAATTTAATTGTACATTTCATTGCACATCGTGGAGCTATTAGATTCCATTTTATTAGGCTCTTCGGTACTTCGGTATTATACTCGTTCTTGTATTCGTTTCTTTTTCATGTTGCTATAACAATGCGTTATTACCGATGCACCGCATGCGAAACTTTATGGAGGAATGTCCTTTAATTTTTTGCGCGATTATGAAGTTCCGTCAAATTCGAACTGAGTACTGGAAAGCAGGCGAACTCTTGCGCGAAACGCGCGAAAGGATGAATTAATAATAAAAGCCGAAAGGATGAAGGAACGTCATACTCGTTTGGGAATTTATAAGCTCGTTAGAGCTCGATGAATTGTTGCTAGATTCGCGATTGTAATAACATGCAATATACGATAAGCACATCTGCGGCAATTCTTTTTTTTTTAAATATCGAGATGATATATTTCTGCATCTCGACACGTGATTCCATAGTTCCGTTGCATAATTATTATTCTTTGCGAGATAATGGCGATTGCTGTAGGTAAAGTTTAATAATTAATGCATCATATTTGTGACATGTTATTGTAAATCAAATAAATAAGATTAAAGTCGTTAATGTTTATGAGATTCATTTATCATTTAGAAATAACATTTCACGATAACGGAAATGGACCATTGTGATAAATCGTTTCATTCTAGAGATTCTCTATGGCTCGACGAAAAGTTAAATCGTCAGCAGAAACTTTTGACGAACCTATGAACTCTTGTTATCTTCGCGCAATTCTCGTCGATCATATTTTCGTATATTTCAGTATTGAGATGACATGATCATAGACAATTTGTAAGTCATACTATCTTCCTTGGTAGTTGCCACGAAAATTGTCATATCGGTTTCGAAAGAAAGGTAAAAATAGACCAGCTTAACGTACAAAGAAGAAATATTATTAGGCTACAGTTATGTCGCATCGTTACTTGCTTGTATGAGATTAATTATATCTTTAAAATCCATAAAAATAGCAATGATAATTTACATGTATATTCCAATTTAATAAAATCTTGTATCATAAACATCGCGACAGTTTGGATTGGAACGAAGACGAAGGAAGATTGCAACACATGATAATGCAGAAGAAACACGAGATGGATCGTCATATTCAGTTGCATCATAATGATCTTAGAGATCATAATTATCGTTATCTTACCGGAATACCTCGGGTATTCCATGAGAACCTGACTATGTACTTGCCGAATCACCGATCCGGGAATCGATTTTGCTGACGTATTATCTGCGAGACACGACGGAAAGCCGATACTTCAGATTGCCTTTATTGCTTAGACTAGAGCCATCGTTATTCTCTTACATAATTTCATGGAGATAGTCATTTTTCATATATAAAGCGCAGATGAAAATTCTCCAGAATCACCTGCGTCAGGTTGCTAATCGAATCCCTTTATCTTGATTGTATATTGAATTAAAAGTGACAGTGTACTAATGGTTAATCATTTCTTATCTTACGTTCTACAGATTCATCGAAATAATCGAAAATACGTTCAATTTAATGCTCGTGGCACTGTTATTGTATTTCGCTATATTGTTTTGTCTCTTTCTGATAAGTTTAAAGTAAGTTTTAAATTTAAAAGAGGAAAAAACAGTGCATAATGTACATGATTGCGCGGACAAACATCTGTCAATATGTCTGGATAATTATACGTACAGCTATATAATTTTCATGGAAGGTATAGGCCCGCAAATACTAAAAACATTAGAATATCATATTTTATTCAACATTATCTTAATTAATGTATTGATTACCTTAATGATTAACTAAATTTATTAATAATAAAAAGATCGAAACATCGTATCGATGCCTGAAAAGACTTGCAAATAGCCAGGGATGTTGCCATAGAATCGTTTGCTCATCTCGAAATGATGAAATTTGTATATTTCACGTCAGTATTCTTCGGTTTTTCACTTCGGTTATTACAAATGTTATTGAAAGCATCGCTTGTGCAGTCGCAATATCAATATTAATTTCCTACATTATCAATGTTCAGTGAAAAATCAATCAAGTTTCAAAAAATGCAAAACAATGAAACGAGTGAAATGAGCCCAACGAGGAAAGAACGAAAAATAAATTTGTAATGAACGCGAGAAAGATATTGCAATCGCTTAGATATTCATACGCTATTTAGTTCTGCAGGACCGCACAAATTCGTTTCATCAAAGGAGAAATTACAGTTTGACGCATAAAAAGCTATGGTAGACATTGGTGCTTGAAATGTTTATGAGTGATTATACTCTGCGCATCGGCACATGGGTTTCGGAACTTTTTCCGTGGGCATGCGTAACTGCTACCAAGAAGCAAGAGAAAATACTGGATTCACAAAAAAAACGTCAGTCTCCCTCCAGCCTCGAACATGGGCAGTACTGAAGAATTGGCGTACACAGGTGCCTTCATCCGTTATCAGTTAGATAAGTTGGATTTCGTCTTGCATGATTCGAAAGATATAGAATATTAAGTTTCCATTTTATTTGAGTTGCAATGTCGCTGAAATATTTATGTTCTGTTACCGACGTCTGTCGATTCAATCCAAATAACATGATAATGACGCATGATAATGATGCAGACTTGGAATGGGCAATTGGAATAAATCGTGTTTCTTTGAAGATTATTGGTCTCTGGCCAGACAATAAGTTGAATCACCGACAAAGGTTCCTGGCGAATTTACGCGCCTTCGTTATTTTCATCACGATGATTCTCGCGTCGATAGTACCCGGCGTATTAGCGCTGATAAAAGTCTGGGGCAATATGATGGCAATGACGGACAATTTGCAAATCGGGCTGCCCTTCTCAGTAACCGCCATGAAGTTCATCATCATGTGGTTCCGTAAAGAAGGTAATTTCGTATGGACCGTTTATTGTTTCTATTCGGTTTACCATCTAACGATGTTACTTCGAATCATTAAACTGACCTGTAAACCCGTAATTTTTCTGCAAAGAACTTACGCCCATCATAGACATGATCGTAGAGGATTGGATTAAGGTGAAAACGGAACAAGAACGGGATATCATGATAAAGCAGGCAAAAATTGCTAGGATGATTGTCATGTTCGGTGGTATTATGATGACTTTAGCGTCCGTCATTCTCATCATTCCTCCATGCTTCGGATATTCGATGAGGTATCTAACAAACCTCACAGATCCCGGAAAACCGTTGCTCGTACAAACATATTATCTGCGGGACATGACGGAGAGCCCATTCTACGAAATCGCATTCATCGCCCAAGCTACAGCGATCGTAATGGCCGCAATTTCTTACACGGGCATTGATAATTTTCTGGGTGTAGTGATTTTCCATATATGCGCGCAGTTGGATATCCTCAAAGCGCGATTGCTCAATCCGAATACCTTCAAAAACTTCAATACCGGATTATCCTTCAATATCGAGGATCATTTACGTCTCATTAGGTTGTATTACTCTCTCTTTAATCTGGAATTTGTAGATGCAATGTTTTACCTGTACAATATCTTGTACTCACAGGTCTATCGATGTCATCGATAATACATTCAACTTGATGCTCTTGGCATTGTTAGTGTATTTTGCTATATTATTTTGTCTCCAAGGATTTTTGATAGTTAGCGTAAGTTGCCGAAGGAGAGTAGAATTATTCTTAATATAATCAGATAGTATATCATATAAATTATTCATCATCGCAATCTTTTATTGCAATGGAAGCGAAATACTATTTCGATCATGATGATCCGTAACTTTTCTATGAAAATATTTATACTTTTGAAAAAATGGGCTTAGAGCGTTAAGATAAATTTGGAAAATTAAAGAATCGGAGAATTGCGCATACCGTGTTACCCGTGCATGTGTATCTAGATGCTTGATGGGATCGATGATGTTCCGTTTATGCGAATATGTTGGCTCGTCTCGATTCTCATTAATACATTCGCTCATATGTGCCTATATTGCATGGTCGGAGAAATTTTAATAGCCAAAGTGAGTATCCACATAAAAAGTTTGCTGATGATTGTTAAATGCAATTTCAGTTAGCTAAAATCAAAAGGGTCTTGATGCTTGATGATATTTTCTTAACGCTTTCGTCACGCAAACTTTGTTTCGCGATTTCTCCAAATGAATAAATCGTACAAATTTTATAATGCGATGATATTTGAACAGGCTGAAGGAGTGTATCATGCGGCGTATGAATATGCTTGGTACTCGCTGAAACCTAATCAAGCCAAAAATCTGATGCTGATAATGATACGCGCTGAAAAACCTATGTACATTACCGCGGGCAGAATATTTCCTATGACATTATCCATGTTTTGTAGCGTAAGACACTCTATAATAATCTATATATAATTCGTAGAGAAATTGCATGCCAATGCAATTATTTTATTTTTATCTTGTTTTTACATGCGCATATTCTGTTTTCAGTTAATAAAAACATCAGCTGGTTATATATCCGTACTGCTTGCTAATCGATAATTCTTGATATCCAAAATTTGGATAAGAAAGTATAATATATATAATGTAATAACAAAACAAATTATTTATATGAAAAATGTATAATCTTGTTTTTATGCGTGTTAACGATGATTCGTGGAGTACGATCTTCTAAATACTAAAACTTTTAGCAAAGGCAGCAAATCTTTTAGCAACTAAAAAATGAGTATTTACAAGTTAGATTAATAAACAGTCTAATATAATTTGAAACGTAAATGCCTGTAGATTGGCAACCCGTTCATCAGATAAGGATTAACGCCTACAGAATAGCAACCGATCGATTCATCTTGTATTTACTTATATCGGGTTGCCACTTTACAAACTTAATTCCGGATTGCAGGTTCTCATCTTTTAATTTCTAAAATGTCCGCTAGGAGCCTCCACTGTTTTTGATAAAAAAAATGATACTTCAAAGCTGTTTATGTTTCCAATCTAACTCAGCTTATCCAAAACTAACATGTGTGGTATCAAAATAAATAGAAGAGAGACTAGAGAAAGAGGATAAAGGAAAATATTCTTAAGATAGCTTTACATAGTGTCAGTGATTATTTCTGAAAAACTTGTTTAAAAGTATAAATTTAGGAAGTAAACGGAAATAAACAAAAGAATTTTTTATTAAACCGAATTCATCCTTGAAATGGCAAAATATCTAGACAGCGAGTTACCTGGATTCAAGATTGAGTACTTAGAATTAATCAATTTATAATGGATTTATATGATTATCCGTGATTGTAGCATTGGCATGCATCATATTTATGTCAATTATCATTCCAGTGATTTGATCGGTAGGGATGGAATCACTTTTGAGATTGGAGAACAATATGAGGATGAGAATGAGAAAGAGTTATCATATACATCGTTTGTGCAATATAGTAACAAAGAGATGTTACATATGTTAAATATGAACGATTTTGTAGATGCAGAAGATACTAACAAAAATAATGAGATAGATAATCTATCCCTCTATAATATAAGCTTTGAAAAATTGAGAACAAAGATGACCAATTTAACTCCAGATGGAAAGGTGAATCAAATCTATTTCTGATTGTATTGTTCCTTCCCTGTTGCTTCTTAGAAATGTCGATGTATTAATCAGTGTATTGCTGATTAAATTAAGTTGAAAAGAAGCATAAACATATATGTAATGTTGATAATATGTAAACATATATAACTAATATATAAATCTCATGGAAATATCATTTCCTAACAAGCTTGCTTGTAAATTTATATATTGTATTATTTTTTAATACTTTCATCAGGTTATGAAATATATTAAGCAGAAAGGTAGTGGGCAGATTGTACCTAGCAATGCTCAAGTTAGTATCCATTACATTGGATATTTCGAGTATAGGGACGAATCTTTCGATTCGAGTTATTCCATTGGGAAACCAACGGAGTTATATTTGAACGACAGAAGTATTATACCTGGCTTACATATCGGCATATGTAGTATGCAGAAAGATGAAGTAGCAGTATTTTTGATACATCCTGATTTGGCTTATAAAGCTTTTGGTTGTCCGCCACGTATTCCACCTAATGAGGAAGTCGTGTTCATTGTTCACTTAATCGACTATCTCGACAGTGATTTAGCCAATGCATATAAAAATCTCAGTTTAAAGGAGAAAGAGCAGTTTGAGTGCGTAATTGAATCCGTGAAACAAATACTTATGAACGCCAAGGATTATTTTGCAAAGTTTAACATCAAAGTAGCCATACAAGAGTAAGTAGCAAAATAGACTGCAGAGGCGAAAAAGATATTACAGAGATACATACATAATCAGTGACTCATGCTTGAATATGCATTTTTCTGCAGATATAAAAAAGCTATCGATTGCTTGGAAACCGTAAAATTGAAGGATGCCGAAGAGGAGAAGGAAATGAATCAGTTACTCTCGAGAGCTTATACTAATCTCGGCGTTTGCTATAACAAGATGAAAATGCCACGTAATGCTTGTATGGCATGTATACGAGTGCCGATACCAACAGCTAAAAGTTGTTACAAGTAGGTGAATCAATACTATTGTAATAGCAAATAATCGCTGACACGAATATTTTGTACTTAGATTGCGCTGAACCAAAATTACTGTAAAAAATGAATCCTGTTCTAGTTATGGAAAAGCTCTGCTGAATCTCGCGGAATACAAAGAGGCGATGAAGGAACTGCAGAAAGCCCACAAATTGGATCCATGTAATGATGTTATTAGGAAACTAATTCAGCAAGTGAGTCGTAGAAGTCTTATGAAGCCTATATTCTGCTTCTTTTCGTAATGATAAATTGTCCGTCTTCTTTGTAGACGAATACAAAGCAGCGGCAATATCTAGAAATCGAGAAGCGCTTGTGGAAGAATTGCTTTGTATCCAAGAAGGAGCAGATGAAAGTCAGTGAATTCCGAAAGGCTGTGCGTGATTTGTGCGAAACTATTACCCAGAATAATGATGTAATAAGACAACCTTTGCCTGAGGGTTTCACGGAAGAAGAGTATGAAATTATACATGAAGAAGCTGCTATATTAGGACTGGATGTTCTTACATCCTCAAAATATGGCAAAGATACTGTGTATTTGCAAATGAGCAAAAGATAAAAACACATATTTATTTATTTCTTTTATTTATCAAAGCTATGATCTATTTTTTTTTTGAATTTTTGATTCTTTTATAGTATTTCTTTTCTAATATTTCTATAAAAAAAAAATTAGATGTAATATGCAAGCAATATGCTATATATTGCAATGTTGATTATAATATCCCATTATTCTTGATATTATGTTGATAGAAGTTGATTCTTCTGAAGCTGTTGTCATTTGGTATGTTCATGCCGTATTTAAAAATTTTTTTTTAAATATATTAATTTTTATTTCGCTTAAAAAGTTTGTATTATTGTTTATTGTCAATGTTTATTGCTTATTTGTTTATTTAATTTGTATTATTTTATATAACTGTAAGAAAGCAGTATTTTCGTAATTATTTAAGTATTAGCATTATTTGTGTGCTATCTGTTCGCTTAAATAAAGAAGATTCATATATTTAGAATTGATTTAAATGCGTTTTTTAAGAGAAATGTGATATTTTGGATAGAATGTGACTGATATGTGCCATAAAAGTAGTTATAGTAACTAACAAACGAAAGCTGTAATAATGATTTATATTTTTTTTATTTTTGTAATGCCTAAATAAAGTACAAATCTTGCAGAATGACTATATTTGATCAATCTTTAGAAAGAAAATCCTAATTTCCTAATCCTAAAAAAAATTTAATCCAACGAAATGTGATCGATCAAATTGATTCAAATCTCTCTCTCTCTCTCTCTCTCTCTCTCTCTCTCTCTCTCTCTCTCTCTCTGTCTATCTTTATCTAATACATATGTATTTAAATCGAAATAAACAAGTACCGGAAGTTCGTGAAGCAACTTTATTATTTGCCTCAACTAGCATTGGCAATAAAATTTCGAACGAATTGTGTTATGTAAAGGTCTTTTTATTTATGTAACATATCGTGCTATATAAATATCGAACAACAACAGATTTCAAAAGACATTACAATGCCTCTTATTGCAACATTCTTTGTGTTTTTCTTCCTAGGTAATATCATTCCTTTAACGTACACTCAATAGTATGATGAATCTAATAATTCGGAATTGCAGATGCAAATAAGGATATCGTTCGTCTTAATCGTGCATACATATTCTTTCATTATGTTTCTAGATGTGCCTTTTAATAAAGCTGATTTTCCGATTCCGCGATTGTCGGTGAATCATCCGAATTTTCAAGACTTCCATCAAGAAGAAGACTTCCAGGAGAATCTGAAGATCTTTCTAAATCCAATATCGATGGTTTCAAATGATCGCGCGATGCTCAGTAACATCTTCGATCCAGATTTCAAAGCAGATGATATAAGCTATGAGCTTTTTACGAAAAATAATAAGGAACAAGGTGTTCACTTAAACATGGATGACATCACTCAACTAAAGGATTCTCCGTTTAACCCTGCGTGGCCGGTCAAGATCATTATTCATGGATGGACCGACAACGGAGATACTTTCTGGCTACACGATATTCGACGGAATTATCTCAGCATTGGTGACTACAATGTGATTTGCGTGAATTGGTTCGCTGGTTCAAGTAGGGAATATTTGACATCCGTCAGGCTTACTCATCAGGTAAACAAAAGTTTCTTGCATCTTACGAACTGAAAATATAATAGAAGAAACTTATTAAAATCGCGCATATGCACATATGATTACGAGAATTAAATTTCTATCTTTAGAAAAGTCTGGCATTCTAAAAGCGTTTCGGATTGCAAAATTATTGTAGAAATGCGAGATTTATATCAAAGTGAGAAATAATACAAGAGAAAATTTCGCTTCGTACGACATATATTATTATCGATTAATATAAAACGATTAGTCTTCACGGTATTATGAGAAGGTTCTTTTAATTAAATCTTTTTTAGAAATGATAATGTGCACAATTCAAGCTTGTGTTTACAGGTAGGAGAGTATGTGGCTAGGTTTCTAGAATTCGTCAGTTCAGAGACTCGAATCTCCCTTGACGATATCCACGTTTTGGGACACAGTCTAGGTGCTCATGTTGCCGGATATGTGGGTAATTACGTGTCGGGGAGGCTGGGCCGCATCACCGGCCTTGATCCGGCTGGACCAGCGTACGAAACGCCTTACCTCAAAAACTCGAAAGATCGGCTGGATTCCACGGACGCGGATTTCGTCGATGTTATTCATACGTGCGCTGGCAGCCTGGGTTTTCTCAGACCGCTGGGTCACGTAGATTTTTATCCGAACGGCGGAACATTCAAGCAACCCGGCTGCCCGATATTCTCGTCCCGTACGATTCTTGCGATTACTTGCAAAGTTCATGACGCGACTCATGAGTGACAGGATCGCTTCTACTTATGTTTCCAGAATATTGCAGTCACGGTCGATCGCATCAGTTCTTCGCCGAGTCCATCGTGCATCCTGATGCCTTCGTCGCTGCACAATGCGACAACTGGATAGATTTCCAGCTGGGAAAATGCAATGACAGCACCAGCATCGCTGTTATGGGCGAATTCATCAGCACTGATGCTCGTGGCATCTTTTATTTGGAGACCAATGCGCAATCACCATTCGGAAAAGGCGAGGCACAATGAGAACGGTGAAGAAACGTTTGCATATAATTTATGCACATTTTTATTGATCGCATATATATATATATATATATATATATATATATATACATATATATATGTGTGTGTGTATTCTGTTATACGGCAGGCGAATATACAAAAAGGTAGAAAGATTATCTTAGGTAATATTTATACATTACGCGTTACATGGCATGTACAATAATATTATAATAAAAAACGATGCGCGATTACAACGATCGAAAACTGCACTGCCGATCGAATCGCGTTGCATCAAAATAAAGCGTTGCTCGCTGCATCGTTCACCGTCAATGCTATTGAAATTATCTTTTGGAAATAGTATGAATATCATTAGCGGTTAGCAATGAATTCTAATTCGTTTCAGCAACCGGTACTCCTGCATTCAATGGCTTTTCGACTTCATCCCCGAATTGCATGCGATATTTTCGACGAACCGCATCCCAGTTGACGATGTTGTATATTCGCGCGATATTATTTATGGAGGATTGACTGTTTGCCGGGCTCGATTGAAGTAATGAAAAATTGATGTCCCTTGCTCGTGGTAATGGAAGTATTCGGTTATTCTGGAAGATGAAAGAGAGGAAATGATGAAACGCTCATCTATGTCATATTACGGTCGAATTTTTCGGTCTAAAGCAATTGAGTATATTTAAAACTCCCAAGCATGCAATGCAGTATAAGTATATAATATACATTTAGCAGAGAGGCACCAATAGATCGAAAATTTCAGCAAGCATTGAAATAATGATAATCCAATACGTTTCCGAGCGCGTTAATATTTGATTACATACGGTGGAAAGTGAATATGTCGCGGCGTCATTTTGATGCATGTTGGGATCCATGTACCCGCGTAATCTGCCAATTTTCTGCTTCGCGATCGGCTTCTTTATGCAGCATCTCTTGAGATACCTCCATAGTGGTAACGAGGTAATGAGATTTAACGGCGATGCGGCGGTTTTCGTTCTTAAAAAGAAATCCGGAATAAAATTAAGTGTAACAGAAAAAATGATGATTTGTCGATCGCAGTTTAATCAATCGGATCAAGTGCATTTACTTTTGCATTTTGCGGATTAGTTTGCTCAGACCGTACTTCCATTCGATGTCACTCTGCGATTGAATGTTGTGATACGTGTCGCTCATCATGGCGATCAGCAAATTAATTAGCACTATGACGCTGACGAGCATGTACAAAGAGAATGACACCTGTCGACAAGAATTTCTCGTTAAGATTCATATAGATTCATGCAACCCATGAATAGAAAAATAGAGAGAGAGCGAGAGAGAGAGAGAGGGGGAGAGAAAAAAACATCTGGGAGAGACGTATGACTCTTACCTTAAACAAAAAAATGGTCCACTTCGGCTGCAGCTTCTGACGCAACGAAATTGTGAAGGCGTCGGCGTCTTTTTGGCCGAAAATTGCAAAGAAAAGTTTTTCCCCGATATCAACCGCGTTAACTCCCACTGTGCAAACAGAGAAGATAGCCAATAAATTAACGAGGTAATCTCGATTGCTGCACGCAACTGTACACTATTAGAATTTGTTGCTTCATACGTCGCAGTCGCAGCTGCAGATTTCGGACTACATTGTTGCATCTAATACGGACTCGATCCGTGTTATCTATTTGTTGTCGTATTCTGGTTACAAGCAGAAGGACAGAAGATATTTGCAGTTTTTAATTGATCATAACTGTAAAATTTCATGCTGGCGATAGTTGGCTATATTGTTCGTCCAGCGCTACGTTTTATTTTCGTTCAGATAAAATTGGCGATCAATCAGAAGAAAAGTCAGCGAGCTTTATAAAACTTTGAAACATGCGATGGAATGAACAGCGCCTGACGATTCGTATGTGTGAACATTGAGTAATATATTACATGATTGCTCATGTCCGGCAAACATCGGTGAATAATTCCTGAACGCATTCAAATAGAATAGTTGCGATGAATGCGGCTTGCATCATGTGAGAACTGCGCTTCGATTCGCCGTATGCATCCTGAGAAAAATAGCGAAAATGAAAAAGAATTGATTAAAAACTTAGCATCCTTAATTTATGAAACAATCCGAGAAATTAGAATAATTCTTCAATCAAGATCGATAAGGTACAATAATCTTCATTTCACGGTCGACCTGAATATCTTCGTACATGATATGCCGTGAACGGAAAGAAACGAAAGAACAATGGTAGAAAAGTTCTCAAAATGTTGAAATCGAATCCAGATCTTGAAGATCAATCACTATGGGAAATTAGTTTTCTTTTTTCGGATTCGTGAACTAAGTGAACTATTTTTTACAGGGCATACATCGATGGTGCGTGCCAATCGAACTTACAACATGCGAATGGACGAGAGATGGTTCCTGCACGTACAATTACTCATTCCGGCTCAACGCATCAGCGTATATATACATGCTACACATTGAAATCTGCATATATGTACTTGTACAATGATGTGAACTTCGAAAGCAAGGTTTCATAATATCATGGCTTTGCAGGCCTGCGTGAGCACATGTCCTAAATATTGAGCGCGTTGACATTGCAGAAATGTGAGCAATATGATGTAGGCATGATGATCAATGCGTGCGTCGTCGCGAGAGAGCCGCTACGCGATCGCTCTCGGTACTTGTATATAATGTACATGATCAATAAAACATTCCAGGTAGGAAAGAGAAATTCATAATTAATAATATTGATGACTAACCGTCAAACGTGACGTGGAACGATTCCTATGATGGGCACACGGTTATGCCCCCGGACAGCCGTCTAAAACGTGGTATAGGTAATCGATTAGACTATGGATCACAAGGAGCAGGTCGATTAGCTAATAACTGTACAAGGCAGACCGAAACTAGGCGTTTATTCCAAAAATATTGACAGGATCCTAGACAGGATATATATGTACAAGAAAGATGCGCATCACGATGCGGCGAATCCGCGCAAACGAGGATCAACTTTGCTGTAAGGGCAGCGAATATTATCCAGAGTATTCTTGGCATCTTCTCCCTTTCTTCGCTCACGTTCCAAGTAGTCTTGACTTCTCGTCGGCGTTCGATGACGCCTCCAGAGCCGCCAACGGATTTGTCTCCGTCGTCTCCTTGTTCTCCTCGACCGCTTTGTCGTCCTGTTCGCCGTAAAGGTCTCTGTATTTGCGCCTGACGACGTCCCAGTCGACGACGTTGTCGATTCTGACGGCGTTGCTGAAGGAGAGCTGGCTCCCGAGGGGACTTAGATGGACGACCGATAGGTTCACGCTGTCTTTGTGACCGATCTGCGTGCTCTTCTTGACTTTCGACAGCCATTTGGCTCCCATTCTCGAGCGAGGGGACATGCGATGGCTACCCATCAGATGCATCAGGGAGGGTCGTTGTTGCTTTTTCTTAATTAGACGTTTCTTGCAGAGCTTGTATAGATACGTGATCCATGTGCTCAGGAGATTCAAGGGGGACGGTGCCGTGGTAGTCCTGTCGCGTATCGAGAACGGGAATCGATTAACGCGATGATAAGGGATGCGCGCAAAGAACGAATCTTGCATCGTTCTTTGTTTTCGCGTTGTTTCTCTTACTTTGCTTCCTCAGCAAGTTCCCTGGAGACCGCGTTCCTTACCTGTGCATGTTTCGAACGAGCTTGCTCAATCCGTACTTCCACTCGATGTCCGACTGAGCCTGTATTCGCTGATAGGTATCGCTCATCATGGCGATCAGGAGATTAATGAGTACCACCACCGACACCAACATATAAATGCCGAAGGCGAGCTTGAAGAAAACGGTCGTCCATTCGGGTTGCATGGTCTCTACCTTGAACTGTTCGTGTGTCGTCTGACCGAAGATGGCGAAGAACAACAACTCGATTGCGAGTATGGGATTCATCCTGACTGCAAATATGTGTTAATGCGTCTCATAAAGAGTTTCTTATATGCGCAGAGGGCATATGCTTTATGCAAGATTCTCTGCAACTGCCCAGATACATGCTAAACGTTGCCACTACGAACGTCGCAAAAACAATTGGTTTCAAGCCATACAATGGTATGCTGCAATCCGCGCGCACTCCTCGGTTTCGTTGTAGAAAAAAGTTCAAGCACCTAAGAAAAACAGACTTTCGTCTAAGATATCGTTCTCTAGTTTTAAGCGCATAAGACATAAAAAAAAGATTAGAAAAAAGTGTAATGTCGTGTGCAATTCCAAACGTCGCAAGTATCTAAAAAAAATGCCCGATAAATCAGAATCCCGCGATAAGTAGGAATTGCTGTCATATATTTCGTTATTATTATGCTTGTTAATTAGTTGATGAGTGAGACATAATTTGGATTTAAATAATGCGCATGTTAAAACAATATTTAGAAATTGACGTATTTGATTGGGAATGGATATTTATAAAACGTTACATGATTACTTTGTATGTATGTGTGTATATATGTTACTTTATGTATATATAAATATATATAAATAATTTTTAAAATAGTTTGTTATATATATTTTTCAAAATATATCAACATATAATTTTTTTTATTATAATTATTATAATTCAATATAATTCATAATTGTTTTTATTATAATTGTTCAAATATTTGCAATTTATCATTTTATATTATATCTTTTCTTTTTATTCCCGATAACCTTTGATCAAAGATATCAAATGATTGCTTTATATTTTATGTTTTATGTGGCTAACTTTATCAATTTATGACACTGTGATTTTGTAATGTACGAAACGCTACGAGGAAAATGCAACATGCAGCAAACATTAAATATTTAATTTTTAATTACGCAAATAACTGATATTTTGCTAGTAATTACGTACGTCAATTTCACAGAAAAATATTTCCACTTCTTGTAAAAATACGATTAAGCGTATACAAATACAAGTGTCTTGTGTTTATTTTGGTCTGGTTAATATTGTTCAAAGTATATCAGGATAGGAGAACAGTGCACTCGAAAGTTTATTTGCAAAATATTTGTTAACTCCAGAGAAATCATAAATCAAATAGTATCTTATCTCATTTCGATTAACGTTTACGATTCTGCGCAACGAGGAACAATTTCGTCGCGTCATAGACTGTACCGACGATTAAATTCTTATGGGTGGTGTGTGGTCGCGAATGAGTGACCCAACATTAAGTGAATCGAGCGATGCGGATGCGGGGAATTCATGGCGATTCGGCATTCGCAGGCTGCTCGTGTCTGGGCGTGACGAAGAGATGATGATGTGATCGGCGGCATTGGTATCCATAAACTCATGTATCTCACAAACAACACCAACAATTATGCGTTCGGGATGTTATACGGGATTCATGAATCCACGTTGAGACTTTACTTACTTAGATGCTTAAATGCTCGATCGGTCGCCGTTGCGAGGATCGCGCAAAGATCCCGTATGATGGTCTCGCTCGATCGTTGAGACTTGTATCTGCGATAGTGGTTTGCGATTATGCATTATATGAGAAACATTCTCCGGCAATTGCACACTGTGCGCATCACTAAGAATCCCGGTCGAGTAACACGGGAGGTTCGATGAAAATTCAATCGCTCGTTTGCTCGCGCTCTGAATGTGTCACTTTTCGCGCAAACTCGCACTCAATATTTCGACGAAGGTGGTTAGATTAGAGGTAGATGATGGCAGATATTTTTACATGGTCGGATTTGAGATCGTTGTCGATAACGTCGTCGAGACGTTGGAAGCCGTCGTCGCTCCACTTTCATTCTCATTCTCATCGTCCTTCTTCTCCTTCTCTGCTTCCTCCTTCTCCGGCTCGTTGCCTGTCAGGGCGAGATATTTCTTCCTGATCGAGTCCCAATCCACTACGTTCTCGATTCTAGTGGCATGGTTGAACGACAATTGGCTGCCCAGTGGACTGAGGTGCACTATTGACAGAGTCATGCTCTCCTTCGGACGGACTTGGCCCTTTTTAACTTTCGTCAACCACCTCGCACCCATCTTCGATCTGGGCGACAAACGACCAGTCCGTTGCAAACCCATCATGTGTACCAACGAGGGTCGTTTACGCTTAGCAGCTCGCTGCTTGCACAGCTTGATGAAGTACACTGTCCAGGTGGTGAGCAAGTTTAGCGGGGACGGAGCTGTAGTAGTTCTGCAACACGCAAGCCGCGTTTCCAGAACGGAATGCTCCGTTAATTCCGAATGCTTAGCTACTTGAAGGGTCGGACACGAAGGTGATTACATATGAAACCAAACAATCCTGAACGTGTTTCTCGTGGACAAGGATGAAGAACGCGCAATGGCGAACGCGATGAAGAAAGCGAGATGTTAATTACATTTAATAATGTCCATGTTTTGATTATATGTGGAAAGAGATAATGGAATGCGCTATTTTAGTCCAGTTATCATCACGAGGATGCTTATCATGCATTATTCCGAGGCTGCGCGAACGCGAAGATCTTAGAAGGTCGCAGGCTTACCTGTGCATGTTTCGGATCAATTTACTAAGCCCATATTTCCACTCAATATCCGATTGCGCCTGTATCCGTTGATAAGTGTCGCTCATCATGGCGATCAGCAGATTAATCAACACCACTACTGAGACCAACATGTACACGCCGAAGGTTAACTTGAACAGGACCGAAGTCCACTGCGGCTGATTGTTCTCGACCTTTAGCTCGCCGTGGGTGGTTTGGCCGAAGACGGCGAAGAACAGATACTCGAAGGCGAGTACCGGATTCATCTTTACTGGAATTACGAGGCACAACACACACACACACACAAGATGTTTCTTACTGAAGGCTCTAAAGGCTGATCATTCGGCATTCTTTTTTTTTTCTAGGAAACGTTCTCTCAATTCTTTAGCTCATTGTTTCGTGCCATTACAGACTGGCTACTACTGAGTGGTTACTCGCTATTGTATATGAATGCGCACGTGAGCGTTCCATAAAGTACATAATGTGAACGATCGAGCGAGCGAGCGAACGAACGAACGAGCAAAACGGGGAAACGGAACATGCTCATGCATCTTTTATATAGATTCTGGCCATGCTCGGGCAGCAGCTGCGGACTAATGCCGAATGCGTGCCATGACCTTTTGCAGTTGGAGGCTGCGATCATCGTCGAATACGAGTTGCCATTCGTATCTTCATCTCGTCGTTCTAATTTTCGTCTTGCCTTGCCACGACTTGCGTTTCATTCATGGATGCAATTGCTTCGCGCGACTTTCTCCTTCTCTCTCTATTTCTCTCTCTCTCTCTCTCTCTCTCTCCCTCCCTCTCTCTCTCTCTCCATTTTTCGATTTGTGTTTTTGTTTTGTCTTGCGCTAAAAAGATACTCATTCATCTGAACTTCATCTTAACTGAAACTCTGCAGGTCGAACCTGCGCGTTTCAACACGCCAGATAAGTCCAACGATGTATCTTCTGTCGACGAAAATGCACGATATCGGTGCGCTCTTTCTCGAGGCAGCCGTCCGAGCAAATCCGTTAAACAACAGGCACTCGCCAATACAATCGTATGTGCGCTAGGTGATACGGGAGGGCGCAGGATGGAAGGTCTCTGAGGCATACCGCATACCGTTTGCATTGGATAAAAAGAGATGCGGCATGCAATTACCAGGTATACGCGCCCTCCCTTGCTTGTCTGGCTTGCATGAGCCCAAAAAGGCAGACGCATCACATTGCGTAAATGCATGCAAGGGTTGGAAGGATGATGAAGGATCCGTTTCTCTTTGGGGATCATGGTGATCGCGGAAATGGAAGGAAGGGGAGGAAGATGCGGATAATATGGCGGGGGATGATTCGTTCGTGGGATGCAACGATCCGCAAAGATCACGAGCCACACACAAAACGATCGTGCGATTGATGCACACCGTGAACTGAAACATATACGGCGTATCCACTAGCAATGAAACGGTTCTAACAATTCACAGAGACATGGTACAGATGGTAACAGATATGTATGTAGATACAGAGACACACATGTACATACACGTATGTGCGCGTTCACGCATGTATAATACATATAGACACGTACGTACAGCGAGACAGGGGGATGCACACGGGCAGAGGCTGTGAAAGAGACACGAGCACAAATGCTCCAACGATAATGTTAACTGATAGCTAAATTAATTGTAGACAGAACGCCGTTTAAATTTTTCGGTCTACTCGCGATACTCGTTCGATACGCTGCGATACGGATGCATTGCTCTGATTTACACGGATCTATCGGAAGGAATCAAAATCTGAGGCGATCTGCCATAAAGATCAAAACTTAGATATTCAATATATAATAATCTTTTCTTCTTTTGCTTTCAATAATACAAAAAAAAGTAACGTTAAAATAACACTCGTCGTTAATAGCGCGGTCAATCAACCGCGATTGTATTAAATCGTTCGATAAATCGAAAAGACGGTCGCGAGAGAAGTTTAAGATAGCTCATAAACATTTGAATAATTAAGATACGTTAGGTGTCAAATATATCAGATGATCATTGTTATTCGCGCAAAATAAAATTCCCGGCAGGTTCCATTGGTCGTTTTTCATTTAGATTTGTATTGCCGCTTCCGAATCACAGCCTACGACATGAACGAAAAACGATCGTAAATTTCGTGCCGCATATCTCATCTATCCTGTCTTTTATTTCTGCTTTTTTTTTCTCGTTATATCAGGCAGCAGTCTCAGCAGACAATGCACACTGGCCAAATGCACGATGCAGACGAAACGACACCGACATGGATCGTGTCCTGCATTCAGTTTCGCGTGCGCGATCGTTGTTTAATTCGCTTTCCGCTCGGTTGCTTCTGATTAACCTTTTTCAATCAGCAAAACTTACTACTCTCTCTGCTGCTATCGTCACAACACTCATTTTTTTTCTTGTAGCGGCCATAGCGACGAGGAGGCGCCGTTGGTGGCGGCTCTATCATCCATTCCGTAACATTGGCCAACAAATCTATCATTGCAATTCATTCGATTATGATTCTGTATTGCTCCGCATGACTCTGATGACATCGCATGATCGACATGAAGCGTATATCTTAGTTGAGAATTTAAATTTTAATCTAAGGACCTATGCGCGATGTGACTACGACGTACCAATAATTCTTTTGGAGAACGCAGTGAATTGGTAAAGGAATTAAATGAAGGAATCAAATGAAGGATACGTAATGCAAATTACATCGGTACGTCTTCTTGATGTGGACTAGAGTATGTGTGGAATAGATATTTTGGATTTCAATGAATTTGATTCTCGACATTGAGCGTGACGTCGAGACCTGAATTCATCGAAATTCTCTCAATGTCCTTGGACAGAAAGGCAAAGGACACGATTATCGATTTGCATAAAGGATACGTAAGTGGAACTGCATTCGTTATTTCGATACCCACACGAATTGGCATTTGCGTGGGCGAAAGCGCTGTCTACGTCCTGTTAATGGAATTAATACCGCGCCGAAGCGATTGCCAATCTAAAATCTAGCCCTAATCGATATCTACATGTTGTATCTACGGTATCTACAGTATGTGTGTGCGTGTATGTATATATATAAATATATAAATATATATATATATGTATATACATATATATGCATATAATCTATAGACAGAATTGTGAAAGAGTCGATTAACTGCGTCACCAGCTCTGGATTGACCTCTAGATGGGGAAAGAAATTGATCCAAGAAAGTACGAGAAAAATGCGAGCAATGTGCTTTCGAACTTACCGTCGGAGAACGCGTTCTTCTTCTTTCTATCTTCTATGCGTATTTCTTGCGGCGTTTGGTTCTTGAACGCCTGATTCAATGCGACGAAATGCATGGAGAAACCGAAGACGAAGATGGCGAGTACCGCGAGGAATCTCGCAAGGTCCTTCATGAGATTACCGATGATGATCGCCCACGGCCCAAACAGATGATGGAACGACAGGAAGTCTAGTATCTGCACGCAAGCTAAAAGGAAACTCAAAGCAAACAGTTGATTCCTCAGATACAGCAGGGTCGGCCAGTAGGGTCTCTCGACGATTACGAATCCCATCAAGTGGAACGCCACGCCGAATATGCCGAACAGCAGCACTGCCAGCTTGATCCAACCCAGGCCGCTCTTATCGCTGGGATTCGTCAATTCGAACAGCAACAGTCCCGACAGCATCACCAAGAGAAACCACTCGTACCAATATGGTATCAAATTGGACCGCACTACCGGATAGATGGGCGTGATACCGACCAATAGCAGGAAGAGCATCAGGTAGATATGTGACGTAAGATATGACATGAACTTGATAATAGGCACGTTGTTGTACTTGTGCCCAAGCGGTAGGGCAAACACTACCCAGACAGGCGGACATAGGACGAAAGTAATGAACAGCAAGCCTGTCCTGAAGGTGTTCCAATTCAGGCTGCCGTGCCATAGTTCCTGGAGATAGCGCTGCACCACAGTATGCGCGATCACTTCTTTCTGCTCGTTTTCGATCAGCACGTCCAGGAACTCGACGTTTCTGCGGTCCATCGACGTCAGGATCCTACCAGCTGAGTCGGCGCCCGCTGCTAGAGCCAACAATTCCGTGGCCATAGCTTCGCATTGTTTTCCAGCTGCGATCAAGTCCTTAGCGCGCTCCTTCTCCTTCTCAGAAAGTTTCATGTAGATGTTGGACAGTTTCGCTGCCGTGTCGACTGGAGCGGGTGACACGAGAACGAATTCTTCTATCGGCTTGTTGTTGTGACTTTTGCTGCAGACCATCATATTGTAGACGAACTGTAAACGTAGTAAGAATTCGAATAGAAAGAAAATGAGATTGAAGAACGTAGAAAATTTGTACTGTTTTCATTTTGAGTAATTATTGATAATTATTAACGAATGGAAATGATCATCATCAGTTTTAAATTATGTATAAAGATCATATATAATTTAGATTATAAATTTTTAGATATAGATTTCTACGTTATGAAAGAAAAAAAGATATATGTAATGAATAAATAAATCATTTCCATAACTTGGAATTTCATTTTAAATCATTTCAACAGTTTGTAGATTTTTTTATCCTGATCCTTGAATAAACAAGGATTCGCGTTTTACATATAATGAGATCTATTTAGAGTTTAGATTACGTTAGACATAATATGTTACACTTTAACTATCATATTATCATAAAGATTGTATTACGATAAAATTTTCTCTAAATCGACGATTGCGGAATCTTATGCGAGAATGGTACTAATTATCTTTTAAAACTATGTTGAAATAAATTTATATCTGCGAGACCGGTATAACCGTGTCTCGCGTGCATATCTAACATTAAAGTGCAAATTTATTAATTTGGTTTATCCAATTTCATTTAACGAATGATTAAACTTTCTAAATACCGTGCGCTTTGCACCCAGGAAACGCCGCTATAGCGTTTGCAAATTTTCGAGATGTCCAACTTTTTTCTCCACTTAGATAATCACTTTGACATAAAATTCATCTTTACACGATGAAGGCATGATGGATAGAATTTTCATGTTACAAATATTATTATTAAATATTATTATATCATAACAATTTCTTTTTGGATACCTTACCCTTCTATCATCCATCAGAGCATACGTATCGTGCTCCTTTTCCATAAGGTACTTGAGCACATCATTGTGACCCTCAGACGCGGCAAACCAAATCGGCGCACAACCGAGGTTCGTTTCGCTCATTGGCAACGCGCCGCTTTCCACGAGTAGCTTCACTACGTCCAAATGTCCAGCTCGAGCGGCGCAATGCAATGGCGTCCAACCGTTCTTGTCAGTCGCGTTTATTTCCGCTCCCTGACCCAGAAGCACCTCTACCATTTGATAGTGGCCATGAGTCGCCGCGATGTGTAGTCCAGTTTTGCCATAACGATCCGAGCTGTGCAGCAATTCCGCCGATCTACTCAGTAGCAGGCCCACGACGGTGATGTGACCACCGAAGCAGGCTAGGTGCAAAGGATTCCAACCATTCTCCGTCGTCGCTGCGTCCGCCTTTAGCGTCAAAATGTGCTTGTGATTTAATTGGAATGTGCAATACGATGGGTTAGATTATCTATTTTAACAGACTGTGAGAAAATTAATTTTCTTAGATTTTAGAATGCATTTATTATATATATATATATATATATATATATATATATATATATTTTTTTTCGAATTGTAGTAAGATGGATTATTGTTAAATTGGCACCTGAACTCCCGCAGAATTCAGCAGAAGCCGCACGACATTCTCATTTCCGGAATAGGCAGCTAGATGAAGCGGCGTCATGCCAGATTCAGCTCCTAATTCTTCTACTAGAGATCCCCCAGTTGGTGGATCCGACTTGACGGTTCCAGGTATATAAGCTAACAGTTCTCTAACGGTATCTAAGTGCAAATATATTATTAATCTGCCACTGAAATTTAACAGCATATTTTTTCATATTGACAATTTATGTCGTTAATATATTTATATAGATATGTGATATTACTGTTATCACGCTTCATGCTCACCAGCTTGTCCAAAGTAAGCAGCAACGTGAAGCGCGGTGACGCCGAGTTTCTTGCTGGATATCCTAAGAGACTGTGATGTTCTCATCACTTCGAGTACTTGAATATGCCCATGTTGAGCCGCCAGATGAACTGCAGTAAAACCCGCGCGATTCTCATCAGCGCATGATGCTCCGGCCCTGATCAGCGCTTTCACCACCTCGGCATGTCCACCTTCTGCAGCCAATTGTAAGGGCGTTGCCTCCGTTAGCTTGTTTCTGGCGGTTATCACGCCCTGCCTGTCGAACTTCATCAACTCTTCGATCACTCGGACGCTGCCTTGCATCGCGGCGATATGAGCGCAAGTGTTGCCATCCTTGGTACATGCCATTACGAGACTGGCTTGCCGCTGCAAGAAAAGTTGTACCACTTCGGCGAAATTGTTCATAGCCGCAGCGTGGATCGGTTTCTGTCCTTGGTCGTCCGTCGCATCTATATTGGCGCCTAGTTCGAGCAGGAGCTTGCAGACTTCTAGCTGGCCTGCTCCCGCGGCCAAGTGAAGAGGCGTTTGTTTTCTTAAGGTGAGCACGTCTATCGCAGCGCCGTGATCTTGTACGAGAAACCGCACTAAATGCGTGTAACCGTTCATGGCAGCCAGATGAAGGGCGGTCCTGCCTACGCGCGATTTAGAATTTATGAAAGCCTTGTGTGCCAGCAACGCGTCGCAAATCTCGAGGTAACCATGTTCAGCGGCCAAGTGAAGAGCGGATCTACCCTCAAGATCGAATACGTCGACTCTACCATGATTCGCGAGGAGGTTGTTTACCAGTTCCATGTGGCCGCGATGTGAAGCGATCAGTAGCGGTGTCCATCCCACGACATTTTGCTTATTCAACGCCTTTTGCACTTCCGTGGACGACATGCGACTAATCATCTCTGACAGGACCTCGTTGTTGCCCGCAAGGGCGCAGTGATGAAACGCCGATTCGTGGGCCTGCTTAGTTTGCAGCGAAACGTCCGCACCGTTATCGAGAAGAACGCGAACGATAGCGCGATCATCGCCGGGGATCACAACCTGTGACGGCTCGATTTGGGCAGCATAATGGAGGGCACTGGCACCATCATTGGTCACACTATTCACATAAGATGTCACCACTTCCAGACCCTTCTTCTCTCTTACGAATTCAATCAAGTGCCGGACCACGTCCGCCCGGCAACCCCTGCAGGCTAGATGTAAAGCTGTCTCTCCATTCTGCAAATGGGACGAATCTCCATTATAAGGAAGTTCTTGAAATTTTCTAATTGGCTTCAGGGAACATAAAGTAAAGAATATAATGCACAGATTAGTAAAACTGTCATTGACGTACTTTCGACTTGAACATTGGATCACCACCATCATCGAGAAGCAGGAGCAGGGTAGCCAAGTTTCCGTGGCTAGCCGCAACGTGCACGGGTGTTTGACCATCGTCGGTTGTTAAATTGGGACCTGCTCCAGATTTTAATAACATCAGAGCGCATCTATCACCGTCAATCACCCTGGCGGCTATGTGAAGCGGGGTCTCTCGAAGTTTTCCACCCCTCACGTGCACTTCCGCGCCGTATCCCAAAAGTGTTTCCACGACAGCCGGTTTGGCACTTTCCACGGCGATATGGAGTGCCGTATAATTATCATTAGTTATCACGTCTACCTATTCAATAAAAGAAATAGATGCTCTAATAAAATTATGCCAATCAAGAGGAAATATTATGTGGTCTTAAGCAGCAAGAAGATAAAAAATTTTTGCTACGCTTTGAATGAATATCTCTCAACAAAAATCAGATATTCTTAATAACATATAGACATGTGAAATTAGGAATAAATACAATACATGCGCGCGTGCGTATGTGTATTTGTATGTTGCGTAGGATGAAAGATCAACGATGTTGTATGCGCGATCGGCAGTTTAAAGCGGCGCGAATCAAAGAAACATAGACGCTTCTCGGAACTGATCAATATCTATACGATTGTTGTTATTCGCTAATTAAACTCTTCCCATCATACGATCGATCACTTTTCGATGCGTGATGAATGTCTATTATCTATAACTGTGTTTGTTGCCACCCAAAGAGAGGATTGCTATACTCGAACGCATTGGTTCGAGGGGTTTCATCGCTGTTTGTCGTAAATATATTTATTGTACATTAAATCATGTTATGTAATCAAAGTTTCTCCGTATTTATCTTACTTTTTTCCTCACTCGAATAGATATTTTTCTGTATTTTCTGTATTTTCGCAATTAAAAGATTATGATATCTGTAAAGATAGCATTTGACTCGGAAACTTATTATTATTACGAATTTTTATTATATTTATTACAAGCCCGCATATTATCATATTATGCTTGACACTTCATTTCACAGACAACTTACTTTTTCTCCTCGCTGCAATAATGTGCTGATAATGCCCACGTGACCGTATTTCGCAGCCGTATGAATGGATCTGGCGCCACGTTTGTTCGGCATGTGCAAATATACTCCTTTCTTGAAGAGCATCGTGGCACATTCCGAGTGGCCGTTCAGTGACGCAATATGCATCAGGGTGGAGCCGTCCTTTGTCCTCTCGAAGATGCTCGCTTTGAATTTGTCGGCCAGCAGTTCGATTATGGAAGCGTGGCCATTCTCCGCAGCCAAATGCATGGGCGTTCGATCTTGATGGTCGGTGATCGAGGCGGACGCTCTGACCCCGTAGAAATACTTCACCAAGGTCTCGTCACCTTCGGCACTTGCAATATGCAATGCGGTTTGTCCATCGCCCTGAGACAAACATGCTCAACCAATGTCAACAATTTTTATGTATACAATAATTTTATATATATTTAAAAACGTATATCTAATGACCGAGGACAAAGTTCCTATGTCAGTTGATCATTATGTTAGTTGATTATGGCAATGTGATAACTCTTCATGCATTACGTCATGCATTACGCATATACGCATCCTCGTGTTTAAATTAACTTTTTTTAACATAGTTTTAAGATACCGTCGCATGTATATATGCGATATGAGAGATCGTAAAATTCGTTTCATAAATAGTAAATGTAGTTGGTTCTCCACGAGTCTGAAGACTCCGTCATAAATTTTACGATAACCATGTGCCCAATTAGAGACATGCGCATTTAGAGACATAAATTCGCTATTTTCTAGCGATACTTCGCAGCAATTTATAAACTGTTCAGAGAGCGAGAGAGAAAAAGGGAGAGAGATTACTTCTATAGTATCCATGATCGATCCCATCGTGAGTTCTGTCGCGCGCAATTTACTCGCGCATTAAAGCTCGGAGTTAAGATATGCTGATCGTTGAGATGGAGCAAGTAAAACGCGGCATTTGATATTTTAATCAAATTACAACAAAATCACATCGTAATCATAATAAAATCGCGAGAGAAACGATGTATGTTCAGCTCGCTCGCATGCAATTCGCTATACGATTGAACGATATTATCGCTTGATTACTAACTCGAGTTTACTTCACTTTGAATAATCTTGCCTAAACTCGACGTACGTTTTGCATGTCGACAGCCGCGCCGTAATCCACCAGGATCCGCACCATGTCGATGTCTCTTCTTCTAGCGGCCAAATGCAGAGCGGAGTCACCTGCCGGCGTGACGGCCCGAAGCTGATCGGGAGCTTGTTGTGCCAAAAGTTCTCGACACATCGACTGATTGCCTGCCTCCACTGCTAGCAACAGTGGTATTTTCCCTTTCTAAGAAACGAAATTTAAAAGAAATCACGGATGGCGAAGCGATATTTTCTGCGAGAAGAAGGGTACTCAAAGGGTACGTGTTATACAAAAGCAAACAATGCTTTAAGTTTTCATTCATTCTAACAGATAAGACTGTGCGTCCTACATCGAGGCCAATCGAGAAATATTTTTATTGAACAGAAATGTATAGATTCTTCATGAAAGCAATCTTTAACAGACGCTATCGCAACAGACAATGTGTGTCTGAAATGTCTACATGTCTCGATGTATCTCGAGTCCTTTTACGATATAAGCGGTGAGGATCGCCGTGACTGTCTCGTGTTCATCGACTCTTCTCGATCGGTGGCATCGTGCCATCGTGACAGAGGGGCATACGATATAAGGGAAGAGAGAGAAAGAGAGAGATGAGAAAGCAAATTGGAGAAGAGTTATGGCGCCATCCCGTACCAGGTAGCGATCTCTCGGTGCACGGATACACCTGTCACGCGAGAAACGCGGACGAGAAATGGGAGCATTGCGCCGCGGATATTGCCAAAAAATCTTTATCTTCGTCCGATTTCAGGTCGACATGAGGCCAGCTGGGCGATCGGGCCATGCGATTGGTTCAGAATACGAGCCGTGAGAATCGACGATGCAGTCGCCTCGATTTAACGATATCACCTGGCACGAGTGCCCGATCGTCCGTCTGCGCCCTTTGTGCAAAATTGCGAAATAACTCGATCTGATACTCACGCCATCGACCTTCAACCTGATATCTCGTCCTGCGGCGCCCAACAGAGCTCGTAAAATCGACGTCGCGGTGCCCGTCTGTCGTGATGCCACCAAATGAACCGCCGTCTGCTGCCTCGGCTATAACAACGATGATGCACATGAACAGTATATGTATATTTTAAGGAATTATATAATGGATATTTAAATGGATATTTTTGAAATCGCAACTTGATAGAAAAGAGATTCAAAGATCCAGGAAAACAGAATCGGAATCCTTCGCGTTCAATTAATTTAGTATGCCTTTCTCGAATACTAAATACTTTCTGGAATACTAAAAAAGTCTCAGTACATAATTTCATAACGTACTTTTTCTATAGAATTGACGATGCATATCAGATCTCACAAAATTACAGGAATAGATGTCTATTCTTACCCCTCCCGTGGCGTAGGGATCAACACCCCTCTTGGATAGCAATAACTTAACGACGTCCTCTCTCGAATACATGGCAGAGATATGGAGAGCATTGTAATTATCCTGCAGAGAGAACATCAGTGAGACGTTTCGTATTTTAAAAGCATCCGCCTCATCAATTCGAAAAATCTTAATAAGCTTACAAATTATCAGTATCGATTAATCGTCAAACTATGCAATTCTTTCTCAACGTCTGGTATCTTGAACCGTAAATCCAATTCGTTCGCTTACTAGTAATAACATAAGCATTTAACGCTTGCATCGTTAATCACGCTACAAAGCGCGAAAGAATAGCGTGATTGCACGTTTGTTTGCTCGAATCATTCTAATTAATGTACGGGAATAAGAGACGACAAGAGTGTGCACGATAAATTTTTCCCTGTCGTATTCTCGAAACTCACGCCGATTCATACTTAACGATGCATCATATGATGCATCAGCATGCTATTCGAAAATTATGTCGGAATCATTGTGCGAGAGGTAGGAGCGCCATGGTAAATCGATAAATGGCGAGTCTTACAACGTCTTGCGTGTACATGCAACGCAATGCTCTGACAGGCTGGCCGTTTATTAGCTCATCTTGAAATGACACTTGACCCGCTTATCAAGATTTGATGTTTTTTTGTTTCGAACGATAAACTAAATCGACATGCTTTATTGGTAAAATGATCAGACGGTCACAACGAGCTTTTTGAGAATTATTAGTGTAATTAATATCTTAAAAATAGTGTTAAGAAGTCATCGTAAATAAATCTTATAAATATATTTCCGATAAATATTACTAGCATTGCATTTACTAACAATAATACTTAACAATTTATTTTATCGCTCTTTTATCGCAGATAACTGATACTTATATATGCACTAGAATTTATTATTAGATAACTGATATTTATATATGCACTAGGATTTATTATTTATATTATTTATAACCTTAGCCTTTCTTTACGCAATTGTTCTATTTTGTAATCGAGCAACTCAGTTGCAATCATTAACGTGTTTTACGGCACGTGTCATTTCGCACAAATATTATTCTGATAATACTGATAAAAGTAATTAAGAAGTTGCCGCAACGATGATGAATCAGAAAACCCGATGACTCAAGTCGTTTCCGTTTGAACCTTGAGGAAAACCTTTCGTGCACGAGTATTTCTAGAAACTCATGCGCCTTTTACGTATTTTGCATCATCGGCAAGGAATTCTGCTTCAAATTTTGCTTTGAATTATATCGAAGATCAAGAAGTTGGTCTGAAGCTCCATCGATGGAACTAATTTGTTGACTCATTATGAATTAACAATGAACTACTTGCGTTGTTTCTGGCGCTCACGTCCGCTCCAAGCTCGATCATCCGATCAAGCAGCGCGCTGCGGTTGTCCTTCACCGCGTACATCAGCGGCGTCATCCCGGTCGTCTGTGGATAAAGAGACCTTCGTCAGAAATGCGCAAACGAGAGACTTGCTACGCGATCTTTCATTCATTCGCCTGTCTTTGCTCATGCTATCCTGCTCTACACACGAAAATTTACCAACGAGGGACTCGTGTTGTTCATGGAAATATCATATTCTTTCATTTATATTTTGCAATGATCATCAAATAGATTCATCTCGTGAAGATGTCGGAATCTCTTCAGCAAAGATGTGGACTAACCGGGTCCAGAACGCCGGTGAGTGGTACGATGAAGGCATCATCCCCCGCACTTTGCACCGTTTTCTCCAAGGATTTGAGCAACTGGTCCACGGGAGCCCACTCGCCTCGCGCTGCCAGGCCGAGGAGTCTCTGGGCTCCTTCTCGAGCAGTCGCACCAGCCGAGCTGGGCTTGCTTCCGGGCTGCGGCGGTTCTCCTCCGGTCGCACCGCCATTACTTCCTGCAGAACTACCATCGTCCTTACCGCCCGATGGGCTCTCCTCTTTGCTGGAAGGGTTCTTCTTGTCGTCCTTGCCTCCCGGTGGCTTCTTGCTGTTACTGCTCATGTTATTCCGTACGATCCCGCGGTATGATACGCAAGCATGGTTCGCTCGAGCGACTCACTCTTTCGATTGAACACCGTTGATGATACGTTGCACACACCGTTGGTGATACGCGGAGCGGATTGATGTTACGAGCACACTTCGCCGTCTGCTACACTTAGTAAATGGGATAATAATGTCCACTTTTGTCACATTCGATCTGAAGGTTTCTTGTCTCAAGAGATAGTATCTTGTATCTTATTATTTTACTTTACCTCAGCAGCTATAGGAAAAACGATCACGAATAGGATCAGACGGAATCGATACTCCAAATTGATATTACTTGGAGTCTGCTTTTAAGAATAACTGGTATACCTCGATGCCGTCTTTTCGACAACAATAAAAGAAAGAAAAATTGAAAGAAAAAAATGAGATTTTCGTGGCGGAACACTATTAATCGTTTTGTTATTCAAGGTACACCAAGCGAGTTAACATCTCGGAGGGGTATGAACGGCACGGCAAATCTGGCGATTCTGAGGAGGGTAACTGGAAAAGAGAAAGGGTTGCTTTCCTTCGAGCCTCGACAGCTTGCTCGCTCGACCAATCGCCGACCAGTTCTTGTAGTTCGTTAGCGTAACATTGCACCAACACCTTCTCGTTGGCGATTTGCATGGATTTGCTTCTCGCACACACAGTACGATCTCGTGGTAGGTCGTGCTGGCAGCGAAGTTGGTAGCTAAGGAAATCAGGTGGAAGTGGTAGCTCAGGGTGGAAGGGTGAGGCTTGCGGAGGGAGCTGTTATGGCTACCGTCGACACGCGACTTCCGGACCAGCCCCAGCAGACACGCTATCCATCTATCTTGAATTCACCGGGCTCTGCCGTGGCCCTGAATAAACCTCCCTCATTCTTTTACACTTTTTTCCTTCTTACTTGAGCTTCTAAGGCCTGCTCGTGCGTGGCTCTTATTTTTCTTTCTTGACATGCCTCTCCAAAAGTGTATTTTCGATATATGAACGTGAGCTATACGATAAAAGTATAGTATGCTTTGAAGTTCTACGCTCTTATGAATAATATATGACTCTATTGAATTTATGTTTTAATATCTACAAAATATCATATTTCAGGTAAACGATAACTGCAATTATCTCAATTGTTTTGAAAAGAAAAAAACGAAATTTTATAATATTATTTATGAAAGTATAATATCCGATATTCTTAAAGTAATATTCAAATGGTTTGAAAGAAAATCTTCAAATATGAACGTGATCATTTAATTTAATCATTCATATCAAATTTGATATGAATAAATATATAATCTGATAAATATTAATAATATTAATAAAATATTCATAGATAGTATCAAACAGAAGAAAAGAAGTAAACATTCATTACTAAGATTCATTAATAAGATCATATGTAAAATCACTAAAATATTAAACTACTATATTTATGTGAGACTATCAATAACTCTTATCTACAAGCGTCTATCTATGTTTACCCATTTCTTAAATTACTGATAAATGAGATATTCTGTTTCAGTTATGTTAGAAACGCATTCAACGCATTACAACGAGAATGATGATTTATAAACTGTGATTTATAAGTTTATATTTAATCTACAATTATTTTTACTCGTGCGATATATTCCGCGGTAAACACCTCAAATCTTTGACTTGTTGGAGCACTTCGTAATTCATTTCGAACAATATAACAGTGCTTCAGTACGTCAACGTATGAAATAAATGGAACGAAGATCGATTTCGGTGTAGAAGAAGAAAGGTATGACAACATCGTATTGATATTAAAATAGAAGTCATCGAATTGTACAGAGAATTTGATGCTAGAATTCCGATTTCAATTTTAATTTACGAGATTTTCATACATTGATCTTTTTTCAAGCTTTCATAATCGTGCGTATTCACATTTTAATTTTAATTTAATTTAATTTAAATATGATTCAAATGTCTTGATAATTATTTCATATATCTATTTATGTGGACGATAAGAAGAAATAATGAAATATTTAATAGACGATAATACATAAGTATACAGTAGGTAACGATAAGATATGCGATATATTCACGTATATATTTACATTATCGTTATTGTACATATATATAGCAAAAAAGTGTATGCAAGAAATTATTTCTTTTGCAAAAGTGGAGTGAATATGGGATTTTATAAAAATAAAATATAAAAAATATAGAATGTTCATGTTATGAAATAATGTTTATGAGAAATAATATTCGAAAAATCTCCAAATGCTTCTCACAAATGTTTATTTAATTATTTAATTAATCAATTATTGAAAGTTAGGAAAATAATATTATAAAATCCGTTATATGATAGTTAAATCAAAATTTGAAACATATGTCATTAATAATATATACGAGATAATACTGAGATAATACCATTTATCATATTTGCTTAAAACTGAAATTTCAGCATCATATCGTGCAGTGAGCTGTCCGTGTCAGAGAAAAAATGATTCTCTCGTGTAATTTAATTTCACGAAATATCGCGTTCGCGAGTACAAATTACCAAAACTATTCGCGATGCTTTTCTATACTACGCAACAAACTTAGAGGTGAGTAAAGAATAATAATGGACAAATTATTCCTTTACGATTTTAATACAATACAGAACTATTTCAGGCGTTTGAAAACAAAAACTTAGTAGCTTGCCTAATAAATAACAAGAATAATGTACGATGAATGTGTGATAAATTTTTAAATTACAATCACAGCATGCACCATGATAAACATGACACGATTAATCATTGAAATTAAAATGAAATTTAAATTGCAGAACGATGTCACTTTCGAAAGCTGAACAATCAGATAAGGACCGCCTCGCAAATAACCAAAGCTGCTCACATATTCAACTCAAGCGACGTGCCATTATCGAATAAAACCATCGGTCAATTATTAGACGATGCAACTGCGAAGTGGCCCGAGCGAGTTTGCATCATCTCGAATGATCAAAATATCAGTTTAACATTCTTTGATCTCTGTCGGCGAGTTGACGCGCTGGCCGCAGGTTTGAAGAAGTTGGGTTTGAAGAAGGGCGATCGTTTGGGTATTTGGGGTCCGAATCATGTTGAATGGATCATAGCTTCTTTAAGTGCATCGAGGATAGGATTAATCAGCGTCACCATTAATCCGGCTTATCAACAAAGTGAATTGGAATACTGTTTGCAAAAAGTCAGCATAAAAGCGATCATCTCGCCTCCCTTGTTCAAAACGCAGAATTATTCAAAAATGTTGCTCGCCGCCCAAGCAATGTGTCCTAGTTTGGAACACATCATTATTTATTCCCAGGATCACATAACGTAAGAAACCCAATGAAAATTGAAAAGCGATTATTAATTGAAATTGATTAGATTTTTTATTAATATATGTTTATTCAGTTATATTAACATGTTTATACGGTTATATTAACAATATACTAATGATACGTGTGTTAGTAGATTCATTAAACATTCAGCTTCTCCGAAAATAAATTTATCTAATCAATCTTATCGTCCTGTATGAGTTAATGTAGGTAAATATATTTTCCAAAAAATCTCACTTAATGAGATTCATTATTATTCTTTCGTTCTTCATTTTTTCGTTTCCCGTAATCGCGGGTTTATTAGCATTCTTAAACAAACATACTAAATTGAACATGGTTCATGGTTTTTCAAATTTGTAATATATATATATATATATATATATATATATATATATATATATATATATAGCTAATCATTTGCATCCCATGCAAGTATCGCATGAATGCTTGCATTTTGATTGACGGGAATTTTCTGTTCGATTTCAAATGGATTGCCCGAAAAGTCATATCTATGCTGTGACGAGTAAAGGCGAGTAAAAAGCTATTTTATCAAACGTTTTGCGTAATTAGATTCTTGCATCACATATTACAGATATTCTTTACTAGATATTTTTTAGACATGGAAGATTAATCTAAAGATTAATTTCCATTTAATTAAAATTGCCTAATTAGAAAGTCTGTGACTTTTGTTATTCATCGCGGATGCATCTCTTTTCGAACGAGGTCGACAGAATTATCGTGAACGAATAAACGATTTAAAGTACTCCGAAGGATGATGGAGTTTAAAGCAAAACGATCTCGACGTCAAGGCGAATATTCGTCATCAATTTCCTAAACGTTTTCGTTGTACGATTCATTTCGGGACTTTGCGTGTTTACGTCGTGTACGCTTTTATTCGTTTTTCTGCATCATGGAGAATTTTTCGTATCGCGTGTTTCCCTTTACGTAGTAGCATCGTTCTTCCACTTTTGCCGATCGACCGATTTGATTAACAACCTCGCTGTATGCAAGAATCATCGCGCAATCACGTTAATGGCTTTATCGAGGTCTATCCATTCGCTAACACTGCGTCGTTGGAAGAATGATATAGCGATATTCTCTTATTCGTAGTGGTACGCGTCGTTTCGTCGACGTCGAAAATCTGGCAACGAAAGCGGAGGTGGGCGCGATTGCCGCCGAGCAGAACGAATTCTCCAACGAGGATGATTGTAATATACAATTCACATCTGGTTCTACCGGACGTCCTAAGGGCACGGTGCTCTCGCACAAGTCTATTGTAAATAATTCCAGACAGGTGAGATACAAATAATATAAGAAACCAAATGACTTTGATAATTGGCCCTTTGATGACGACATATTACGCGATCTTTTAAGTCATCAAATTTCACTTCCACTAAAGTAATATCGACTGACAGACTCGAATCTTTAATCAGCAAAATCAGGCCTCATTTTACGCGCTTTCCCGTGTCAATAGGTCTCCCAACGAACGAAGATAACTCCTGAGGACAAGATGTGCCTAAATGTACCATTATTCCATATATACGGTCTATTAACGGGCCAGATGAACATGCTTAATATGGGTTGCGCTATTGTTCTCGAATCGCCCTCTTTTAACCCGACAAAGTCCGTAGAGATGTTGACGAGAGAGAAATGCACGTTGATGTGCGGCACGCCGACTATGTGGGTAAGCAGAGATAACGAGAGATCTAATTTGCCGAGAATTTGACGTAACGGAGATTAAATCCTACATCTGATCGGAAGGTGAACATAATCGAGAAGCAGAAGCAATTGCAGCTACCTATAAGTAGCCTTCGCTGTGGATTAATCGGTGGCGCGCCCGTTGCTCCAGAGATCTACAAGCAGATACGGAACGTGCTCGGCCTCGATAATATGATGGTAAATCCATTGCGAAGCTCTTCATCTGCCATCGTTTGTCATGTCCATCGTCCACGATGAACTTCATCGATCGGACGGTAACGCGATTCTCGAATGTAGATTCAACGCGACTGAGATTCGAATTGCCTCGTTGTTGCTCCGAATGATGTTACTTTAGTAGTTACTTTATTAACTTGCGTTTACAGAGCGTCTATGGCCTCACGGAGACCGCGGGCATAATATTTCAAACGAGATTCAATGATGACCATCAGCTAGTGCAGAACACTGTGGGCTGCTTGCTGAAACATGTTGAAGCGATGGTATGTACTGACGCAACTGATCACTTCATCACGTACATGCTTCGATTTCAACACCTTCCTGTGTCCTTTCGTTAAGGTCGTTAACAAAGACGGCTTGCCTGTATCCTACGGAATACCTGGCGAACTTTGGGTGCGCGGTTACTGCGTCATGAAGTGTTACTGGGACGACGAAGAGAACATGAGGAACACCCTGACACAGGACGGCTGGTTGAAAACCGGCGATCAGTTCATATTGTACGAGAACGGGTATGGCAGTATAGTCGGCAGGTTCAAGGATATTATCATTCGAGGAGGAGAGAATATCTTTCCTAAGGTATGAGCCTGCATGCGAATCGGCATTACCAATGCGCGGTTACGGCATAGTAACTAGTACATCGTTGATTGCCCATCGTTAATCATGCGTTAACGTGCAAATCCTACGTTTCAGGAAATCGAAGACTTCCTGATGACCCACCCAAAGATACAGGAAGTGCAGATCATAGGGGCATACGATGCAGTCTTGGGAGAGGCGGTTTGCGCGTGCGTTCAGCTTTGCAACGGCGAAGCGATGACGGAGGAGGAGCTGAAGGCTTACTGCAAGGGCAAAATAGCTCACTTCAAGATACCGCATTACGTGACGTTCGTGGACAGTTATCCCAAGACTGCCAGCGGGAAGATTCAGAAATTCCGTTTGAAGGAAGAGATGGAGAGGAAGGGCATAATACCGATTAAATAATTCGGATTTGATTACGTCAAATAGCTTGCATCGATTACGCTAAATATATATGTATTTCTTTTTTCTTTCTTTTTTCTCTCTCTCTTTTTTTCTTTTTTTTGTTTTTATACAAAAATTTTATACAAAATTTGAATCTCTCGTTGAGAGAGTTGACAAGATTTCTATATCGATTTGTTATTACTGTAAAATCAACGCATCAGTTGTAAAGATATCTCACGGCGATCGATGAAGACGCAGCAATTATGTGCAGTCATGCGTCATTTACTAAAATGTATAAATAATAATAAATTAAATAAATTAAGTAAATAAATTAAAATGTATGTAAATGATTATAATATAAATAATAATCATACTGTGCAATAAACTGCAGTATTTATTTATAACGTTTAGTATGGCCATTTAGCACGTTATAATACAATTCGATGCAATTATCGCGCCGTGCATGCATGTAACAGATAAACGCACACGCAGTTAATGAGACGCTCCTTATCCACTAAATAGCACTGCGTCGGTACTGCAGTTTCTTTGAAGTGCCGCGTACGTTGTCACAAAATGTTTTTGGACCTTTAACGTTCCTGCTTTCTCGCGATTCGACGTGACCTATTCGAATCGATTTGGCTTTGCACAATGGCCGAATATCTAGCGTCAATTTTCGGCACCGAAAAGGATAAGTGAGTACCGAAGAACCGTACCGATTTTACGCAATTCTTACATTCTCCCTAATAAGATTAGGTTATGTTCGCAATGTAAACATCACTATCCCTCTTTTCCAGAGTAAACTGTTCGTTTTATTTCAAGATAGGAGCCTGTCGCCACGGAGACCGATGCTCGCGGATACACAACAAGCCCACCTTCAGCCAGGTAAGGCTATTATTACACGATATTTCTTGCATACGTCAGCTTGCGAGCTTTCCATTGCAACGAACAGAATTCGGGATCAAACTTGCTCCTAGAGTCTGCGCTTTGTTGCATTTATGATGTCCGATGATGTGACATGTCTGTACTAGGCGCGGAAGGGAACTCGACGACGATATTCTTAGCATGTTGTGTCCTATACGAATGACAGTTGTAGCTTAAGTCCATCGAGAAGACATAAATTTTATCGTTACGTCTCTTTTTATTTGTATTCTTCAGACATGTCTACTCCAGAATCTTTATGTAAATCCACAAAACTCTGCAAAGAGCGCAGATGGATCGCATCGTAAGTATAACGCGTCACTCATTAGAGAGAATTCTGTACATTCTCCGAGGAAGCGTCACATAGTTTCACAAGCGTCTCTGTTTTGCGACAGTGGTTGCAAATGTCTCGGACGAAGAGATGCAGGAACATTACGATAACTTTTTCGAGGATGTTTTCATTGAATGCGAGGATAAATACGGCGAGATCGAGGAAATGAATGTATGCGACAATCTCGGTGATCATCTGGTTGGCAATGTTTACATCAAGTTCCGTAGGGAAGAGGATGCGGAAAGGGCGGTTAATGACTTGAACAATCGTTGGTTCGGTGGCAGACCCGTATATGCTGAACTCTCCCCTGTAACTGATTTCCGTGAAGCTTGCTGTCGCCAGTATGAGATGGGGTGATTATAAATTAAATGTGGCTAGGGTGGACATGGCAAATGGAAAGATGAATGATTTATGTTGCGCTTTTAGTGAATGCACTCGCTCTGGATTTTGCAACTTCATGCATTTGAAACCAATTTCTCGGGAGCTTCGTCGATACCTGTACAGCAGGAAAAAAGGCAAGGGTCGTTCGAGATCACGATCGAGATCGCGAGGTCGCGATCGCAGAAGGAGATCCAGATCTCGCGACAGACGATCCAGATCCAAGGACCGGCGCAAGAATAGAGATGAGAAGGGCAGGGATGGTCGCTCTGGACGCTATTAATAAGATTTTCATCGATATGTTTCATGTATCTGCTATATGGATTTGTTATTACGCGTTATTACACGATTTTATTTGATTCACGAAATTTCAATAAATCGAAAAGGAAAAGCGCGTGAGTTGTCTTATATGTAGAATACATTAATATTTTCTTGGTAAACTTGATGCAATTCTATAAAGATTTTACTGCACGAATACGCAACAGAGGAATCAATTTCTCCAACAATGCAAAAACACTAATGTTTTACTTATCGTGAATTGATGCGAATTCTAAAATTGTAATCTCTATTTTCGTCTATTTTATGTCTATTAAAATCAGATGAAATTTATATTATATGTTCTGTGCTACATATACATATATACACACATATATATATGCATACATATATATATATATATATACAGCAGTATTGTTCATTATTAATTTGTCGCTTATATGTCGATTTATTTAAAGAGAATAAATATTGACAAAATTTTAATTACGTAAATTACATGATCCGTTGTTACCTGTACCTGTCTTTATATTTCTCTTCATTTTTTTCTTGGATGAGGATAATACAGATTCCTTAATAGGATTTAATAAACGTGAAACTAATCATATATATTACGAATTGATTATATGAAAGGAATATAACGAGATTTTGGAGATGTGTATGAATGTGTATGAATTGTCGGAAAATATAAGAATTATGTCTAATTATGCATAAATATTTCTTCTTTAATGGAACTTACCAACAGGCTCGATGGAAGCTTGCGGTGTTCATCGTAAGATCTCGCTGTGTGTTACTAATGCTTGTACATTATGCTTCTGTTTTTGATATTGCAATTTTTACTGTTGCAAATCAACTCGGAACTGATGAATTATTATTCGCGAAACGATTATTCTCAGATATTACTTTCCGAAAAGCTTAAAAAAGAAAATAATTAAAAATATAGTTAAAGACATTGTTCTTTCTCTCGTATGAAGCATACAGCTTCGCAAACGCGTCGTAAATACTATACTTAATTATAATAAAATCCTTGTGGCAACTACACAGGCATACACACATACACAGCAGAAAACTGTTTCTTAAATTTACATCCATAATAAACATAAAACTACTTGAGTAATTCTCAATGAGAACTTTCGTAACAATATGGTAGCTCGCATTTTTCACATCCGCCCCGTGATTATTCGCGAACCGGGTGTTTGCGACCTTTTGTTCTCACCTTGATCGGCGCATATTCGTAGTCTCGTGCCGACCAACTGTTGCTCGGCAAGTTGTTGTTGAAAGATGATGCGGCGGGCGTGCGCGTAGCCAAGCAAGGCTAGCAGAAAAAAAGGTTTGAAGGAAGCAGAGAGAAAGAAAAAAAAGAAAAAAAAAGAAAAAAAAAGAAAAGAAAGAAGGGGGAGAGAAAAAGGTAAGGGAAGGCGGAATCGCGGGGAGGCGCAGGCGGGGGATTCCTCTTCTTCATTTTTCTTTTTCTTTTTTTTATTTCGGAGGGGAATCACGTCTCCTCGGAATCGGTTCATCCGGACCGGGGCACGTGTTTCAGCTGGGCCTAATTGGCGGTGCTCTCCGGTGCCGAGGGGCCTCTCGCGTCGCTTTGGGACTCGGAACGGGCGTGCATTACCGCAGCAGATGTTGGTCGTGATTGCAGCTGCCTCCGAAGAACACCTGCCCTTTCCTCGACAGACGAAGTATCGGAATACCAATGTCTGTTCTTTTCGCTGCCATGCACTTCGCGTGTCCATCCTCGTTCTTGAGATCCCTCCGTTTACTCGTTGTTCGAAGGGACACAAGTCATCGCGCGCAAATATGTGCACACGGCGAGTTGCGAGCGATTTATCAAGCCGTTTAACTCGGAATGACCAAGATTATCCACCATATTGTAATAATGCTACATAAAGCATGATTTTTGTTAACATCTGCATAATTACGCATTGTTTACGCTCACATATTCGATTATAGATGGGCGATATAAACATATCGCGCGATCTTCATGTTAATATATTACAATTATAATATATGACGAATTATGCTGTTTGGAAGTTTTCATGTTTTTATGGCCGCGTGAATTAAATAAAGTGCAATGTGAGACCGTGTTTCTAAATCAATTGATCAGTTTAAAGAATGGAAATATTGCATATTGAACGGCTTCTTTTCTGATTACTATGTTTCCAATAACTGGGATATATATCAATTGAGCGTTGATTTAAAAAACGCATCGAAATAACAAGCTGACATAAAGCCGATGGATATTCTCACTTAATTTTAACCATCCATTACAGGATTGTTTCTACTATATATATAGTTTCAAATTTTCCCCTACGATAAATTCCGTCAAAGTTTCATCCCTCGCTTGAGCTCGAGCTCGAATATAGGAATGGGGGGGAAAAAGCGAAATTCTTGAGGACGTCGATATGTGAGAATGCAAATTGAAAGTTCAGTTCAGCCGAAGTACGACAATTCGCGAACAAGCCGCTCAGATACCATAATTAATCTTGGCAATCCGCCAAACCGGGACGCAGAAAAAGAGGTTCCTCACTATGCCAGATGATGAGCGCGGCGGAAGAAGATAGAGCAAGAGAATGAGAGTGAGTGAGAGAGAGAGCGAGAGAGAGAGAGAGAGAGAGAGAGAGAGAGAGAGAGAGAGAGRGAGAGRGAGAGAGAGAGAAAGAGAGGAAGAGAAAGATGAGAACAGGGAGAGAGGAATCAGCTCTCAAAATATGCGCGGAGAGTCGCACGCTTGTCGAGGTCTGGGAACAATGGACAGCCCTGACCGCGATTTCCCTCGTCGGGGAAACGAGCTAACGAGCTGTCAAACGTCACCGAACCGGAAGAGTCCGGCGGTGCTGAATGTCCCTGGCACCGCGACGCATCTTCGATCAGCCTGCCGTATCGAACCTTCCGTAGCAGGACGCGTCCCGTCTTCCGCTAACTGCGACGGAGATTGGCAATTAGTCGGCCGAGATCGATTTGATATTGAAAACTGGGAACGTTTCAAACGGATGCAATCGGAAAATCCCAGAGCGTTCGCGGCAAAATGCTCGCGCGCTGCATCCCGTTGCGGTCCAGAGGCTTGTCTCGCGCGGGTCGACGCACGATCCGTATTAAACGGTGAGACGCATTATCGCTCGATCGGATGATCATTCCGACCTATCGTCTGCCGTCTGTAATGAGAGGTAAATCGACTTAACGGAGCGGCACGCGAAAATTGCAATCGGATGCCAGGCGGCTTACGATGCGGATGATTTATGAAAGCGAGGGGAGCGCGTGTGGGAGAGAGAGAGAAAGAAAGAGAGAGAGAGAGAGAGAGAGAGAGAGAGAGGGCCATTTCATGAAATAACTGCGTATCGAACAATGACGGGAAAAAGGGAAAGAACGGCGAGGAGAGGTAGAGAGATCGTCTTTCAATCCCTCTATATGAGGCTGCTCGTTCGACGGTGCAAAAAGAAGGGTTGCGTCGGCCATTTAATCGCGGGACTCGCCCATGCCGCTTGTGAAAAGCCCGTGCCCGAGCCTGAAAAAGATGGGCAGAGGCGCGCACGATGCGGAATCATCGGATCCCGCAGGTGATCCGAAAGAGATCGAGACAGAGAGAGAGAGAGAGAGAGAGAGAGAGAGAGAGAGAGAGAGAGAGAGAGAGAGAGAGAGAGAGAGAGAGAGGAAGAAAAAGAGAGCTACTGGCCGCGCATCGGCCACGGGAGGGAAAAAATAACCGGTAGGAATTTTGTAGTATGCGCAACGTGACGACCTAATTGCTATAATGATAAAAACGGCGCGTTTCGGCGTTTCGCCGTGCCGGCGAATTCTCGTTTATATGTAAATGCGGCCCGGCCGCGAGGCTTCAACGGCTACGGCCGAATCTCGGCGAAACACCGATGCGCTTCTTCTGCTTCGACGTTAAAACGATTCGAATGATGTAGATATGTTTGGCGATACGTTTATTCGTTCTGATGATGTTGCATCGCTGTCGCGTTCTGTTTGCATGATCATTTCAATGGGATAATTATTGTATTGTAGATGAAACGCGTATTTTCGAGGTCGGATATCTCCGAATATTTCTGAACGAAAAAGTCGTGCATTCTTGTACTGCACCAAGGATAAATGCTTTATTAGAAGAATGGAGGAACTCGATATTCATGATGATACGGTATCGACATCGAAGCAAAACAGACTGAAGAATGCAAAAATGGCACATATACCAAAACACCTGGGACGCATTAAAGGCTATCAAAGGCATTCACGTGGTTGATTTTCGAGAGGCAAAACGAATATTAACATAAACTTGTTATCATTCGCATAATATTGTATCATCTACATCGCGTACATTCACATTTTAGTTTTTCATCTCCGAACATCGCAGAGGTGCACGATTATTCGCCAGATTCATATTATTTTTCCTACTTACATAAAACCGCTCGGATAATGTATTCCAAGAAAACCGGGCATATTCCTCTCCAGATCCGCGAACGGAGCGATATAACGTTTTCCAGAGGATTTATGAGAGATGTCCTTGCTCTTTCCGCCTTAGCCGTCGTAGAAAGGAAAACTGGTCCACCGGAATTCATTGCAATCGGCATAATCGAAATTTGTTTTTGTTCTTCGTCTCGATTGTGCCGCAATAATGGACAATGACATTGTTAGGAAATGCAAGAAAGGCATGAAGAATGAGGAGAAAAATAGAAGAAACCGTGCCAGCAAAGAGAGAGACAGAGAGAGACAGAGAGAGAGAGAGAGAGAGAGAGAGAGAGAGAGAGAGAGAGAGAGAGAGAGAGAGAGACGACTGTCGTCGCTGTCGAGGAGGGCGAAACGACTACCAAGAAGGAACGGGAGAATAACGGCGAGTTTAATATGGCGCCTCGGGGCTCGTTTAATCATTTAATCGAGTCCCCGGCATGCCTCGGTTCTCCGCCGTCGTTTGCACCTCACCCCGTCTCGCCTTCATCCTGACGAATACCACCCGAAGAACTGACGATTACTTAAAGACGAATTCGCGCGCGCGTTCTCTCCCCTTTTCCACGCCGTTTTCCTTCTCCAGCAGTCGAGACTTTTCCTCATCGCGGGCCCTTTAACTCGACCCTGCAATATCCGGTCGTACTCATGACGGAACTCTCATCGAGAGTTCGGATCGGTATCCGCGCACCGGCCGAGTGTGGTAACCGTATAAATGGCCTCGTCGCTGATTCCGAACGAGGATAGAGCAATATTCAAATACAAAGGGTGGACCGAGCCGATTCGAGTGCAGAGCAAACATCCTATGTGCGGTCATCTATTACGAATCGCACTGCTTTACGAGAACGTCGGCATAATGAAAGAATCTGTATGTTTAAGCGATCTACGCATCTCTTTGTAGCAATGGTAGCAGTAAAACGCTAATCGTGGATCCGAATTCTCGAGAGAGCGCGTTATTAGAGTCACGCGCTATTTTCCCGTTATTCTATTCCGAAAATCGACGAGGATAAAAGAACGCTCGTCCGTTTAACGCGGCTTGCGCGAATTTTTCGATGAATTATCGGATAGAGAGGAGATCTCGCGCGCGTGCGCGTATATTCATGTATAATTTAGATACGTGCATATACAAGAGGAAGCTTTATGAAAAAATATGATTAATTTCCACGCAGCTTTGGATAACGTTTTCATAAAACCACTCTCCTCCCTCCCTCCCTCCCTCCCTCTCTCTTTCTCTCTCTCTCTCTCTCTCTCTCTCTCTCTCTCTCTCTCTGTCTCTGTCTCCCTGTGCTGCCTCTGATCCAATATGGTTTTACGATGAACAATTCAGAATTTTATTGAAATTGTCACGATCGACCTCAGGCTGTCCGGCGTGTTGAATCGTTGAATCAACGCGTTGCCAGCCATGCGACTCGTGCTCGTTCGCACGTGAAAAGGGCGACGACACCACGTGGAAAATAATGGCAACGGGGCGCGCGAGAATTACGAACTTGTCAAAAACGCGATGTCTAGCTAGAAAATAGTTCCGCCCCGTTTCCTCGTCCTGCATCGCCTTGTGCATTGGTCGCGCTCGACGGCGCGACAGATTACACGGGAGGAGATAAAACGGCGAGAATGAAGTATGCTCGGAGGGTCTAATAATTTGCTGCTAAATGCGAAGAAAATCCGGCCACGCTCTGACGGTTAGTAGGTGGTCTGGAATGCAGTCCGTCCGTAATGTAGCTTGCGCGAGGATAGGCAGGAGTTCTCTTGAACCGTCGAAAATAATGACGGTGGAACACCCGTCAAGAAGCAATTTCGCATGGAAGCCACCCGGTATTAAATATGTGCTTGGCTTTGTAAAAGGACGAAGGAATCAACATCCTGCCGCGACAGGAAGCAGATAATAATTGCCGATAATCGCTGATATTACGACGACACGTTTCGTATCGCGTCTTTTGTACAGATCTATGATTTTAGATTTGAATGTAGAAAGAGAGAGAATGGATGATTTATTCGATTACACTCTTATCGCCCAGATCATATTATTTGGTCGTTTTGGTTTTTAACAAACATGATAAAATTCTCTTCGCGTGGTAACATCGATCGCGTCGGCGCTGTGTGAGCGAATTGTAATTCCTCTGACTTATTAATCGCAATTAATATTGCCAGATGAGGCAAGCTTTTTGACTGGTGGTAGACCGATAGTAGATAATGAAAGATAGCTCTTGGTGCGAGATAGCGAGAGATAGTTCTTGTTGCAGAATAATGAGAGACAGCTCTTGGTGCGAGATAGTGAGAGATAATTCTTGACGCGAAATAATAAGAGATTGTTCTTGGCACGAGATGGTGCGAGATAGTTCTCGGTGCGAGAGAAGCGGGACAAAACAACGCGAGTTCTAAACGAGTTTTAAAAAATACGCGAAAGTAGAAATAGCTGAAGATGTCTAATGGAGCGTCTCCGTAAAGGAACGAGCCACGGCGTTCCCGCGTCCATCTTTCCCGCTGCGAAATCGGACAAGTTTTGTTCGGGAAATCGCGCGACTTGCAATTCGAGATCGTAGAGCATCGAGACACAAGAACGAGATGCGCGCGATTTAATCGCGCGTGCTGCTCGAAGCACGCGATCGTTGCGAGAATTGTATGAATTTCAGAAATGATTCAAGCTTCGAATTCTCAAACGTGCAAATACAAATGCTGTGCAATAGCAGTCCGTCAAGAGAGTCAAAACACGAGAAGAAAAATTGATATATCGATTAATACATCCCACGTTCTCCGAACGAAATTTGATCAGGAAACCGAGGAACCGTTTCTGAGTCATTTTCGGTTCTCGATATCGACAACGGCAATTTTCCGGATACTTTCTTATATCATGGAAGACTTATGCGCTCCTCCTGTTCGAGATCAAAGGACACGCGAACGTACGGCAATGCCGGATATGAGAATTTGCGCGGGCGTGCGCGGGGAAGGATCGCGATAGGTCTGTTCCATTACAAATCTTTCGCCGCCGATAAAGCGGCTTTATCCGAAAAAGCTTCCGCGGAGGATTACGAGAACGTGGATTCTCTATTGGCTTTCGCCAACGCGGTGTGGTACTAGCGGAACGGAACTCCCGTTTCCCAGGCGTTTAATTGGGATTTTATACGACGAATTAGACTAAAAGGCTATTCGCGTACGGGTCCCTTAACGAGTATGAAAGAAAATCTCGGATGTCGGACCCGTGCGCGCGCTGTCCCGCGGATACGCGTACGATGGATACTCTTAAGCTCGCTGACTTTCCAGCACTTCGCTCGTGTAACACCTACCGGCGAGGCTGCTTGAAAAAACACCTGCAAAAGCGTCTGGTTACTTTGCGCCCTCGGTTTAGAAGGATGACGCTCGTGGATCCTTTTCAGCTGCGTAATGGGCTCACGGCTACTAAATCTTTTTACGTTTAAGAGTTTAAACTTTGAAATTGCTTGAAAATATATTCTCCCGCGTGGACCGCTCTTTTTCCCTCCACGATTTTTGTCGCTATAATGCGCTCCTGCCGTCATTGCTTCTATCAGCGTAGTTGATGAGGGAATCATAGAGAGTGCAGTCGTGTATGAGAGCCGAGCGATTGATTCGAGAGAAAAAGGGAGAAAACAGTGTCGAGACAGAATCGTTGGCTGCACATTTACGATACCTCATTCCGATGAGTCATTTCTGCCCATCAATTCACACGCATTATTTCATGTTCAGAGAAATGAATTAGACGAATTAAAACGACATATGCATCGATGCGGAGATCTCCGATTGCTACGAATCGCTGAATATTTGTTTAAGGCGACGTGTTCACGTTGAATGACGCATACGAGCAGTAAACGGCTCTTGAAATAAACGACACATAACTGGCGCATGAACGGCAAGATTATTTCCAAGGGTCGATGTATAAAAGAAGATGGTCTTGTGATACATCACGATGGTGCTTCGAACGTCGTTGCGATGGATTTACTGCGGGCAATACACGCCGACCGATTTTCTCGTCTGTCTGCTGGCAGTCGTTGAAAAAGGAAGGACCGTACGGGTTGGGAGGGTTGAGGAGACGGCGGGAAAGGGCGGAAGGCACGCTTCGTCGATTTTGAAATCCCCTCCTCCTCCCTCCTCCTGATTCTTCCCACGTCTATTTCCCTTTGTCGTCGCGTTTTCCTGCGGTCGCCGGCACTATGGCTGGTCCTCCGTTGTTGCCACCCTTGCCTCTCCCTATCGATCGGGAAACGCGAAATGGGGATTCCCTTAATTTAGACCCCGTTTTGATGGAACACTCGGCCGATAATGGATTCGGGATGCTTTGACGTTTGAATGTTTCCCGTACGGAGCAGCCTGATTTACTGCGGATTTGACTCCAAAGTGGAGAACAAAGGCGTTCATAAAGAGGGCTCGGCGGACCGCATAAAAAGCTGTAAATGTTTCTACACCGAGATGACGTTGATGATTATTACGGCGAGGGCTGTCTTGGTAGTTCCATCGACGCCGATGGATAATAATCCGGCAGAGCTTCATCTCTCGCGCGATCTTGAATAAAAGAGAACGGAGACGGGAGAGTGGCGACGGCTAACGAGGCTGCACATTTCATCGATAATTACGAAGGAATGAGAAAGACTTCAATTGATGTACCGGGCATAAATATAATATTAAATCACCGCGTTAAAGTGCCGTTGATGAATCCATCCGACAATAATTCCTTCATTGATTTCTCCTATTTCTGATTATTGCACTAATGCACACGCGCATTATATTTCCCAGCCCACGCGTTTTTCATGCGTTAAAATCTGACTTGAGCGCACGGTGCGGCGGTTGATGGCGATTTCGCTTCGGAAAATGCAAACAATTAATTATAGTATTATTATAGCCAAACAAGACTGTCTGTGGTTTACTAATTATTGGGACGTCATTATTTATTAGAGATCCAGACGGCATTTCCCGATTTAATCTGCACAGCGGAGCGAGCTGTCTCGCTCGGCGATGCGAGATGCATTCCTCAAGCGGTAGACGCTTGCTCCGCATCCGCGAAGGTGATAGGAGAAATTGATAGGGTCTTCTCCGTGGAGCCGTACGGATTTTTTTGTATCAATTTTCCGGCTTCATTCAGTATTTGAGTGCATTGTGCTCGACGAACAATAACTCATCTCGATATTGCTAGGCTGGCTTTCGCATTCGATATCCCTCGTGCATATCGATATCGCTACTGTCTCTCCCTCCTCCTCTATTTTGCTCCAGTCCGCTTCCCTCTGTCTCTCGCCGTCTCGTTCTCACGCTATGTAAATCCCTTTTTCTTCCTCTCACTCTTTTTCCTTTATTATTCCCTCCTCCGCCTTCTTCTCTTTCTTTCTCTCTTTCTCTCCCTTTTATTCTCTCTCTCTCTCTCTCTCTCTCTCTCTCTCTCTCTCTCTCTCTCTCTCTCTCTTTCTCTCTCTCTCATTCTCTTTTCTATAGAATCATGGTTTTATGGGTGCGAAACTTCGTTCATTAACTCGTGACTTATTAGCCACTGTATGCGACGCGCACGATCACAATTGCAAAACGATCACATCGGCGACGTATTTGGCTGATGAATATAACATATTCATTGAAATGCTAACGAGTAGCGATGCATTTGCCGTCAGATAAAGATAGACGAAATTTATCCGCTCTTAATTAATGTGTCTCATCTTTTTCAGATTAAAGGACATTCGAAGCGCGAATTCGTCGAATCCACTGTCTAAAGAGTGGTTCCGCGCCGCAATGCACTTGTGCGATATTTAATTTCGATATTTCCTGTTTTTTTTCCAAATCTATACAGCAGATGAATTGTCAATCGATTTTAATAAACGTGACGTTTAGCCCCTTGGCACCTGCTCGCATTCCCCCGGCTTCTGTCACGCTCCACATCTGTCAATCCCAACAATCCCTCAACGCTCGGGTACGGTCCGTTCGATACTTTCACGTAAAATAATCTTTCGCAGCCTACACGGTCTTGCCAGGTGTTCGCAGCAGGCAGCGAATTGAGACGCTGGTCCTCGGACCAGTTTCGGCATAAAAGAGGCTGGACATTATGCGAGAAGATCTCTCGAACACTTGAAATCCAGCTGCTTTTTAGAATACACCTTCCTCAACAATTCTGAATCAGATACTCATTAATCCGTTGCCCAAAGGTCTCCAAAAATCTCTCGACGCGATTAGGATTAGATAAGATAGATAGATAGAGTGGATAACAAAAACAACAGTTGCGCAGGCGAATCGATCAAATTTCCCAGCGGGAATCGCGGTAAGTAGTTGAAGGCTGAAGCGATCGCAGGCGCTTCTATTCTCAATCAGATTCCTCGAATTCTGTGCGGAGGAACAATCTCGCGGAGATGATCACGTGGCGTCATACTCGCCCCGAAGACTTCCTGCTATCATTCACGTTCGTGCGGCACGTGGTCCCGCGTTTCTGGATTCCTCTTTTCCTCGACGACGGCTAGGATGAGGAGCCAGATAATGAAGGATGGAGCGGTCGGCCGGCCGGTGTTTGAGAAGCACTAGTCTTGGTCCCTGCAGAGTGGTCGGTCTTCTGCGAGGCTATCCGGCAACGGAACGGGCCACTTCCCGCGGGAGGCTGCCGTTCCATCTATCGCTACCTGGCCGAGTGCCTGGATGCGTGAGTGAGAAACCAGGTTATATGCAGATACGTACTCCCTCGTCCCGTATTCCAGTTCTCTCCTTTCGCGCGATGCCATCCTCCTTTCTGTCTACTTTCGTGCGGCTTGTCGCCCTCGAGGATCCTCGCAACGGTGCCCCACGGTACGTGCCACGTCGCGGAGAAGGAGACTTCCTCTTGCTGCCTGCGCTCGTACACGTCGCGTACACACGCTCGGTGGTGGCTACCCTCCGGCTTTCATCGCGCGCGAATCAATATCACGCGCGCAGCGCCACATCTGCTTTAAAACCACTCTCGGCGCTGCTTTCTCTTTCTCGTCACCGCGTAACGAAAGCGGACAATGACGAGAGAGAAGATAGCGACTTGCTCCTGTACACGAACATATGTCTCCCCTGAGAACATTGATTCCTCCGCACTTTGGACACGATGCAGAGAACGCGCAAGGATACGCAATCCTTTCGATTATACGGACTAAAAGTGCGAGACTATCGCGATTCTCTTTCCATTCCGGTATCATTTTTCTCACGGAGAAGAAGCAGCTTCAGTTCTCATGGGAGTTAGAGGGCCTCTTCCGAAAAATGATGCAGTTATGCCGGCCGACAAGCCTTCGCACGTGCAGGACACGCGCCCGCTCAGGTTACGGAATAAACGACGTGGACGTAAGTTTCCGGGACTTCTCGCGATCACGCCAGATGCGTAAAGTTGTTTTTTCCTCCGACTTGATCATCGGACTGCCGGAAATGTTTTTTATGTTGCCCCCATCCGAAACCATGTTAATGAATCCTTATCGAGTTTACGAGGACTCCGAGGTAAGGAGAAAGGAAGAATAGCAAAGACGCGACTCCCGTTTGGACGGCAATCGAAGCCTCAATAGTTTGTCGAGCGTCGCAGAAATTTTACGTTTAATAACGCAATGAAGAAGCAAAACATAGTATCGAGCATCCTCGCGATTTTTCTTCGCGTTTGCCTCGCTATTGTTTTTTGGTAACCGACTCATTATATGAATCCGACGAGTGATCCTCGAGCGCATGCATAATAATCTCCTTTGTACGATATGCTCGATGCCTAGATTTTCTATAAAAATAGGAAAATTCAACGTCACGGTAAGATTGATTTCATTTTTATCCGTCTCGCGTGAGTTCCAATTGGAATTTAATCGATCGATATACCGATCGAAACGTTCCATTACGTATGAAGCTATAACGCTCCTCGCGTATGAATTATTGTCAAGATATTTCTCGGTAAAGAGGTTACTGATTTATTTCATTTGGACTGAAATTCGATAATTCCTTCTTTTCTCAAGCAGACTGAAATGCGAGCGATAGCCGTTTGCCGTTCAGTAACACGAATGTTACGAACGTTAACATTGGTTTTGTAATTTCCATACATGCGCAGCATCTCATATCTTTCTCGTTATGTAAACGTCGACTTTCGTCGAGGGAAAAAGTGATCCTTGGAGAAGCCTATCGTTTGCCTAAATATTTTCAGTCTTCATCGATGATCGATCGGTCGGGACAAGGTTTCGTCGCTCGCTTATCGAGAAACGAAGGAAAGTTGCCTCTACCATCAGTCGGCGACGAGATCGTTAATCGCATTACGAATCGTAGGAACGGTGAAAGAGCGAAGGACCGATCGAATATCTCGTCGCTCGCTGTTTTTTTCCTCATACCTCGTAATTCTCCCGCTGCCAGATTCGATTAGACGTTTCCCTTCCGCAGGTCGGATTATGCGAGATATCTCGTTGGATGGAGAAGAGTTACTCTCACCGCCGCTGGGTTTACGCTGCTTCTTTCGCTCGACGCGGAAAAGTTCTGCGCAACTATCTTCTCGCCGGGATCTTCGTTTTCTTTCCGATTTTCCTCGTGAAATATGTATAATGTATATAACCGCTCGTCCGTTTCGTAAGTGGGAAACTTACCTGGACTCTCCGGCGGCGGTCGCGCGGCGCTGACTTTTCTCTCCCCAGTGTTTCTTTCCGTTTCGGTTGCTCTCGAGATTACGAGATTTCATTTAAATTATAATCGTGAGCGCCATAGCGACGCTCAGGCCGGAGTGGATTTAATTAATAGCGTCTACAGGAACGTAGAAAGAGGACGGGCCCTGCGGAAAGAAGAAGTCGCACAGGAATCGCGTCGTCTTGTTACTTGGGACTTAGCGCGCCACTCCGGAGACTGTGTTCTCGTCAAACAACGAAAATGAAACGAACTGCCGATTAGTCGACAATCCCTCTCGCCTCCTCCTCGCCAGGGATCTGATCTTACTTGCGAACCATGCTTCTGCGGCGTTACTTTCTTCAGGACGACGCAGGAAACGAGTACGATGAATATCGTATCTGCAAATACGATCCTCTTGGAAGCTGACGTGATCCTTATGCCTCTCCAAATAATCGTTATCTCTCCTCTCTCGCGTTACGGTAGAAAGAAATTTATATAAAATAATCCGGACATGACAAACATCCTGCAAACATACGCTCGAACCTTGCAGCGTAGAGCTTTGGGAACTTTCGGAAGTACGCAAGTAAAATTTACTCGGATCTCGCAAACTCCATTGTTGGTTTATGGTGTAATATAATCAAGCGATAAACAATCCTCCTAGATAAGGATACTATCTCCAAAAGAGAGAGAGAGAGAGTGAAAGAGAGAGAGATCTCCATCGCTATTGCTTACGAGAGAATTAATTCTCCTTTGACAATCGCGACTGGTAATAACGCGGTTGCATCTCCTATCGAGGCTTCGCCCGACGTGTATCCATAAAAGAAAGCATTCTGGCTGTTCTTCTCCACTTTCCTCTCCCCCCCCCCGTTTTTTCCGTTCGTTCGCCTGCCGACGAGGAAAGGGCCCGGATAGCGCGGGGGCAGAATCTCCGTGCTGGCATCTCTAGGGCTCGGGACGTCGATTGTCTGCGCGCGGCAGAGAACGAGGCTAAACATAAAATATAGCCGGAGATACACGCCCACGCATCGACGGCGGTTTCCCGCCGTTAAATACCTAAACGCCGTCAATCCCCCCYCCCCCYCCCCCYTCCCSGCAAGCCGATAGATGCGCGCGGCATGTTAAACGATTAATTGCGCTGATTGGATTCCAATTAGCCTGCTAACGGGTACAACCGCGACCAAATGCCGAATGCCGGATACTTTCGGGTTTTGCGCGTATTACCGGACGTTCCCGTGCCCCCGCGACCCCTGCGACCCCGCGTGCGCGCCCTATGCCGCAGCACGTGAGAGCGCCACGTGAGGCTCCTGTTTGGCGTATGATCGCGTTATGTACATTCTCGCGGGGCAATCCGCCTAAACGCGTGTATTGTCCATGTGTATTGTATCCACGGCGGGAGAAATCAAGATCGAAACTGCCTCGTTAAAAATCTCGATAATCCTGACGATATCGCTAACAGCGCGCCTCGAATCATCGTCGTGCCTTCCGGCGATCATCCTCCATTTCCCGATGCAGGTTTCGTTGAGCGCTCGCGTACGGAGTAAACTTGATAAATTCCAAAGCTCGCAGAGTTCGGGTTATCTTTCTCGTTCTCGTATCCGGCCTCGGCGAGGCCGAAATCGCGCGGCATTTTGGTCGCGCGGATTCGCTCTTACCAGCCGCTAAGCCGAACTAAGCCCCGGCAAAGTGTCCGCGACTTGGAGCCGGCTAAGCTGAGCGCCCCGGCGCGTGCAAAGTAATTCCGTTTGGTCTCATGGTGAATTAATAAAGAGTCAACCCCGCGGGACCGTCCGTGTGAGTCAGCATCGGCGAGGCGGTCCGTTTTGCTTGCGCCTCGCCCTTACGCCCTTGCGTTTCCCTCGTACGTTTCCCCTGCACAACGACCACCCTTTTCCACAGCGCGAGTATTCGTGGAGCGATTTCGGGACGGTGTACCTCGGGCGAGGTTTGGACGAGCTGCGGATGATGATTCCCTTCCTTCTCGTCTCCCTTCCGGCCGAGCGGAAGCGAAGAAGGGACACGATTGTGTTTGCGTATTTGCATTCGATTTCTTGGACCCTCCGAGCGGGAGGGCGAAAGTGTGCGGGATCACGGTCTCTGTAGTCTAATCATTTCGTCGAGGTATTAGGGGAACGTATTCAGGTTTTTGCTCGAGATTGCGTGTCTTTAGACAAAATGCTGCCGGCGAGTTCGTTGACTGCCTCGGGGGAACCTGCAAGATTCAGGTTTCCCGCAGAAGATCCAGCCGGAATCGTCGAGCGAGCTTCTCGCAGTGTGTTTGCGTTAGCCGCGTGTACAATGACTTACGCGAAGCTTACGCTAGCGACGATTGTCGATTCTGTTGGCGTATTGAGGGCTTCCCATGCGGCACCTCGTCGATCGTTACATCGCGTAGTGAGTATTTGAAGAGTGCGTTAAGCGCTACGAACGCGAGGACAGCTAAACGCGTCGCCTATTGCGGACCGGCATTCCCTGCCGAAGCGAGAGTCTTCTTAATGCGGATTAACTCGAGCACATTCGACAAATGAATTAGTCGGATCCCGTAGAGGAAAGATCTCCGCGTGACAACATGAGGGGAATGCGGAGCGTTTTACGGAAAAGCAGCAGGAAACTGGATTGGAAGTTTCGCGAGGAATTCTTGTTTGGTGGCGCAAATTACCTGCTTCCGAGATCTTCCTTCCGTTTGCGCATTCTTTTCACTTCTCTCTCCCTCTCATTTTCTTGTTGCCGTTCTCCTTCGCGCGAACTCGTGTTTCCCACGATAACGGGAGTTTTCGCGCGAGGAAAGATAACCGGCACTGCCGGTTTCGGGACACCGCGAGAGGAATACGACGCGCAGCAACGGCTGAAAAATACCGCGAGAGACTTGCGAGGACGCAGGCGCGAATTACGATCGTAATGATCGCGAGCAAACTCGAATACAGATAAAAGCAGCTAGAAATAATCGAATGAGACGGAACAATGGGGCCGCTCGCTCGCGCAAGTGGCCCTCAGCCGACGAGTATAAAGGTAGTATTTTTAAGGATTTACGCTCACTTGATAAAATTCTCTCCATTCCGGCCCATTTGCCGCGAACGGAGTTCTACTCAGACACGAGGGATTATCATCTCGGAGGATGAAAGGGATAGGAGCACGCGCTGGAGCGCCCGCGCGATGAAATTATTAAAGAGATATTCGGTGCGGGGGCCGCGCGCCGTTTGAGTGCCGGCGTCTCGACGCTCGCGGGAAATTTGCGCGAACGAGTGCTGATCGATCGGCGCGGCATTCAAAGGCGACTGCCCGCGCCTTGCCGCCTAAGCGCGGATAAAACACGAGCGGCCGTGCCTGGAATTATGCAGATTATGTCGGCGTCGCGGATTGGGGCGCCTAAACCGAAGGGAGCCCTTAATGGTCCGCGATCCCTTTAACGAACAGTCGTAATAATGAAGTGCGCGCGATTGTCGGCGGTCCGACCTCGTGAATCATCGCGCGTTAAAATCGAGACGCCGATCAATCTCCGAGCAGCGAGCTATCGAGTCGCTCTCGGCCATCCCGCGGGCTTATTTTATCCGAGGCCCTCCCCCCCCTCCCCCCTCCCCCCTCGACAGATACTCGCCATGATGTTTGTCAACGCCACGAACATCGCGCTGAGCTAAGTTAAACTCATTTTGCGAAACAAGGATTCGCACGCCACGAACAACCGACGGCACTGGGCGGTTTGTTTGCCGTATAAACAATCGGGCGTTCATCAGTGCCACTTTGCAGCGGTCAGCGAATGAAACGAAAGTCACATCGCCGTTACGTCGCGTGCAATCCGCGCGCGTGTCACGTGGATGTCGTGCTATTGTTAACGACGAGACGACAGACGACACGCGGCTGGTTTATCATCATCGGGCGTCGCGGAACGGAACGTTGTCTCGAATCATCGATGGCGTGGTCGAACTCATCCTCGGGGGCGATTGTTGACGAGGGATCGGCGTCGCAACAACGAGACGTTGATGAATCGCAGCGGCGATTACCGTGGCTGGTTAACGGCACTGCGCGGAGATTACGGGAGATGCTGCTTATTACACAACGAACGCCGGAGGATGGCGCGTACGTAATGTCGTGATGCACGCGCTCTTGTAGCTCGGCACTCACACATCGCCGCGTGTGTACGAAGGCGTACATGTGTGCCATTATATAGGAGGAGTCGGCTATAGCGGAGTCGGTTAGCTAATTATTGGGCTTACGCGGTCGTTTCCTCGCTTCGATACCCTGCATCTAATCCGCGCTCCTACCTTTTCTCCTTCTTCTTCCTTTTTCCCCTTTTCGTTTCTTCCTTTTTCCCTTTTTGTGCATGCCCGATGCCCGATATAATCTTCAGCCGCGCGGACGGACGGACGGACGGACGGACGGACGGGCGGTTTTATCTTCGCGCCCGATTGGGTCGTTACTCGGACACCGCACCGTCGTGAGGGTCCTTTTTAGATCGATACCTTCATTCGAACGCTACAATTTGCGCCGGAAATATCTGTTAAACGCGATGCATCGTAATTCCTGCCTTTATGCCATTCTGCGTTGCGCCTCCGCGCAACTGAAAGTTTCCACCGTGGAAACGCGATATCCTCGCCTCGTCCCGTCATAATATCCATTTTATGGAGAACTCATTATCCCGCTTAATAATATTTAATTACGACATCGATCGACGGAAAATCCGTTGCGCAGCTCTCGCGATCCACAACGCTCGCTCCCACGTAATCGTAAAATCTTCGATAGTTATCAGCGAATCGAGATATTGAGTAATACGCTCATCATCGTCGGAGACGAATAGCGATGGTCCAGTCCGATGGAATTGGCGGGGGCGGAGGCGAGATGTAACAGTCGGTGGCCCTCGGACGCGTTACCGGAAAAGGAGCAGCGATGAGATGTGCATTATGCAAAGGTTTATGCACATCTGTGGGTTTCCCCTTCCTCCGCTGACTCGCATAACTATCGACCCTATTGTCCACGATATCGGTGTATCCGCAAATTAATTAGTTGCCAAACAGACGCGTTAGACTCGCACATGGAAAATTGTCGGCGGACGCGTCGAGACAACGCGTTCTAACGACGCTCGGTGGATCGATCGGCCGCAATTATTATCGGATGCTTCCATCCGGTGGCCGTCTTGCGTTTTAAACCACCTTGCGTTCACATAACGCTCGCACACGCACGCAGACATGCATACACTCGCGCGCGCAATGTTCGATCATTCAATTTATCGACAATATCGCGTGGCAGGCCGTTAACGGGCTGCGCGGCGACGCGCATGCGCGCACATCTCGCAAATTAGCCAGATTGTTTTCTAACGAGGTGAACGCGCGCGTACGACATCGAATTAACAAGCCAGCGTATATCCGATCGTGCCGATATCCGACGCGTATTAACGTAGTTGGCCACGATTTTCGGGGGTGCGCGGCGTCCCGGAATGCGGCGTATGCGACACGCGGTACCGCCAAACTAATTGCACATTCCGGCGAGGGGAAAGTGCCGCTCGGGCCGACCCGCCTTGATTAAATGTTCTATCTTCTTTTCGGTGACACCTTCGACAAGCCGCATGATCGATGCCGACGCCGCTCATACCGCCCTCGTTCGATCGTGCGCTCGTGCGATGAAAAGTCCATCCGGCCTATGCAATCTTTGGAAGAGTGCGTGATAAATGTCCCCTCACGCGAGTTACAACAGTTTCTTTAGCATCCTGATCGGGAAACAAGGTCGCGCGCGCAATCTTGATGGATGACCGTCGCCGCACCTTCAAGGGATGTCAGACGTCGGGCGATTCGCCACGAGCCTGATTTGCTTTTCTCCCGCTCGAAGCCTGACAGTTTCCCGCGAATTGAATTCAACTCTTACGACTCGTAAATAAGAACGGATGCGGATAATGGATGGTGGTAAATCGGATTGAGCATTGTCGTGTCGCAGCATCGTTAACGCTATCGCGTTCTTTATCGCGCGCTTTGCCTTTCCATCTCTCTGAAACGCCTGATCAATGCATCACGCGCTTTATCTATCCCGCGTTTGGAACATAACCGACACCGATAACTCGCTGATGCGAGAAGGCAGCGGGAGAACAATCTGCAAATAGATACACGAGGTAAATGCACGGCGGATATGTCGAGCAGAATTGATTAAAATGTAAAAGCGGGCATTCGAGGTCTGCGGAGAGTCAGCCGAGTGTGTCGTTTATCTCGAGGATGGTTCTCGAGCTGAGACGGATCGGGCGACTTGTTTCAAAGAAGTTCAGCCATGACATCTCCGCTTAAGTTTCGTCGTATAACTCATCACCGATAATTCTCCGCGCGCTCGACCAGAAGCGGAAGCGGTTGTTATCGACGCTGTCGTGGCGCGTGCATCTCGTTAAATTAACATGCCGATTCCGGTCAGCGAATCTTGTCCGCGCAGAAAGACGATAATGAATCGCGGACTGCCAAGTCGCGATCGTAACAATCGACAGACGTAACCGCGAAAAGTGTCAAAGAGTCGCCGGGGGATGATCGAGAGCGTGCTATTGATCGCGAGGAGGACTTCCGGCCCGAGAGAGCTCGGCGGAGAGCTTCGATTTCGAGCAATGGCTTGTCGCGGCTCGAGGACGATGTCGATGACGCTAACGACGGCTCGTCGAGAAGAAACGACCGCGGACTAATGCCGGTAGGCGGGCGAGGAAACCATTGATAAGAAAGAGGTCATAAAGATGACGCGGATAAGCTGGACGCAGCCGCGCGCGCATCCCTCTTCGCGGTATTCGCGGTGATCGATGACGAAAGCGGGAGAAGCTCGCGCTTGCATATAATTGGATATTAGTTGCATATCTAATTAATACGCGCGAGTGAAAATTGCGCCACGCTCGGGCCGATCTTTATCATTGCGTAAGCGGTCATCAGCGGTACAGCGGCGGCGCATTAATTTACCACCGGTTTATTTTCATGAATTCAATTATTCAGTGTAATTATTGAATACACCGAGATTTAACCGATATCCGCGTTACGTGCCGGGGCGCCACGCCGTTCCCGGAAATCTCGTTTATTAGAGACACAACCGATGGCCCTCCCCTCTTTTGCATATTAAGATCGCACCCCGCGGATTCATTAATATTCATTTTCACTCCCCGATAACGGATGCCACTTTTTTCCGAACAGAGAAACGGGAAAGCATCGTGTTGCCGGTCAGATTATTTCACCATTAAAATAAGGAAAGTCCGACGCAGAGAAAAAGAGAGAGAGAGAAAAAGAGAGAGAGAGAAAAAGAGAGAGAGAGAGAGAGAGAGAGAGAGAGAGAGAGAGAGAGAGAGAGGGAGGGGCAGCCGGTCGAGACGGTCGGGGGGAGGGGGCGACAGAGATCATACTTTCAAATGCAATCAGCTCGCGCCTGCCTCGGGAGGACAGGTAATACCCAAGTATCCGCGCGCGATACGATGACCGACTTATCTTAGCGAAAGGCGGTGATATCGGGATGGATTCAGCTGCATATATTACACCGGCGAACAATGTGATTTATAGAGGACGCTCGCGCCTTGAATACTCCACATCCCTTTCCCCCGCGAAAGTCTATTACCCGACGTGATGATCGTGGTAACGCCAGCGCGCATCCCGCATCCCGGCTAGCAATGGGGTTGAATCACTTGCCGGTAATTCTCAAACAATAAACTCGCATTCGTCGATAGCGAGCTGCCTCATGACGGCAGCTTCAACTTCAGGTACACCGAATCGCTCGGATCGACTGCATTCCTTCGTATCCGCGGATTCGTTGGTCCACACAAGTATCACTCGATCGAGCGGAAGATTTTAATCTCCTAGCTGCCATTGAAGCTGACCTCGATGGCTGCATGTGACATCAACGGAGATCGTTAAGTTCAAGATCGCGATATTCAATTATCCGATCGACATGCGTATCATTGGCTCCAATCAGATTGGCGAGCAGCCGGTAGACATTCTCTCCAGCGGATTCGTCCAATGATAAGATATTCGCTCGACGGGCCGAATTGAGATTCTCGAATATGTATTACCTTGGTGCCATCCCCACCTCTAGGACACATTCCGGAACACGCCGCGACGTGGGTACGGTATATCTTTCGAAATTGAGTGGTGAAACGCGACTGCTCCTCTTGCGATATGATCGCTCGATAATTCATCATGGTCGTCGCGACCAGCTGACCGGGATCGTAAAATGCGCGTCCACCCCGTGCAAATCATCCCGGAGTGGCTGGAGATTACAAGAAGCGTTTACATACTGAATATTTATCTCCCTTTCTCCAAGTGCTACATCATTCTCGCGATGCACCGGCCATGCTCGTCGCGTCGCGTGGATAATTTCAAAAAAAAAGGGAGGAAAGAGAGAGAGAGAGAGAGAGAGAGAGAGAGAGAGAGAGAGAGAGACGGAAAAAATAGCGGATAACTCCGGATGGGGTAATAACGCATGATCGCTCGTGTTAATTACATCGCCGTATGTGATCGCGTAAATTACTTTTTCGCGATTCGCCCAAGACGAATCGTTTGGCGATCGAGGTAAATTTTTATGTTAAAAGCATTGCCACGTGCGCGCGCGATCTTTCTCTCTCTCTCATTTCTGAACCGTTAAAGATCTGATTCGAATAATTTAAGGTAAAGCCGCGGATAACTCGCATCCTCATCGGCGGATATTTTTACAATTTTCTCCATGATGAAATCGATATCTATTATTTCCCAATTACTCGCAGCTACTTTATTTGCAACTTCCTTCGTTTCTCAGTCTCGAAACGCGATCAATGGAATGCAACATTAACGAGAATTCGCGATTCGATAGGATGAGTCAAGACGATTATTACAGGAGTGCGTTCAAAATCGACAGAGTTCGCATCGAACTGAACTGCGAACTTTGTCACGAACATAGAGCCGAATCTAGAATTACCAGCATTTTATGTAATCCGGTCTGAAGGACTGTCCATCAGAAATCGCTGATAAAAAGCATCATGGTCACGAATTTTTTTTTTGAACGAATCGATGATTACCATCATTCGTGAAAATAGAACGCATCGCGATGATGAGATTCCGTTCAACGAAATGCAAAGTACCAACTGTACGAATAATTTTTTTCCAGGAATTAGCAAGACTTGTGGACTTTTTAGATAATCCTGCTCGTCCTGAGTCTCCTCTTTCTCTCGATAATTTTTGAAAACGCTCGAAAAAGAAAGCATTCTACGATTATCTCGCGCTCCCGATCGACCATTCTCATGCGATACGTTTGTAATAATCATTCGATGCGAGATTTCCACTATCCTTCCGGTTGATTTTGCATCGCGTCTATGTGCGTGCGTGTGTATGTACATATATCTGTCAATCATTACACTATCACCTCATTATGTATTATATATTTTCTTCGTTATATATGCATCGTTACATATTATCCGGCGCAGCGATTCCGTTGGATGTTTGTCGACCGTGATTAAGTGTTACTCGTTAATAATTTAGTTGCTATTTGCCGTTGATTATTCATGATTAATTGGCGAATTTTACGAGGTCGTTGCGTCGCATTCGGCTTCATCTATTAATCATTAACCGCGTTCCTCGCAAATTGCAATATCCGTCGAGTCTGCGAACTGTCATTACAAGTGTCCTTCTTACGTTTGATTGAAAATGGATCTCTCGTGCAGGCTTCGCGTGTTTTCCGTCCACGAAATCACCGAAGCGAGCCGACATCAGAGCTTGCGCATAATGCAATCCGTGCGTTCGTAGTTTTTAAACACTGACGAGATACGACACGTAGTGCCTGAACGATAAATAATTTAAGCTCAAAGTTTCCTCTACCTGTAACGACAGTCGCGACGTGCTGCTTCATCGAATCTATTCAGACCTCGGCGGAACGATGAGAGCGGATAACGACGCTGAAGACAATGGTAGGAACGAGATCGTAATCGAATGGACGGGGGATAATTAGAAAATCAGACAATAACAAGAGAGAAGCGTGCGGTCGGTTCCCATCTCGTTTAATTTGTCCGTGTATACGTATTGACATCGCGCGTTCTCTCTCGTACGCAAACACGTACGAGAGACGGAACGCTATCTTGCTTCGACATCGAGTAATTTTATATAGCGAATAACTTTCGAGTTGCGTGCGATTAAAGATTAAAAAGTTCTCGCGAACAGAGGATTCACGGTTGCAACAAAAGCTCGCTTACTTAATGGTACACAAACTCCGCTTTCTCAAAGTAATTAAATCCGAGATTTCATTATCGGAATTAAGCGCGGCAGGAACGGCAAAAGATCGCTCGCGCGCGGGGCAGGATGCGCGCAAGGGAACGTTCTCCCGAAAAATAACAAGCGTCGAGATGCCTGTAATTGTAATATAAAGGATCAAGAAATTGTAGAAATCGCGAGATAAAACGTTCCATTAAAATTTCGCCGGATGAAAATCGATCCTCAAATTTTACCGAGATATTCCTGATTGAAGGACGGCGCATCTGAAATGGCCGGTGCAGCTGCACGCGCGGTATAGAGAACGTCTCGAAGAATCGGTCCCGAGTACACAGTATCTTCGGCAAATTATAACGGACGCTCGATTTAAATCCTTGGAGATACACCTGAAAACCCGAATGGCTCTTTCTACGCAAACTCGGTTGACTCTTACTTAACAAAGCATAATTTATCGAGCCGCGGAGAAGCGGGAGAAGAAGAGGCGAGACAGAGATGGAGACAGAGGAGAAGAAGGAGGAGATAAGGAAGAAGGCGGCAGCTTCTTCTCGATATTATGCGTTTTCCATCTCGCCGCTTCTGTCTGCGGAGCATCCTGAGGAGCAATCCCGGTACGGCGGACGGGCTACGTGTCTGGCAATTTTTCAAACTATTGCGCCATAACGCTGGTAATCAACTATACATACCGTGATAACAGTGCTCGACGTGAGAGAATCTCGTTTACATGCTCATTCCGACGCTGCGCCGTGCTCTCGAGTGAGCGTAATTTTTTCTCGCGCGCGCACTCCCCCTTTGCGAAGCATCGAGAGCCGCGAGGGAAGAAACGTGACTTCCAGGGAAGTTTCGACTTTTGAATCACGTGCGTCTGTTTGTCGCTGTCGCGTTCTTGCGTCCATCTTCCGCTCCTAATATCCGCGGATTAAATTTTCCGAGCATTATTCGTGCGCGTGATACTCGTTACTGCTTGAGCGCATTTAAACGCCAAAGGATTAAAAGGAGTTTGAAAGCATATAAGAAAATTCCAGTTAGATTTTAACTATGATAAACCGTCGGCGATTGATACGATAATAGCAGCCGTATATTCAGCTTTAAAAAGCAACGGGTTCCAATAGAAGCGCGCGCACATGCGCAGAAGTGAGCGGGAATTTTCGAATTTTTAAGTTTGATTTCTAATTAAAATTTAGATTCGAGAATATAGCGCTGATTCATATTCTGAATTATATTCTGCCTTGAAGGTATCCGCATATCGAAAGATGCAATGACGCTAGAAAATATTCAATGTATTCGATTAAATGAAATGCAGATTCGCATTGCAAGTAAATCTGAATTAGTTTCTGGATTTAACGTGGAATATTTTGGAGTTAAATTTGAGGTAATTTTTATTGCAGAATATGCAGTATAATTATTTTCTTCTGTTATATTATTTTATTTATATTTAGAAATTTATTATATTCCATATTTATAGTTAGCATATTTATAGTTAGATTGTGTATTATAATGATTTTGGTGATTTATATGCGGGGCAAACTGTAAACGATGACGGTTCCTTTCTCGCGTATAATTCTCGCGCGAGCGGCGATAAAGTAACAAATGAAATCAATATCGGCGAACCTGGAAATCTGCACCTCAGGCATCCCGACTATTTCGAACCGGATAATGCAAGTGGAGCGTTACTTGTTACGTAGATTCCGATACTGATTCGCGATGTTCCGATAACCCTTGAGCGCTAACGCATTGAGCGTTTGCGCCTGTTCTCACGGCAAGAGAAGAGTTTTCGTTCGCTCGCCGGTTCTTCCCCTTGCCGCCATGGGATTTCCATCGCGGTTCCGCGTTTTCCACGCAAGTTTTTCCCACCAGCAACCAGCGGGATTAGGCTGCCAGTCAAGTGGCTTCGCGACTCATCAGGGCCGCGTGTATCGAGACGACGATGCGACGAGCGTGCACGCAACGCGTGCGTTCCCTCGTCTCGGTTTACGATCTACGCACGTAACGGTATATGCCATTGGTTCTCAAAGCGGTTCTCCCGGAATACTCCCTGCTGCGGGGGGACCCGTTGCGTTGAATGTTTAATTCAAAACTGAGCTAGCTGCGCTAGTTATCAGCTATATGATTATCATCACTGAATCACGCAGGTACGGGTCACACGTATACTTCGTTACATCGTACGTTCAAGCGCGCGCGTTCAAGTTACGACATTAAGTCTCATGCAAGTGTTAGCGGGGAATACGCGAAACACGCGAATTTACAACGTACGAATTAGCAAATGGAGTGCCAGCCGAGTATACCCGCGTACATCTGCGTTCTCTTTTCTTCTTTTCTTTTTGATCGCTCGTTGATGCCACGGAGTTATTGATGTTTCAATCTCGAGGCAGAGCTCGTTTCGATTTCTGACACGTATGGACACGTATGGGATCGACGCTGGGAAATTCATTCGGAGACTTTCCCTTCGTCTGCAATAAACGCCTGGACCTGAGAACCGCTGATGTGTATAAATTTTATCCGGCCTTCATCCAACCTGCTTGTCGAACGAACCTGCAGCGGCAATAAAAACAGACTATCCCGCGCCTCGAGCGGGAGAGCAGCGAAGAAGAGGGAGAAAGAGAGAGAGAGAGAGAGAGAGAGAGAGAGAGAGAGAGAGAGAGAGAGAGAGAAGAGTACATGACTACCCTCGCACAGAGAACCAGATCCGCGCCGAACAATGAATCCCCCCGGCACGAGCTTGCGGACTCATCTTTCATCTCGACGTGGCACGCGCCGCGGTCGCATCTGGCAGGTTCGTGGGGGGTCAATTGGAATTGCGACGGAGATTATACTCGCGGGTCGCGAGTTCGCGTTACTGCATAACTTAATTTCGGTCGCGCGGATCCGCGAGCGCGCGGATTACCGCGCGCGCCGATGGGTTTATCAGGAGATAATGGTTCTTTAAATTGAAAATAAAACGGACGTATTTACACGTGGATCGATTTATACGCGATTTATACGCTCGCGCTCCGGCAGGTTCCGCGCTAACGCGGATGCGTTATTTGCGGAGCACACGTATGTGCACGACGTACACGTCGCTATCGATTACGCTGCTTCTTCAAACGAGAGTTTTCTGTAAAGGAGCCGGATATCTTTCTGCATATCTCCACGAAGGATATATCGTAAGGAGCCAATCGTCATCGACCGGGAAAGGAGCCTCTCTCTCCGCTTCTCTTCCTCTCGTTATCCAGTTCTGCGTCTCATGTTCTCCAATTATCTTGAATTTTACATCGTTGCGGTTAACATTGTTAAGCACAGCCTGACAAATCGGCGTTTAGCGACGTTATTAATCATCAACGAGCCCAACAATGAACCCAATTATTTCATTATCATTGACACCGTTTGACAATATTTGCATACTTGCAGCTTTTCGATGAACTATTCGTGCCGAGCGTTCGCGAAACATTTACATGCGCTAATCGAGAATGGAGCGTCTTCTTGATCAGAGCGCAAACGAGCGGGCAGATTACATCATTTTACAATAGCAAAATCGATGTTGCCGGCACGATTGAATCGCCCCGCCTGTCTATTGGCTCCGCTGTTTGATAACGGGCAAATTTGACCGGTCAGCAAAACGGCGATTTCCACGGCGTTTATTACCTACCTTCTCTCGGAAAGCGAGTTTTACGTTTCTTCGCGCGTTTGTACGTGCCGATCCTCCGGTTCCATACGCGTGATTCCACGAGCTAGCCGTCCACTTCGGTGCGGCGTTTTCGTTCTCGTCCGATGCCTCGCTATCTCTTCTTCTTTTCCCTCTTCTCGCAACGAGCTAAACTCGAGACGTCTGGCGTTGGCGGAGCCTGATTAACTCGAAAAATCGACTCGCTCTTGCTTCTTTCTCGCTGAAACTTTTGCCGGGGTCTCCCTCTGTGCCTATCCGCGTCTTCCTCTCTCTCTTTTCTCTCAGAAAGAAGCGGAGGGAAGGAAGCAACGGCGGTAAGGAGAGACAAAGAGTGAGAGAGGCACCCCATTGTCGACGATAGAAAGTAGTGAACGCCGGAGAAAGAAGTTAAAGGCAAATAATGGCGCGAACGATGACGGGGAGGAGGGTAAGGAGGAAACGGGGCAAATCGAATAAGAAAGCGTGCCGTATTTTATTTCTCTTCCCCGGGAAATCTCGCGTCTCCCTCCGCGGTCATGAAACTCCGCTCGCGAGCATTGAAGGAGAAGCGCCTTGTTCCTGAGGGTGCCATAATACCGACAAAACGGATCGAGAGGATATAGGCATTACTACAGAACGGGAAAGGGGGGAGACGGAAGGGCCGTAAAATACTATCGCTCGGTGAGTCACCGGAGATCCGATGATTCGCGGTATTTCCTCGCTTTTAACGCGAGACTGCAAATGACGCACCGCCGCGTTGAATGCGGGAGACGGCAAGCGCGTCGCCAGGAACACCGCGAATCCCAAAGATACCGAGATTTTCAGGGATTCTCGGGGCCATTTGCGTTCGACGTCGAGCAAATTTCACGGTTAACGGTCCGACTTGCTCCATACCGTATTTATAAAGGAAGTTATACATATACATGTATACACAATTCAATTAAATCGGCCCTTTCTTCCCCCCTTCTCTCTCTCTCTCTCTCTCTCTCTCTCTCTCTCTTTGTCTATCTGCCTCTCTCTCTTCTAAAATATAATCTTAAGGAAATGCAGTGGAACAGAATATACGTTACTTTCGCATCTCGGTGTCTTTTGCGAGAGAATAATAAAACATTCGTCATCCATAATTCAAGAAATAACAATTGAACAACGTGAGGTCTTCTTACGTCAACGATTTGCGTGCCGGTGTGCTTTAATTGTTCCCCCGCGATGTCAATCGCCGGGAATAACACTGATATCCGGGTACTCCTTCTTTATTCCACCTCATCATCTAATGAACAGGACGCGCGCGTGCGCGCGTGCGCGGAGGGAGGAGGGTGGGATCGCAGGGGCTGAAGTAGGAGAGATCTTTGTTTATTGTGGGCTGAAGCAGCGAGCTGGGTGCGGAAGGCTGACTTAATTCATTTAGAGAGCACAGACGCGTGCGGGGCCTCCTCTCTCGTGCGGCAAGGGGCGACGGGGGTTTCTGGCAAACATCTGCGAACTCTTGCGTGTTACCGGCACGACTCCCCTGGGAAGGAAACCCGATAATATTCTCGCGAGCAGCGCGGCCCGAATCTCTCGTGAGAAAGTCCGATTCCCTGAATCGTGATTTTCGAGATCAATCTCCGTCGCATTCGTCGCCGACGACGGCGTGTTCGCGATCGTGTAACGCGGAACCGTGAGACGTCGTCTAGAGCGGACCTCCTGCGAATTGCAATCGGAATTGCAACTATCGTGCGGAAACTCCAACGTGAACCGTCTCCTTGGATCTTCTCTGCCAATAAAGTAACGTTGCACGCGCATCCTGCGACTCTCGTGACTGCGTTTTATTACCGGATCTACGAAGACACGTTCAATCGCGCTCTTCCGCGCGGATTTTACCTCAATTATCTCGTGATGATAAGCCTTCGATCACTATGGTATATATTTGCGTATTTAACGGGCGCAAGTAAAGCTTATCAGAATTTTCAGTTTATTTTATTGAAGATTAATTATCAAGTGAATCAATGATGAATATTCTCAAAGTATTTAAATTTGCGCAAAATTCAATCCTTTCACGAAAATCCTTACATACTTTCTCCAACATGTTTCGTTTAATGCTCCTTGACGATCACTTTAATAGCTGCTACCATTGTTTTGTATTCCTGGCATGATCTTTAATGTACTTAAAGAAAGAAGTCAAGAAGTCAGATTTAAATCCGATGGCCATTCTAGATCCCCTTTCAAATCAAATTTGCGGTATCCCAGATACCGGCCTGGATATCGTAAACTTTTATGAATCTTTTTCAAAAACCCTAAGTTTTTAAAATCGTGAAGAAACAATCAATCAATTATCTCCGGCAAATTGATATGGAACGGCATGTACAAGCAAGAATCTTTACTTGCTTCTATCTTTACTACAAGCAAAAAACAAGTTCCGCTTGCACAAGTAAAAATCTTTCGTTGTACAAATAAAAAACTTGGATTGTCGAGGACAGTTCTATATTATTTAATATAACATAATCGAAGAACTGCATTAACTTACTTGCACAATCGATCAAACACTGATAGAGTACTCGGTGTGCTAGAGTATTCCGTCCGCTCATAAACGCGAAGCGTTTAAACCGAGACTGCTCCTAAGGGTTAAACCGCGAGGCGCACGAATTCTCGGCGTGTCGAACGAGCACGAATCCTGAACTCGAACAAAGGGAGGAGCGGGGTTGATCGTACTTCGGCAAGGGTACTGGTGTGGCGACAAGTGTGCATTCACATAAACGCGGCTGGCACATGCTGGGTGACGGGAAGACGCGCGCGTAACGTATTACGTAGATCCGGCGCGAGAGGTGTCATGTACTCACGCCGGCATAAAGCGCGGGCGCCCGCGGGACGGGATTTACTTAACGAGTGAGCGTTAACCTGTCGGAATAATCCACGTGGCAGGGATAATAATGGACTCAAGTGCAAATGCGCCTTGGGGGTGTCCGGGGCTGCCAGTGGCTGTAAATAATACACGCTTTACCAACAACCGTCTCTCTCACTCTCTCTCTCTCCCCTCTCTCTCTCTCTCTCCCCCCCCCTCTCTCTCTCTCTCTCTCTCTCTCTCTCTCTCTCTCTCTCTTCCTGTCCATCCGCTGGTTGTTCCGGCCTGGCTACCGTCCGAGAGAAAGGGGAAAGGACCGGGGGGTGTTAGCCCCTTAACGAACGACCGCGGTCGCGTTTGCGCCATGCGAGTAGACCCCGAGATCGCGTTCATCTATGAGAGATATATAGAACGATATAGGAGACGGGACTTAAGCGAAAAGCGTTTTACCTCCTAGCTGTGACGTCGACCGTTCAAAGCAGGCCCTGTCGCCAAACCCGGCGAGCTGATGGTGTCGCAACATTTCGGCTTAGGTTACCGTAGCGATAACAAGATTAAAGACATGTAGTTACGTAGTTGTATTATGTATCTCGGGGACGAGACAGGGGATTGTTCCGCGACGCTTCCTCGGTTTCGCTGATGGACGTTGAAGGTGAAAGTACGAAAAGTGACGGAAGTTTCAATGTCGAGGTCGGAGACCTTTAATGAAATTATCAGAGAGTAGACTCCAGTACCCGGACTCGAAAAATAATTCCAAGATGCGCTACCTTCCTCAACGTTCCTCTTGCGCGTCGCCGTTTCCAAACGATGCCAAGAACAGTAAACACAACAACGGTATCCAAGATACGTGATCCATTGTGACGTGCTTCCATAAATTCTTCATCGTAACGAGCGCAACGGCACAATAAAGTTCCCTCCTCGAAAATAATAATTCGAGTGTGTTTTTGTTCAAAAAGAAAAACGAAAACCTACAAAATCTGCGGATCACACATTTAGACCTGCCGACGAGCTGCGGACAAAACGACGAGGACGATATCTGTTGTTTTAACGCTGATTGCCCGAGCAAGATTACACGACGGACGGGCGAGATATTAAAATAATTACAGCGGAATCGGAGACGCGAAATGGTCACGAGCGTAATGCAGCGCGCGTGCACAGAACAAACGTGACATGGCGCGCGCGCGACGAAATAAGAGGATATTTCACCGCGCGAATTTCCCAGGGCTTTCCCTCGGAGATGGGCACGCACGCGCGTCCGTGAGCGCACCTATGCTCATGCTTTAGCGAATACGAATAAACTTCAAAGAGTGGCGGGACCGCGACGGCGGAGAAACGTCGTTACGAGCGGCGGCCGTTTCAACGACGCCGCTTAATTGAATTTCTCTCGGTCGCGTGATCGCCGCCATCCCTGTAAAAATGCAACTACCCTTTCCAACGACTCACCCACCTGTTTCTCTTCCTGGAAATATTTCTCTCTCTTTCTCTCTCTCTCTCTCTCTCTCTCTCTCTCTCTCTCTCTCTCTTTCTCTTTTATCCTCTTCTGGAAGCATAACGCGATTGTTAGCTGGGCCAAGGAGCAGCCGGCCAAGCTCGTATATTCGGACTTTATTAGACCATTGTTGGCTATTTTTAATTCTTATCCGAGAGATACTTACACGTGCAAATGAAATGCACATGCATGTATGGTTACGTATGATATATAAGCACGTAACATCCGACAGTATGCCAATGGCGACACGGCTGGCACGGTAGCGGAGCGAGATAATGAGAAAAACGGTTTCAACGAGTCCGGTTTCAGTGCTTGAGATGACAGAAAAATGAGATTCGGTTCATAAAGGCGAATTTACATGGTCCGATCTGCGTGATTCTAGGTGAAATGAATAAAAGATTGGATGAAACGAGCTTTCATTTGAGGACCCCGAGCTCGAACCCCCCCGCGACGGTCTTACCGAAGAAACGATGCGCCGTCTAATTAGGCAACACTTTTGAAGCTTCATCGTATCAGGAAACGACAAAGCGGCGGAATGCATCTATGCGGGGATGAAACGCTAGGGATATCTCAAGCGTTGAGATTACGAACGATTCGACGGCACGGATCGCGCAAAGTGAACGCGGAAATGGTTTTCAGCGCGGGGCGATCATTCTCGCGGAGACGTTGCTTCTATTTCCCTCCTCCATTTTTCCTCCCCCTTATGGAGCCAATTCATCCGGAAAGCTCGTCAAAAAGGAGCAAATTCGCTCGAACAGAAGCTGCAAATTCAATCCGCACACGGAGAAGCCGGCGCGCGCCACGACGGCGGCGGTGGCGGCGGCGGGAAATCAGGCTAATTACTTTGTACGCGCGGCTTTCAGCGAAATGTGCTCGCGATTATTTTCGCGACTACGTATAATCCCGGCGAACGGTCTCGGCTTGTCCCGTCGCGCTGGATTTATCAACCTGCTCTGCGAGAACTCGCGCTGACGCGCACAAGAAACAGCAATGCCGGGACAGAAGATCTCGCGCGGGCGGGTCTGTCTTTTACTCGCGCGTTTCCGTAATGCCGAGCTCGCGCGGAATTACGGAAACTCGTGTCCCGGGTAAGCCGTGGAGACCGCCAAATAATGAATTGTCTTGATACACGCGATTAATTATCTTCCCCGCATTCCGCACAGGCGGAAATCGGCTGCTTCCGCATGCGCAGATATTCTTTATCGTCGTTATTGCTCGAGCGAAGCCACACTTAGCTCTCTCTCTTTCTCTCTCTCTCTCTCTCTCTCTCTCTCTCTCTCTCTCTTCCTCTATGTTATTTTTTTTCTTTCTCTTTCTCTCTTCTTGTTTCAGAAGCATAACGCGATTATCGGCTGCGCGGAATAGCAGTATTTTCGGGCTTTATTAATTCATTGTCGGATATTTCTAATCCTCATGATACATTCTTATTGATCAGTTGCATTTTTCATTCCATGTGCGTGTGTGGGAGTCGTGCCGATTTTTCTGTATTTCGCTGAGACACATTGGACGTAACGAAATACTTTCTTTTTTTTTGAGATTCTACAAGCGCACACTGACGAGGAACAGCAGTCACTGACAAATAGAGAACTCGCGATAGATGCTTCGGCGAGTTGGATCCTCACGTGAAGGGGAAAACAGATGAAAAGGTCGTGCTTTTTATTTCTGTATTCGGCGCGTAGCCGTGCTTGACCGTCTCCCGCGACCACTTTCATAAATTTCAATTAACGGTATTTGGTCGGCCAACACAGGGACCACCTTGTTACCCAGTCTGGCCGTCTGCGTTTTAGTATCAATTTACAGTTTATATAGCTTACGGAGGGAATTGCAGTGCATCCAGCAATGTCTTCATAACTCACGGTAACCGATGCCTCAAATTTAGCGTTGCGAGCGTCGATGTCAACATTAGAACCGCATGCTGTTGAAGCAACCGTGATCGATCGAACTTTCACGTATCGGTGCTTCTCTCATCACGGGATAATTACGGGATCGGTGGCAGACAAAAGTTGTTCGCTTCGACGTGCGGCGCGAGAGAAAACTTCGTGTCGCTCCTCACTCTTGACATCATAATTCTATGCGGCTGAGAGGAACGGAGCCGCGGGAACATATATACAGGCGATGCCTTAAATCGCTCTCGTGGATATACGTAGATATGAGAGAATATATGTGGACTGCCGCATGCGACTGTGTGCCCCGTGCGCGGACAAATTTTCAAAACGACAGAGCGAAGCGATTCAACAAGTGGAGCCTGCCGCAATCCTTTACAATCCGCGACATCTTCCTCGTCGCTAAGCAATATCTCGAATAGCAGAGGTCTATTCTTCTCAGCGAAAGCGGATTGGCGAGTCTCTTATCATGCAACTCGGTGCGCGTATTTCGCACCATGTATATTTTAGTCAGTTATTCGTATCTCGTTCCTAAATGGAAGCTTATACTTGTCTGCTTGTCTACTGTTGCATGTAACGTCGCGGTGCCGTTCGTCTTCTCATGCCTGCGCAAGCTATTAGCTCTCGTTCTCTAAAAGCAGTTTCTCGATTAAAAAAATGACGATTGAAAAATGATGAAACTTTTTATCGACGAGGTTTCTGCTTTGACAACTTGTTGGATAAATTGCATGGCTGAAAAGATTAATGACACGGTCAGATTCGCAGCAAGAATTTCGAAATACCGTAAAACTCCGCGGACGTGCGCGCGTGCACGTATCTTTCCTTGTCTTTTGCGTCTTTTTACGTTTTACTACTTATCGTTTAATAAAAATAGCGTTTTATAATAGTGTTTATAACAGCAAACGGTAAATGGTCTCGTTTCTTACGAATCACGAAAACATTTGCCGCGATTTATTTTTTATTGAAAAATTACAGACGTAGCGTAAGAGAAGTTAATCGTTATTATCGCATTTCAGTTAATCATAATCAATTAATTAAATTAATCGGGAAGTAACCTCCTGAAATTCCAGTTAATTCGCTGCCAGCGTAATCGTCAGTTAGCTACCTTCGGCGAAACCGGCCGGAAATTCGCGCGACGTTTAGACCTGCGCGAGGAAAATTGATAGCGAATGGATCGATGTCGCGCTCAACCGGAATGCAAGAATTAACGGTAATGCCCGTCAGCAAAGTGGCGGAATCCGTTACTGCGAACGACGAGAGGAACGCCCGAGACAGGTCTTTCGATCCGCGGAAACGGAAACTGGTTGTAACGTTCGAGGGCATAGTAAAATTGCAGAGAGTTTCGGAGAGCTACCTGGTCCTGGTCGTAACGTGCACACGTACGTGGCACTCGCTCGCACACCTCGCGCGTCGATCGAATGTCGGTCTCTCGTGATTCCAGAAAACGGCGCGAAAAGGAACGAAGCGTGGCGATGGGCGCTCGAGGAAGCTCCGTAAATTGTCCCGGCCGCGAGAAGCGGGCCACTTCGATCGGGTTTATTGCTCGGGCCAAATCGAGAAACGATCGTTGGCCCGAACCTCTTTCAATTACTTTTCCTAATGAATTTAATTTAGGGGATCGTCATTATCCCCCGGCGCATTCTCCCAGGCACGTCGGTGATACTAGCGTGCCGGTTTCTTCGACGAGGCGGAAACGGATCGACCGCGCTTTCCCGGCACTCGTCGCAAATGGAATTCGTGCCGCGGCGAGTACGCCGGCTTAGAGTGTTCCGAGAAGCATCCACGTTATTTTTGCGACAGCTGCTCCTCGCATTGTCTCAAATCAGCTCAGATCGCTGCGGTATTCCATGCGTGCCCTCGTTGCAGGATCTTTCCTCTCCGGAAGCTCTTTTCGAGCGTTCCGGATTACGCTTCGGCTTCGAACGGACGAGCCTATCGAGGAGCTTTCTACGGATTACGGGAACATCTCATGGTTGATCTCAATTTTCGTGGACTAACGTCGCGGCATATGAAGCTAGCTAAAGAGAATGGTGGAATTCGATCGATGAACGTGTGCTCTTGTTTCTGGAAAAAAGAAAGTCATCCTACGTAGGAATGGGTAAATAAACGTAAAATGTGCGTAAAAATTTCGCCGGTCGAGTACCGTTTTAAAATTCATCGATCATTCCGCAATAGGCAAATCGCGGTCCCTCTTAGAGTCTATGGAGTCCACGTTCTGCGTGGCTCATAGTTCATAGTTTGTCTGTCGTTATGGGACATGCACTGGTCTACAGTGCCCTGCAGCGATGCGAGGCAAATGTGTGCAATTTACAGGTGAGACGGCGGCTATCTGTAATAGCACGCGGTAGGATCCGCGCAACATACCGTAGATCATCGGCCACGATCACCGGATATACCGGAGCCGGCGCGCGTTGCCCTCGACAAAATGGGATAAGAGCAGTCCATTTGTAAGGGGCAAGCTGAATGTCGGCAGGTGGATAAGAGCAATTTGAGGCTGTCTTTCGTGCCTCTTCTGTCATTCTCCTTTCAGATGGACGAAGAGAAACGTGCTCCGCCGTGAACCTCGGCCACCAGGAAGCGAAAAGCACAAGACTTTCCTTCTCTTGTTCTCTTTCTTCCGCGCTCTCTCTCTCCCTCTCTCTCTCTCTCTCTCTCTGTGCCTCCTCTACCTTCTTACTGGCCACTTATGCGGCCAATTTTGTCCACGCTTCCACGTACAGTCGCTACAAGCGAGGTTCCCCGAAGAGATCCAATCGTGTCTCCAACGATATGTACGCTCAAGTAGTTAAGCCACAAGTTTGCCGTACTTTTCTGTTACGAGAAATTACAAGATCGCTATTTCGCACGCGATATTAGATGAGACAATGAAACGGAGCGTTGAAAGGAACAGAGTATACCTCTCGAGTAAAGTAACTCAAGATTTTCTGCGGGTTTCCTCGATATTATCGCCGTCGTTAATCACGTCTCTTTCGCGGGAGACATCTCCGGGAGCGGTTATCCTGCAGTCGCGCGTCTCAATTAACAGCTCGTTGTTGAGAAGTCGCGAATGAAGAAACTGGGACCAGACGTACGCTTTTAGATTCTCTGGGAACGTTTCGTCGAACAGCGGGACGGCTGGCGGGCAGGCGAGCGTCATAAATTTGACCGCGATGGTGTGAACGTCCTCCTTCGTCTCTAGATCCGGCAAACATATCGTCCCGGGCGTAGCGTGCGGGAGTGCTCGCTCGTAAATGATTGCAATTCACATGGAAAGGCAGTCCGCAGGCACGAAGCGCTATCGTGACGTACCGCGACTGTGGCGGAGAGAGGTCGAACTCGAAAACCGGAAGCGATGGCGCGGGAAGTGGAGAACGGGTGAAGCAGAAGAGCGGATGGGGACGAGTGCAAGTGGTGATATCAAGAATGATATCAGGAGGGTTTGGACGGGGAGGAGATGGAAATTGGGAAAGCTGAGAGATGGGAAACTCGCGCGCGAATCGCGGATGTCTCCGGAGGGAGCGCTAACAACCGATGCGCTGAACGCATCAAATTGATGACGAATCAATAAGTCGATTATTTCCAATTTCATCTCATCTTTCGAGAGAAACACAAATGCTATTTATGACCTGTCCCACAATTGCCAATCTTAATTTCAACGAGATACTCTGTAATGGATTTAGCATTGATTATCTCAACTCGGATATACTAATTATTTCCAAATTGGGAGGTATATTTGGTATAATTTGAACGTTTTCCCGATGAAAACAGTAAGATCGCTCGTTTGCGGAATGCGGAAAGCGAGATGGAATGTTATGTTTATTTAATATGGAGATGCAAATGAAGATATAGCTTCTGAGGAAATATCAATGTAAATTTACTAGACGTCAAAATTAAGATCGCGAGAAAAAGAGAGAAGGAGACTGCCGTGATATCCTGTGCAATGAGGATCGAGACATGAAGAATTCTTTTGAAGCTATGATAATAGTGTGCTATAACGAAAATACGAATATTGACTGGTTACTTTTGACGCTCTCCGCTTTATATGCTCTCGCATTCCCGGGAAAGTAGTTAACTTAAAATCACTACTGTAAGCTTTCTTGAATTGCACTCGTAATTTTCTGGAGATTGAATTTTCATCAAGCAAACTCAAGCGATTCGTTCATCATTCAGCTCACGAAATGAAAATAACGACGCAGTTTATGATTCCGTTTATGTGAGCTGCGCATAAATAATGACTATCGCAGACATAATGATATTCTACCCCGGTGCTCTCGGATCTGCGATCTCATATTTACTGATTAATAAATAAATTTTTAACGCGTCGTCTGTGTCGCGACGCATCTTCCGGATCTTTGGATCACGGATATTCCTGTTAACTTTAGAAAAATTCGGTGCGATCGGCGAAACGTACGAGAAACGTGCATTCGCCATGCGCGCGCTTGTTATACAGTCTCCTATTCATAGTAACTTTCGAGAAAGGACTTGCTCGTTCGTCTTCGCAGACTTGAAGCGTCTGCAATCGTAAACAGATTTCCTGTCGCTACATTTATTATGCGCGAGAGATGTTTGCCTGGTCTCGATCATCAGGCTGCATATCTTCCGCGAAACCTCTCGAAGGAGAGGAAATACGCGCGTTTCTCACGCACTTTTCGCGGCACGCGTTAATCATAATAGATAGCACTTGTGCCATGCATGCGTGAAGGGCGAAATATCGAATTCCCGCGACACACGGGGTAGAACAAAGGGGGTAAGGGAAACTCGGCGAGGGAGCTTCGAGCTTTCGGCGCTACCCCCACTGCTGTACGATGCAAACATTTGCCGATCGTACGCAAAGCCGGTGCCGATGGCTGTAGGTTGAGCAAACTCCGCAAACTGAATATATATATATACGATCGCACATCGCTGGATTATCGAGGAATTGTCGTCCGGTGCATACGTAAGCGCCGTGATTTGGCAGCGTGTTCATTGTTATACCGCGAAATCGACCTACCATCCACATAGGGCGAGGCGAGGGTCGGCGAAATGAAATAAAGCCCCTTGCCGAAACAAAGGGAACCTGCATACGTGCGTGCGTTACAGGGATGTAGTTAGGAAATGATCTTAAAGGGTGCGGCAAATCCTGTCTTCCTGACAGGAGTAACAAACTATCTAATCTTTGATCTTTATACGCGCTCGATATCCGATAAACTTTTACGTTGAAATATAAATTACGCTGTTATGTCTGTTCTATCTTTTACACGTAACAGATCACACGTTCATAAAACTATGAGCGTGCAATCGTACATTAAGGGATGTACATTAAGGATATTCCTGTATGTTTTCTATGCACCTAGAAATACGTATCCAAAAATTTTATCTATTTACGCCCACGCAAAATGAACTTTAATGGAAGCCTGCGCGTGATCCGTAAGAAGCGAAAGGTAGCGAGAGAAGTTAATGCAGTATTCGCTTGTACGACGGTACTTCCGATGTATTACCGATCGGAGAAAAGTTTTAATAAGAGAGCACATTGTATACGACGGAATCTTGCATTCTTAATGACGACGAGAAAGCAAATCGCTAGTTATTGTTACAACTTTGATACTTTACTGAAGCGATGTATCGGATCGTTGCATGAATAACGAGACTACTCGTGGTAATTAAGTTTCGGAATTGCTATTCCCCGTATACATATAATCAACCCCGTATACAACATCTCCGTACACATCAAGCAATCACTGATTGATTTATACAATGAATACTTGTATTAGAAATTATAATCGCACGATTGCGTTTGATCGATTTAGGGAAGAAGGTTAAATTTCCATTCCAATCGTGATTAATGAAGGATTTTATGTCCATTCGCGAATTATAAGGATTAGTCACGTTATCGATTCGCGTAGCTTTCGTATCAATGCGGATAAGATCCGCTGATTACTTGAGTTCGTGTTTTCTTTATATTCCAGAAGAAGACTTGTAATGGCAGACTGATAATTACGTAGTCGCATTTTGTTATCGAGAGAAAGAGCACAAGCAACCGGAACGTTCTCTAATTCTCATGGAATCAGCTTTAAACGCTCCCTGCTACCTTATTGTCTACCGATGCGGATTATTGTCGGCCGTAAAAGCGATCGTAATGATCCCGGCAAGCGAATGTTACTTTTTTCATTGCGACCATTTTGCTCGGATTTACATCACTATCGTGAACATCTGGAACGACTCTCTCGCTAGCAGCGATAGAGATGAAACAACCCAACGATTCGTCGAACCATTTTCCCGGCGATGCCGTTACTGCGAAATGTTCTTTCGAAAAACATGTTTTTTTCACTTTTTTCCCCTCGCTGTCTCTTATCAAGCACTTGCGTGAAGCCTCGCGATACGACGAATCATACGCGAATCATAACGCGATAGGCGAGCGGTCATCCAGATCGGACCGATGTTGAATATAGCGACTACGAGGCAAGTACGAATGGAATTTCGATAATATGGCGAATGTAACAATGGCGAAGCCAAATGTGGATGAAGATCCAAAGTCGCGTGGGGCGACATGGCGGATACACGGTGCACAATGCTTCGCGGCGAAATTTATACGGAACATCTTTACCTACTGCGATGAGAGGGAGAGAGAGAGGGGAACAGCACGGAACGAGAGAGAAATCTCGATACGCGTGCAAAGGGTGGATCCGAGCGCGTCACGATTTCTTGTGCAAGAGTCGCGATGCGGTGCATCGCGACGCGGCGCGGTGCGCTTCTGGGTGATTCGTTTTCGTGCCGGCGGAAGAAAAGGGAAGAAAGGAGGGAAGAAGATAAGGGAAAAAGTGCTGTTCACGAGGAGCAACACGGAGACACCGATCTCCCCGGAAGCGCAGCGAGGCGAGCTGCGGGAATTTCCACGGAATTTCCTGCCACACTATCGAATAACGAATTGCATTCGGGATAATGTCGACGCGATTCTTCCTACGATCGGGAATTTCGCGAATTTCGCGAGGAGCTCGCCCTGCAAGATGCAAATATTGAATTAACCATTAATCACTGAGGCGCGGGGATCCCGCGGAGGGATCATTTCCGGATAGCCGGAGAGAGAGAGAATCTTTTAAGATCGGGACTAAATCTTCCGCTTCCGTGTTATTCGCATTATCCCGGAAAGCATTGCCGCCTAAATCCCGGACCAGCCGAGTGGAGATTGTCCGAGAGTTGAATTATGGTTATCTACTATCGAATTCGTTACCTTCGCAGTCGTTCTACCGTCATATTGCGCAACTTTTTCGTTATAACCTTCACATTGCAGACCTTTGCCTTGCAAAGATTCTATACGTAATCCTACAGTTTTTTTCTCTTTGGGAAAAATTTGTTGGAAAAACTGGCAAATCTCTCCGTATCTTGCAGATTGTATATCATCTACGTAATAAAAGAGACGATCAAACTACTTACCGCTTGATGCAACGCACCCCGCGCCATGCTTGTTTTATGAAACGCACAAAGGAGCTTTGCTGTTCTGTCGTGACAAAGCGCTGCGCGGTTCGCGTGATTTTTACTGTTAAAAGGCATCTCGTATCCGTAATCATTTAGATGTTAGATTAATTACATGCAACGCGTTCATTACTCAGAAATCTGAGGCATTGAACCGAACGCGGTAATCCCGCGTGAAGTTCTCGCCGTTCGTCGTCGCGCCAAATAACGAAGAGAACTTTGGCGTGTTTCTCGCGGAATTCAGCCGATAAAAGCTGAATCGCGGCGATTGTCGCATCAAGTATCGCGCTTTTATAATTACGTTAATTATAATCATCGTTAATTAGCATCGACACGCGGCATTTGGGATATCAAAAGCGTTGAAGGTATTAAATCGCCAATGAATGTTGCAGCGATTCCACGGAGCGCGGCTATGGTCCGCCATATTATTATCGTTGCTTGTGGATTCATCGTGTGTAACATGAAGTAGCGCGTGCGAATTTATATCGAAACATTCATATCGATTTACCTATATCATCGATCGCACAGTATAACGCGCGATTGCAACGAAGTTATAATTAGTGGTAGCGTATCATGTAGCGTATTCGCATGAAGTTGTCGACTGTTGACAATTGTGACTAACCGACCGCATTTGACCGAAGCGCGATCGTTGACTTTTCATGCAAAACATAAACATACATAAACATACGTGCGACAATATGTGTCTTACTCTGTTTACGATTTCTTCATTTGCTCTCGAGACGTTTATCCTTTACCATCTTCGCATGTGCGCTAATATCGTTAATCAGAAACTTCGGATCAGCGAACACGACACGTAAGCAATCCGAACCGCGTGAAGTTGTCGCCGTTTGCCATTAGTCGACGTGTCATTGCCAAATGGCGAAGACGTCTTCGCGCGGTTCCCGCGGAATTTAGCCGGTAGAAGTCGAGTCGCGTTGCGAACGCGATTACAGTATCGTTAATTAGTATCGACACGTAGCGGAATCGGATATCGGAAGCGGCGGGCGTTAAATCGCCATTGAATGTACTTCATCGCTTCGGCGGGGCGAGGATACGATCCGCCATATTATTATCGTGCGTGAATATAGTCGCTTGTGGATTCACCGCGTGTAACATGAAATAGCGCCCGAGAGTTTACATCGGAACATTCGTATCGATTTATGTCTACCATCGATCGCACGATACACAATATATAATTCGTGCTGGCATATTATGCAACATGAAGTTGTCGACGCGATCGTTGAACTTTACGAATCGACGCAGTTGGCGAAAATGCAAATACGACTGTACGTATTCGTTGCTCCGTCGTGATTTTTCAGTCGTTCTCATGTGTTTGCCTGCTTGTCGATTGCCCGTTGAAAAAAAAAGAAAAAAAAGCAGGAGTTATCGAGACATCATCGCGATTTCTGTGTTACAAGTGAAGCGTGGCGCGCGAATTAATTCCGCGGCAGCGGCAAGTAGAGTGATGTTGCTGCGGTTGATATATCGCTCGGGAGCATCGAATCAAGCGCCGCGCGCAATTGGTTATACATAACCTACCATTGCACGGCGTTGGTGTCGAAACGATCCGCGATATTTTCGACTTTTTATCCGAGAGTAAATTCTGCCGTGACTGTCGGAAGTGCGATTAGCGGGAGTGGCGATTGTAACCGCGCGTGATCGCGATTAATCGCCAAGTTTTTCATCTGAAACGCCAGTGTTGACCGTGAGTGCTTGGAACGCTTCAAGAAGGATTCCTGCTTTTCGTGATCGTTCATCAGCGGACGTGGACCAGCGGAATACACACCGCAACGCATTAGACGGTGAGTTATATTAATCAAGATATTTCATAATGAGAACGCGGGATTTCGTAGGCTTTCACGCTGAATCAGTCACGGTGAATTGAGTCTCGTATATGGCGCTGAAAGGGCCGTGCGCCCTTTCACGTGCAACTGTTTTGCACTGATTTCTCGTTATTTAAGAAACATAGATATATCCCGATTCATTCAGACAAAACCTGACCGCTTCGCGGATTCCCGATAATCTCCATAAAGCTAAAATACAATGTAAACTCCATCAGTGAATTAAGCGAAATGGAGAGAACGAGCGATGAACAAAGATGTAGAGAAATATAAGAATGGAATAGATATTAAAGTGGCGCCGATTCCGCTGCTCTCGCCGAGGATGGAGAACGCATACCGAGTGCGGAACGAGCGCGACATTACGCGCGCCACATTACGTCCATTTATCCGTCAACGCAGCGACAGCATCCCCCGTCTTCCGGTTGTGTTGGTTGATCCCCTTACCCTCTGTGCAAACGACACGCCGCTAACGGCGGCGTCTTTGTCCGCGGCGCACCGACGTAGAAATTGCTTCTACAATATTAATACGTCCGATAATCTCGCAAGGCTCTGTTTTCCGTGCGGATACGCGGTCCACGCTAATCCCGCGTATAGTTTCCCACTATAACGGGCCGGGCTTTCATTAAACGCGCGCGCATGCGCGCGCTGCATCGTTATACCTCCTCCTTCCTTTCTCTCTTCGTTGTGCCCCCTTTTGTCCCGCTGGCACAGCGTTACGCGGTACGCTCGCGTGTCGGCAGGCCGTGGTCGTCGGGGCGCGCGTTATTACCGCCTGTCCGAAACATTTTAACGTTTGATACCGTTCCGTTCCCTCTCGGTTGCATTGCGTTCTAGCCGGCCGACACGGCCGGCTGCGGCTGCGATTGCGGACGCGGCCTGACACTACTGGGCCGAGCCCCATGGACGGCGCGCGAACGCCGTGATTACTGGGGTACGCGGGGTGGGGTTTAGTTCTCAGGGAGAAATTAGGCGGGATTGCGAATGAATATTTCTCCCGGCGAGCTCTTTTGTTAGGATGCGAAATGTCTATTGCGCACGCCGCGAGTATACAGAAATTTCTGCCACGGGGAAGTTGTTATAGTTAACGCTGCGCCCTTCGTGTGCAGATGATAATATATTTACGCGGAAATATTACGGGATATTGATGTCAGAAGTTGGAATACCCGCTCGTCCGCCCGCTCCCATCCCCGTCCTAGTAACAAACTGTCAAGCTGCCACGTGAAAGTTGTTTGACGCGCCGGCGGCTATTTCCGCGTTTTATGACTTCTTGCGAACAATAAGATCCCGTTTTTCCATTGATATTTCGAGCGATAGAGTGCCGTATGCTGAACGTTAATTTCGAACACGTGACCAGCGAATTCCAGCCTCGAGTTTACTCGACATCCAACTCGGATCCTGACTGTCGTACCGCGTCAGCCAAATTTAACATCAATCGAATTTAATTTCACTCGGGGAATTAAGGCACGAGAGAGAGAGAGAGAGAGAGGGGAGGGGGAAGGAAGACTCACCGATCTCCCGCGGGCAAGAGCGCATCGAGCTTAAACTGTCGCCAGGGAGAATATGCAAAATGGGTGACGCATGAACGAGCATTGGATCTCGTTGAGCCGGCCGGAAGATGCTGACAAAGTATCGGGCATTTGTATACCGAACGCGCACCGATGGGATGGACTTTAATATTACGTGAGGCGATCTTGTTGTTGGATAAAAAATGCTGGCCACCGTGCGAAGATCGAAAGGCGGGACGGCCGGGACTGTTTCGTTGCCCACGGCGCTCCATTTACTATTCCCATAGGGCACCGAGGAAACGCTTATACGAACTGCCATTGTATTAGGGCGCCTCGGGCTCCTCTATCTATCATCGAGCATCATGCTGGGATCGCAACCCTCGAGTTTGCGCACTTACCGCGTCGCGAGATGCTCGTATTGCATCCCGCGTTGCAACGCGTCGGATTATATCCCTCGCGACAACGAACTAGCGTCCGTAACGCGTTTATTGTATGATGCGCGCGCGCGCGTGATATACAATTGCATAATATTAAAACAGATCGCTCTCGATCGCGGCGGGAGAGACGCATCAATCCCTCGCTCGCCCCTCGCTCGCCCTCGGAATGGTAATAGAGTTCCCTCGTCGTCGGCGTTTTTATTAGCCGAAGAATAGCAAGATGACGATCGCTGTTTGGCGACGCCGAAGAAACGACCCATCGATGCTTGTAACGCGGTTGTTGCAATCGAAATACAAATAAAGTGTTTCGCGTGATCGTGATGTTCTGGATACTCCTTGCAAGAGTATGACGAAGGTCCCCCGTCATTCAAGATTAAGACGATTTTCCTGCCTCCTTCGAGGAATCGCATTGGAAAATCTGCATTGAAAGTTGGAGAGGATTAGAGCGAGGCAGAAACTACCGGCTGGTCGTAATTTGTTCGTAAAGTGCCGCACGGCTCGGCGTTAACCGTAATGCACAACGTTCTACGTAGTCGGGTTAGCGTAAACGCCGCCGTTTGCGAGGTAAAGTACGGCGCGGGATATTAAAAAAGAACCAAACCGAATCGACCGAAATCTCGATGTATGCGGTGGAACCGCGCGCCGGGAAGCGCTCGATTTTATTCGCGCGCGCGTCTTGATAAGGGATAATCTTTAACAAGTTACGCGAGTTCGAGGTTTCTCCGGTATTTTGCCGAAATCTACCAATTTTACCGTAATCCGATAAATCGGTAAATCTCGGTCCGTGAACGCGAAAGCAAGATCAAGGAGCTCAAGAAGCGACAATAAAAATGATCGGATTGGTTCAAGTAGCGCAAGTTTCAATCAAATCTACCATAGTCCGATGCCTCATTATTTCCGAAAGTGGGTCTTCCCCGGTAATTATCTTGCTGCGATTGTCCTCGCGATTAATTGAATAACGACGTGCCTTTATGATCCGATTTAAAACTTTAATCGATTGGGACATGTATCGCCCGAAGGCTCGTCTTTTCGCTGGAGAGACGCGAATAAAGATCGAGAGTATCGTTGCTCGTTATCGCCGAAGGGATGTTCCCATCCCGCAGCGAGTTCTTCACCCTCGACCTTCCTTACGTTTTATCTGCGTTGGTCTGTATGCGCTTCGGATTAGCGACACATGAGACACTATGGGGTGGCCACCGTGCTCCTGCAGATTCCGCCGATGATTACCGTTATTCACAAAGAGGAGGCAGTTGTGGAAATAAATGCGACCTGTATCTCGAGCTTTCGCGCGTTCATCGCGGCGATTAGAGTGCGAGTGGCATGGATCGCCGGTCGATCTTAACCGCGGGTGATTCTCTCTCGTAAATATCTCCCGTTGCAATTATAACGTTGAAATAACATACCTCCGCGCATTTATATGTTTTATTTCGTAATTAACATTCACGTCGGGTTGCTCGTTTCGGTTGGCCGGCACTGCGGTCGGTAAAACATGTAATACAAGAGAACGAGCGCGAGGATGAATAAATCCCTTTCGTCGGTAATGTGTATGCGCGCGCGGCAATCGGGACACCGGACGATTAAACAAACAACGTGGTCGTTAGAAGATCGGACGATCCCGTGATTACTTTATCCACATGAGCGAATAGCGAGGAGGGCAGGGGGAAGAGGAGAAAGAAAGAGGCAGGGAAAAGAACAAAGAAACGAAAAAGGAGATCGGGAGAAGGACAAAGGGGAGAAGATGCGTCCAGTGTTCCGTGTCGAGGTCATTATCCCGATGCGCCATCGATATCCCCACGAACAGCGGAATCCCGATCGAATCGTAGGCCTAACTCGCGCGTAATCCTCTCTAATCCCGAGGGGGAATCCGTGGGGATCCGTGCAAACCGGCAATCTATTCCTAATGATACTGTTATACTATTGGCCAAACTTGATGTTTCTAATCATAATGGACCATACGTGAGCATTGCTAGCCACAATATTCCAGAATTAACAATATTAAAGAGTGTTTGACAATCTTCGTCAAAGTGCATCACTCAGTTTCAAACCTGTGGAATTTCCCGAAAGTTGGTCAGAACTGGCCATTTCGGGGCAAACATCGCCATAAATGATCATACCTGGTCCTTATTGATTATATTGAGACACTACAGGCCATTTTTACTGGCCTTTGTACTATGTTAGCGTATCGGGCCACGTATAGCAAGACCTGACGTATGATTCCAATCTTGTGCCGAACTGGCCATAATGGGGCAAATTTGCCCACAGTTGCTCATACTAGGCTCTA